>CM077670.1:196630000-197122500 GCA_039707655.1 Elymus sibiricus
CCAAGCGGCACCAAAAGAATGTCACCTTAAGGCCGTCAAAAGAATTGTGAGATACTTGTTACATAGTCCGAACTTTGGTACATGGTATCCCAAAGGATCTTCTTCTAATCTTGTTGGCTATTCCGATTCGGACTATGCCGGAGACAAGGTTGACAGAAAATCCACTTCGGGTACATGTCAATTTCTTGGCAGATCTCTTGTGTCTTGGTCCTCCAAGAAACAAAACTCGGTATCTCTATCTACCGCCGAAGCGGAATACATTGCCGCGGGATCATGTTGTGCTCAATTACTATGGATGAGACAAACTCTTAAAGACTATGGTGTGCATGTGAGACATGTACCATTACTATGTGACAATGAGACTGCTATTAAGATTGCACACAATCCCGTGCAACATTCTCGAACTAAGCATATTGAGGTTCGTCACCACTTTATTCGAGATCATGTTGAGAAAGGTGACATTGACCTTAAACATGTTCGTACCGACAAACAATTGGCAGACATCTTTACCAAACCTCTTGATGAGAAAGTGTTTTGTCACTTGAGGAGTGAGTTGAACATCATTGATGCTTCAAACGTGAACTAGAGGTTCATGTGGATGCATACAAGGGCATGAGCATTCTTGACCAATCCATGATACTTCCATGATCATTTTATATCTTGGACATTTTGCTCCCTTGTATTGTAACTAACCTTTGTAGGTACTTGGACAAGCTTCATGTCACAAGATTGCATCACACTCCTATCATAAGCAATCTTGTAAAATCCAAGTATCAACAATTGATGGTGGAACAAGGAACAAGACAACCTAAACATATCCTTTGACAACATTTGAGTTATGCTTCATTCTTGCCATTTTGGATATACATGTTGTTCCTTGCAAATCTAACCCATGTAGGAAGATGAACTACAAATGATAGGATAGCTCCCAACTTCAACTCATGAGCATCCACTTCAAGTTCAACTACATGATGGACATCACCACCAAAGCCCAATGTAAGTTCTCGCATCTTAGAGAAGCTTTACTCAAAGACATGAGCTAAAGCAACTCAACAAGATGTGAATACATTGAAATGCTTAACGGAAAAATGGCAACACCATTTGGAGCTTAACGATGAGTATGACCTATGATCAATTGTTCTCACTTGACTCCTAAGTCAATATACTCTAACATGGGTGACCTAGTCGCCGACCCATCTAGATGAAGTTCTTTAGAGTTTCTTTTGTCTGTTCTCTTCTTGCTAGTGTGTTTCTATTTCAAAAAAAAAACTCATCTAGACGTTTCTTTGCTTCTTTTCTGTGTTTCTTTGCTTTTCGCTAGTTTCGCAGCAAATTCATTGCAAATCTTTGTGAGAATTCTTTTGCCTAGTGAGCTGAGTTGACAAAAAGTTCCTTTGCACCAAACTCGGTTCCACCGAATTGATACAACTCGGAGTCACCGATTTGGCTGCTCTAAGGAGTTTTCTGTCAAACACTTTCTGAGATTTTATGATCCAGCTCCACTCAATGATTCTTATCCTCTACTTGCATCTAGAGCCACTCCATGGCTAGATGTGTTTCTCAAGGACCAAACCCACTTGACCAACGACCTTGAAGTCCCTTCTTGGAAATTGATGTCAAAGGGGGAGAAAGGATGTCACGCCCAATATGCGGTCATATCCTCAAGGGACTCAAAAATCCCACTAAGGATAGAAGCGCATATCAGAGACGCTTCGCAAGGTGGATATCATTACAACATACCATGTACTGAATAGATGAGAATACTAGATAAAGGCTTACACTCGCCACAAGCTAGAGCATGAATACATCAGTACATCAATACATAGCAATCATCATACAGAAGAGCAGGATCCGACTACGGATGAAATCAAACGAAAAGAAGAACGACATCCACCCTGCTAGCCCAGGCTGCCGACCCAGAACCTATCCCTTGATCGATGAAGAAGAAGAAGCAGAAGAAGAACTCCAAAAGCAAACATGCATCGTTCTCACGTCAAATCATCACGTTACCTATACCTGCATCTATTGTTGTAGTAATCTGTGAGCCACGAGGACTCAACAATCTCATAACCATGGGTAACAAGACTATCAAAGCTTAAATGGGTATGGAAGGGTAAGGTGGTGAGGTTGCAGCAAGCACTAAGCATTGTATGGTGGCTAACTTACGAGTACAAGAATAGGAAGAGTAAACTACGCATAACGGTCAGAAACTAATAATGATCAAGAAGTGATCCTGAACACCTACCTACGAGTAGAAACATAACGCCACCGTGTTCTCTTCCCGAACTCCCTCAAAAAGAGACAATCACGGTTACATACGTGGTTGGTGTATTTTAATTAGAATTAGTGTCAAGTTCTCTACAACCGAAGGTTATAAATTTCCAAGTCGCCACATAACCGTGGGCACGGCTTCGCGTAAGATTTAACCCTGCAGGGGTGTTCCAACCTGGTCCATCACAAACCAACACAAGCTGCGGTGGAAAGACCTCAACCTCAAGAAAACCCGATCAACCTCGAGTCAGCCCGAAGTATCCTCGGAATCCCGGTGCACAAGACATTTCAACAATGGTAAACAAGTCCAGCAAGACCTCCCGGCGTGCCGACACCCTGATAGTAGCCGCGCGTATCTCGTCTCAGGCCACGACCGGATGAGCAATCCGTACAACTAAAACCAGTGCCTCGAGTTTCCTCGTGGTGGCGCTGCAAGGGGCTCTAGTTTGGACCAATGCCATTAGCACTGGCCCACCTGTATTATGTTGAATTAAGAATCCCCGGGGACGCAACCCCCTATGCAAAATTAATTAATTAATTCAGAATTATTATGTTAGCAAATGTTAAAACCAAAGTTGGGCCTTGCTGGAAGCGTTTATTCAAAGCGAACTGTCAAGAGGGTCCCATAACCCCTGAGCATGTTAGGAACGCTAATCAAGGAACATAACAACGGTATTACGGAAACTAGGGCGGCATGAGTGGAACAAAACGCTAGGCAAAAGGCCGAGCCTTCCACCCACAACCAAGTATATAGATGCATTAATCAAATAAGAGATATTGTGATATCCCAACATGGAACAACCTGCACTGCACCTGCAACTAAAATGCTATAAGAGGGGCTGAGCAAAGCGGTAACATAGCCAAACAATGTTTTGCTGGGTAAGGGTGGTTAGAGGTTGTATCATGGCATATGAGAGGCTGACATGTATGTGGTAGGAAGCACGACATAGCGATAGCAACGAGACAACTAGCAAGCAAGGATAGTAGAGATATCCAAGGTCATGATCATCCTGCCTGGAATCCCGCTAGGAAGAAGACCGAATCCATGAAGACGAACAAGCATAGTCGAACGAATCCTCACAATCGCAACGAAACAGGAACTATCGAGGAGAAGCACAACCGGAAAGAAGCAAACAACATGGTAAACAAACATTACATAATCATGGCATGATGCACAACCAAGTATGATGCATGTCCAGTTTAAAGATGCATGTCATGGCAAAGTGAAACAATTCAAATACTACACATTAAGTGAAGATCAATGTGCAACGAGTTGCATATTGACGAAACTCCACAAACAATTATTTAGTTCACTCCCGTTTATGCTACTCAACCATTTTAAATGTTGTTAAACATGGCAAGAGGTGAAGCATGATTAAATTACCTATCTAGGCAATTTAAATGATGCCGGAAACAACCAAGAACAATTCCGGAAAATCCTCATGTGTAATTTTTGAATTTGGTACTGTTCTTCCTAAAACACAATTTTAAAGTTGTAAAACAAGAAAATAAAGTGCACCATGATAATCTACACATTTTTCTACCCCATTTACATATAAAGTTTATTTAAAATGGAGCTACGGTTATTTAGTTATGAAATAAACCATTTTAGCATGTCATTTATGCAAATTATATGCAAACAACAAGTTAAACATTTTAAACATGGATGAAAGTTGGAAATTGTGAAACTACACAAAATTCTAAGCATTTTACATATATAAATCATTTTAATCCGATGCACGGTTTGTGAGTTATTATATGCATGAGGATGACATATTCAAGTTGTATGCAATTTTTATGAAAACATGGGCATATATCATGATATGAGGCATTTGGTCACCATGGCGGCAAGAAATGGATGCCACGGCGGCGAAAACGGAAATGGTGCCACGCCAACATTCCGGTTCCGGTAACTCGTTGAGATGCCGGTGCAAAGGAATATAGGATGTGCGGAATGTGCAAAAGCAACGGGGAGTGATCCCGGATACCGGGTGTCCCACGTGTCGGTGGCAAGGCAAACGAGGAACATGCAAGTATCACATCGGACACGGTGCAAATACGGGCATTTCATACAACAATGCATTCGTTCTCGGATGGTCGTCTCGGCGTTATACCTTCAAAGCGTGCATTCGGGATGGATCGAGTTCATAGTGGGTAGTAGATGTTCACGTAGCGGCGGTAGTGGTACACGGTCGTCGTGGAAGTAGTGGTACACATTTTTGAGAGGAACTTGACGAATACAACGTCTTCGGGGCGACAATGTCGTACACGGCAACCGTAGTCGAACTTGAAGGGTCGTCGATGCCGTGGTACTTGGTGACATGCACGGGATGGTAGTTGTACACGTTCGTAGACGTCCAGTGTCGTTCGTAGAGGTACTTGGTTCGTAGACGTCCAGTGTCGTTCGTAGAGGTACTTGGTGCATCGTTGTACTTGGCGTCTGGTGCGGTACTTTGCGAATCCAAGACGTAGAGGTACACTTGTCAAAGTGGAACTTGACGAATCCGGGGTCTTCGGGTAACTTGGCGCTTGAGGTTCAAATCCGGTTTTGAATGCGTCCACGCAACACATCGCAGGTGCAAGAGGCAACAACTTGGCGTGGTTCTGGCCACGGCATGGTGGTCTTGAAGCCGAGGCCAACGGGAACTGCTTGAGAAGGCAAACGACGGTGGTGTTGGGGCATGAACAGGAGCTCGTTGGGCCAGGTGGAGCAACACACAACAGAGGCGTCCAGGAGGTGTACGGGGCGGAGGCCAGGCGAAGCATCATGTAGAAGTGGCGGCCATGGGATGTGGGAGTTGACCCTGTGGTCGTGGTGGCTCGGGCAGAAGGCCATCGAGGCCCTGGACGTAGCAGGAGGAGGCGCTGCAGGGAGGAGCTTGGCCATGGCAAGGAGGCGGCACTGCTCGGGGTCGGGGCTGCATCTAGGCGATCCAGCGGGCAACGGCAGCAGGAGATGGAGCTTGGGTGGAGGCAAACGGGGCTAGCAGCAGGGCGGCTGGAGAAGGTGCGCGAGGCGGGAGGTTGCCGGTGGCGCTGTGCGAGGGCGCAGCCTCGCGTGGGAGGAAGAAGCAGAGGGAGGCGAGGAAGGGCGCGGTCACGGTTGGTCTCCGGCGACTGGAGTCTGGCGGGGTCAGGCGGCGGTCCACATCGGGGAGGCCGAGGCGAGGAGGCGGCGCAGAGCTTCATGGCGAGGCAAGAGGGAGGGCCGCGCGGGATCGGGCAAGGGGCGCCGCTCCTCTGTGTGTGTCCGCGTGTCGTGGCGGCGCTGGAGGGAGACGAGGGAGAGACCAGGGGATCGAGAGGAAGAGAGTGGGGGATCGAGGGGAGATGGCTGGTTGCAGGCTAGGGTTAAGGAGCTGGTGGGGGCGGCTGGGCGAAGCAGGCCGGCCTGGTTTGAGGCTGCGGCTGGGCTACTGCACTACTCCTCTCTCTTCTATTTTCCAGTCACAGAAAATAACAAAGAAGAAAAGGAGAAGAAAGGAAGGGTTAGGGATAGAATTTGGCCATGGGGTTAGTTTTCTCAGACTCACAAAAAATGAGCTTGATCCAAGAAAATAGGAGTGGGCAAGATTGCAAGAATTAAATTCAAACTCATGTGAATTTCATTCAAATGGATTTGAATTAGGTCTAGGTTTAGAAGTGTCCGAAAATGTTGAGAATTTTGGAGGAACCCCGATAAATGGGAAAAGAATTTTGGGAAAAGTTTGGAGAGCAAACTTGAAGCAGAAAAAGCATGGGATTTAAATTGCAAGTGTTTTATGGTGATTCCAAACTAATGGAACATTTATTATAATAGCTCCCTAAATATTGGGAGGATATGTTATAAAGATAAATCACCATGTGAATCCCCTCAATTTAAATAGATCAAGAGATCTATGCAATTTATTTATTTGAGTTGCAAAAAAATTTAATGACATGATGGCATTATGAAATGATGCAATGCAAAATAAAATAGAGCAACCAATATAATAATAATAATGGAAGGAATCGGTCTCGGGGTGTCACAGAGGAATACATCAAAGCTTATAGCTTATCACTACAAAAGAGATGCACCTTTCAAACGGAGAGAATGTTACATGTTTCAAAGAGGGGAGAAACATGATTCCAGTTGCTTTAGTTCTCTCACCCTTCCTGCTCCCAATATCCAATGTCAGATTCAGGGGGAGAGGAAGTTCTTTAATGGGAGACAACTATTTCTTTTGGGGACATGTCTGCTTCAAAGAAGTATTTACCTAGTGATACTCTCTTTTACATGTCATCCCAATCTTGGTTGCTTGTTGATCTTGTGTCTTTTCTTGAAGAAATTATCTTATGTTATCTAACCTTGTTTTCTAAAGTGTATTTCTTTAGGTACTTGATCAAGAACTTCAAGGTAAGTATATGCATCACACCCATGTACATGATGACCTCCTGCTAGTATATATTGTTTGCAAGGAGAAAATCATGAAAATGTGGATACCTAAATGTCATATATATTGCTCTGATGCATGTAGCCAAGGTACATGTTGCATATATATTTCCCATGTAATATCATCATGTTATATGCACATCTTCAGGGGGAGTTCAGGGGAGCTTATACATGTTACATGTTTCCTTCAAAGCTTTCATACAAACTTCTGCTAAATCTTTATTTGAAGCTTTGATGTATGTTGTCATCAATTACCACAAAGGGGGAGATTGAAAGCACATTTGCTCCCTTGGTGGTTTTGGTAATTTATGCCAACATACATGTTGTTGGACTAATGTTTCTATCTACTATATTTCAAACAAGTTCAGCAATGGTGTGGCATGGACAAAAGGATGTGGAACCCTTCAAAATGCTAAGGATATGGATTGGAAAAAGCTCAAGACTCTACATTTTTGGTTGAGTAATCCAAGATCACATTGAGTCCATAGGAAAGCCAATACTATTAAAAGGGGGTGAGGTGTTGCTTAATGGTCTTTTTGCTCAAGTGCTTAGTGACAGTACTCCTAAACCCTCAACCTTTTTCTCCATCCAAATATGTCCAAAACCTACATTCCAACTCGGCTCCACCGAAATTTCCTAACAAATCGGATCCACTGATATTGATCTCGGTCCCACTGAGATGGCCTTGCCAACTCCCTGTAATCGTTTGCACTCACTTCGGTCCCACCGAGTTTTGCAAATTAGTCTCACCGAGATGGCTTGCCAAGTCTCTGTTGCCTTATTGCTTCACTTCGGTCCTACCGAGTTGATGCAATCGGTGCCACCGAGATGAGGTTTGCCCTAACCATTGCACATCAGTCCATCCGAGTTGTTCCAGTCGGTCCCACCGAGATTCCTAACGTTCATATCTTTTACACAGTTCGGTGCCACCGAGATTTCTGATTGGTGCCACCGAGTTGGGTCAAAAGTGTGTAACGGTTGGATTTTGTGTGGAGGCTATATATACCCCTCCACCACTTCTTACTCAGTAAGGAGAGCCATCAGAACGTGCCTACACTTCCACCATACATTTTCTGAGAGAGAACCACCTACTCATGTGTTGAGATCAAGAGATTCCATTCCTACCATTTGAACCTTGATTTCTAGCCTTTCCCAAGTTGCTTTCCACTCAAATCCTTCTTCCACCATAGCCAAATCTATGAGGAGTTGTTTGAGTGTTGGGAAGACTATCATTTGAAGCACAAGAGCAAGGAGTTCATCAACAACACACCGTCTATTACCTTTTGGAGAGTGTGTCTCCTAGATTGGTTAGGTGTCACTTGGGAGCCTCCGACATGATGTGGAGTTGAACCAAGGAGTTTGTAAGGGCAAGTAGATCGCCTACTTCGTGAAGATCTACCCGAGTGAGGCTAGTCCTTCATGGACGTGAGCCATGGTGGGATAGACAAGGCGGCTTCTTTGTGGACCCTTCGTGGGTGGAGCCCTCCATGGAATCGCACAGCCGTTACCCTTCGTGGGTTGAAGTCTCCATCAACGTGGACGTACGATAGCACCGCCTATCGGAACCATGCCAAAAATCACCGTGTCTTCATTGCATTTGATCTTCCATACTCTACCCCTTTACTTTCCGTACACTTGCATGCTTTACTATTTCCGCTGCTCAATCTCTAGATATGCATGTATAGGGAGTATTGGTGTTATCTTAACTTGTGCCAAAATCTGCCTAAGTTCCAAGGGAAATTAAAAACTGCTAATTTGGTTGGTTAAGTGTCTATTCACCCCCCTCTAGATCTATCTCCTCGATCCGACAACCACCGACAAGACACCCTTGGCCAGTGAGCTGCAGCTTCCGGCAAGCCAGACTCTTGCTGTCGACGCAAGCGCTCCCGCAGAGGAAGAAGTACCTTTAGTCCATGTCGTCTAGCCATAGGCTCCGGCATGGGCACAACGAATTGTCCAGTACCTTCATATAGGAGATCTTCCCGATGAGCTAGAAGACGCAGAAAGAGTAGCCCGTCAATCAAGGATGTACAAATTTGTCGACAACATTTTGTACAGGAAAAGACCAAACGGGGTGAAATTGAAGTGCATCTGCCAGGAAGATGGACAAAGGCTGTTGGAAGAGATGCATGAAGGGATGTGTGGCTCTCATATTGGGTCATGCGCGCTTGTCGGCAAGGCGTTCCATCAAGGGTTCTACTGGCCGACAGCAATTCAAGACGCCTTGGCGGTGGTCATCAGGTGCGAAGCTTGCCAGTTCCACTCCAAGGAAATCCACCAGCTAGCTCAAGCCCTCCAAACCATCCCTCTTTCCTGGCCTTTCTCGGTCTGGGGGCTCGACATCGTCGGCCCCTTCACCCGTGCTACCGGGGGCTTTGAATTCTTGTACATTGCAATTGACAAGTTTACAAATTGGCCTGAGGTAGAGCCAGTGAGAAAGGTGATGGCACAGTCAGCTATCAAGTTCCTCAAAGGATTGGTTGCTCATTTTTGTGTACCCAACAGGATCATCACCGACAATGGCACCCAGTTCACGAGCCGTGCCTTCACAGCATATTGCCAAGAACTTGGAAATATGATTTGCTACGCCTCTGTTGCTCATCCAAGGAGCAATGGACAAGTAGAGAGGGAAAATGCAGAAGTGCTGCATGGTCTCAGGACCAGAACTTTCGACAGGTTGCACAAGTGTGGAAGGCGCCGGGTGGAAGAGTTGTCGGCGGTTCTTTGGTCAATCAGAATGACACCAAGTCGAGCCACCGGCCAGACACCCTTCTCCCTGGAATATGGTGCAGAAGCGGTGCTCCCCACGGAACTCCGATACGGGTCACCTCGAGTTTTGTCCTTCGATGAGGAGGATCAAGATGAGCCGCGGCAAGATGATGCCACGCTCCTTGAGGAAGATCGTTTCCAGGCGGCTGTCCGTGCTGCACGGTACCAGCAAGCTTTGCGCCGCTACCATAGCCGCAAAGTCAATGCCAGGAACCTTGAGGAAGGTGACCTTGTTCTTCGTCGGATTCAGTCCACGAAGGGTCAAAACAAGTTGACACTGAAGTGGGAGGGCCCTTACCAGGTAGTACGATTCACCAGGCCTAGCGCAGTCCGCCTAGAGACCGAAGATGGCACTCCGGTGCTCAACTCATGGAATATTGAGCATCTTTGCAAATTTTACCCGTAAGGCGCGGTTGCCGGGCTGCCCGAAAACCTCTTTTGTACAAGTTTGCCGGCAAGGCATGTAATCCTTTGTACAGAGCCGGGCGCAGATCCCTTGCACAATGAATAAAAGCTAAGTGTTTTGCAACTCTTTGTCAAAGTACATATTTATTTATATGTTGCAGGCAGCGTTATGCTACATTTTACCTTGCATAGGATGATTAACGAACCGTCAAGGTTCCAGCCTCCTCTTTTTCTCTTCATTCTTTTTCTCAAAGGACAGAAGGGTTCCTCGCGTGCAAGTTTCTCGGGGGGAGTGACGGTATGGATACCAAGTGACATTCAAGATATCGTTTGATGACAAGAAGTACAGCAAAGAAAAAGCTAAGTTGAAAAACTTTGTAATAAATCTTTGTTGTAGTTGCAATTTCTCCTTGAACGATTTTGGCCTTTGTATGAGAAACCTGCATGCTAAGGAACCTTGTCGTGATCAGCTATGCTCTTACTTTGTTTTGAGTCCGCTCTACAACTTAAGTGGCTGCACTGTGATCGTCAAGTGTAACCTTGCCAGCAGCGGCACTTCTGGCAAGCTGCTAAGGACCCGCTCCTCAAGCGCTCGCGGCAAGAGTGCACGCACCGGCAAGATTCCGGCAAGCATAGGGTACAGAAATCATGCAAAGACAGAATAAGACAAGAGGAATAGCATGCATACATTCATTCAAAACACAAGTTCTATTACATCAAAACGTTGTGCAGATTTAACTTAAGATCAGTTTGTTTTGTACAAGATCACATTCACGACAAGGTGTGACTACAAGATCAATGGGTAGCCCCACCCTGAGTCCTGGAGACTTGGCTGACGCGGTCAGCTATTGGAGCGACGATCTTGTCAGCAGCTGTGGTGTCGGCATTCTTCGGCAATCTTGTGAAGGCGCCGGAGAGGTCAACATTTGGATTACGATATGCAACTTTGACAAGTACCTTGTAGAGTATGTCTCGGGCAAGCTTGCAGGACTCCTTGGCAAAGGAGTCGGATTGCTCTCTGTGATGCTTCTCCAATGCCTCGACAACGCCCTCGAAGAAGAGAGTCAGGCTGGCGCTTGCCACTTCTTGATCATTGGGGGCTGTCGGCATACGACACCTATGGGATCGCGTGCATCCCTTTACGGTTCGGCTAGGGAGAAGATGTACACAAAGAGTGGATCCAACGATCAATGCGGGGATTTTTTACCCAGGATCGGGCCGCTGAGCAGCGTAAAACCCTACTCCTGCTTTGGTTTATTGTGGGTGTTTAAGCTTAGATGCACGGAGCGCTTCTTGGTGAACAGTACGCAAGAAGGGCGGCTACACATGCAACTGGGCTAGAAAGCTTCCTCCCTCTGTAGCTTCGCCTTGGGCCTCCTTTTATATGACAAAGGGGTCACCAATAGTGGCGAACAGCAAGTACAAGAGGTGTAAAGTTACTACAGTGTTTTCATGCTTATCACTGACGACTTAGGACAAACGCATTAAATGCTCCACTTAGGTGTCCCTTACTTTCTTGGGGACGGAAAAAGAGCCCGTCCCATCAGCGCCGCTTAACCCCATCCGCCGCTAGTGCCATGACACGCATCCAGGAGGACAAACCCTAAACGACAGGCTGGTCGCTGCGCTGGAGCGGTGGCAGGGTGGTGGGATCTTGCCGGGTGCGAGGCCTTGCCGGGCCTTCGCGAGCCTTCCCGGCAAGTATCTTGCCGGGAATCCAGCCTTCGATCTTCTGTCTTCTGATCATCGGCTTGAATGCCTTCTTGATATTCTTGTGTTTGTTCCCAGCTGTCCCCCGGCAAGCCTTGCCGGGTCTTGTCGTGCTAGGAGATCATGCCGCTGGGAAGAAGTTTCTCCCCAACGAGCTCTTGTTCTTGCTTGTTAATATAATGCTTGCCAGATATGGTATTCGCCGGGAAGCTTGGCCTTGCCCGGGTTGCCAGGCAACAATCCTGGACGGGAATGACCCATGCTAAGAAGGTTGATGAGACCCTGGTTCTCATTACACCGACAGGAGCCCCCGGGCCCGCCTTCAGCAGAGAACTCAAAGATCTCGATGCTGGAGGTGGGGCCAAATTTGGCGTGGGTCATGACTGCCATGCCCTTTCCTTCTGGAAGTATAGTTGTTTAAGAAAAACAGCCCTTGTCGGAGTGCATGGCTCGACGACAAGGTTGAAAGCCCCCTTGTCGGAGCGTATGGCTCGACGACAAGGTTGAAAGCCCCCTTGTCGGAGCGCATGACTCGACGACAAGGTTGAAAGCCCCCTTGTCGGAGCGCATGACTCGACGACAAGGTTGAAAGCCCCCTTGTCGGAGCGCATGACTCGACGACAAGGTTAGAAGCCTCCTTGTCGGAGCGCATGACTCGACGACAAGGTTGAAAGCCCCCTTGTCGGAGCGCATGGCTCGACGACAAGGTTGAAAGCCCCCTTGTCGGAGCGCATGGCTCGACGACAAGGTTGAAAGCCCCCTTGTCGGAGCGCATGTCTCGACGACAAGGTTGAAAGCCCCCTTGTCGGAGCGCATGGCTCGATGACAAGGTTGAAAGCCGCCTTGTCGGAGCGCATGGCTCATGGTTCGACGACAAGGTTTGCTATTCTTCCGCCGAAGAATATTTCTGGAAAAGTTTGCGATTTCAGCAGTGAACTTTGACGTTCTCGATGCCGGCCTCCGGCAAAGATGTTGCCGGGAAGGCCTATGACTTCAGCGGAGAACTTTGACATTCTCGACGCCGGCTTCCGGCAAGGATGTTGCCGGGAAGGATTATGACTTCAGCGAAGAACTTTGACGTTCTCGACGCCGGCTTCCGGCCACAATGTTACCGGGAAGGCTTATGACTTCAGCGGAGAACTTTGACGTTCTCGACGCCGGCATTCGGCAATGATGTTGCCTGGAAGGCTGCAAAGTAATCGCCCACCTGTATACCTGCAACACTGATTCGGACATGTAATGTCACGACAGCGTTTTAACACAACAAATTAATTAGCTTCTGGCTTTATGACTAATTTGTTGTAATTTTGACTTCTGCCGAATATTCCCTTGCTTGCCGGAACACTTTCCGGTGCACATGATCCAGTCAGCAGCGATTTGAGGAGTAGGTCCTTAGCGGCTTGCCGGGAACACCACCTCCCGAAAAAGGTTTTTCCTTCCCAGCTTTAGTGCAGCTGCTCATATCGCCGAGCGGACTCGAGGCGACAAGGAGCGCAACTATCCCCGGGAAGGCTCCTCAGCATACGGGTTTACGCAGAAACGTTAAAATAAAACTTGCAAAGCCCTTTCCTTAAATGATTGCATTTTTGTACAATGAATCCCTACGCTTGCCGGAATACTTCCCGAATGCGCACGTCCTGGTCAATGGCGCTTAGGACCGTGTCCTGTCTAGCAGCCTATCGAGAACGCCGCCTCTTCGGGAGCTTAACGCTTTAGAAACAACTACAGCTGCATCTGTGTTGCTGGGCGGACCCAGAACAACCAGGAGCGCAGAGTGTTTTAAGAGCACTCCCCCGCACACGGGTTATACAAAAACACCATCAAGGATAAGACTACGCAGCAGAAAGCGATTAAAGTTTTAGGACTTAGCTTTCGCAAGGAATTTCAGCCGCCCCTCTTCTTGTTGGGTGCCATGACGATGAAGACGATCAAAAATAGACGCGCTGACCGCTAGATCGGCTTCGTGCAACCTCTCCCCCTACCTGGCGCGCCAAAGATGTCGGCGTATGGCACCTATGGGATCGCGTGGATCCCTTTACGGTTCGGCTAGGGAGAAGATGTACACAAAGAGCGGATCCAACGATCAACGCGGGGAATTTTTACCCAGGTTCGGGCCGCTGAGCAGCGTAAAACCCTACTTCTTCTTTGGTTTATTGTTAGTGTTTAAGCTCAGATGCACGGAGTGCTTCTTGGTGAACAGTACGCAAGAAGGGCGGCTACACATGCACTTGGGCTAGAAAGCTTCCTCTCTCTGTAGCTTCGCCTTGGGCCTCCTTTTATATGACAAAGGGGTCACCAACAGTGGTGAACAGCAAGTACAAGAGGTGTAAAGTTACAACAGTGTTTTCATGCTTATCACTGACAACTTAGGACAAATGCATTAAAGGCTCCACTTAGGTGTCCCTTACTTTCTTGGGGACGGAAAAAGAGCCCGTCCCATCAGCGCCGCTTAACCCCATCCGCCGCTAGTGCCATGAAACGCATCCAGGAGGACAAACCCTAAACGACAGGCTGGTCGCTGCGCTGGAGCGGTGGCAGGGTGGTGGGATCTTGCCGGGTGCGAGGCCTTGCCGGGCCTTCGCGAGCCTTCCCGGCAAGTATCTTGCCGGGAATCCATCCTTCGATCTTAAGTCTTCTGATCGTCGGCTTGAATGCCTTCTTGATATTCTTATGTTTGTTCCCAGCTGTCCCCCGGCAAGCCTTGTCGGGTCTTGTCTTGCTAGGAGATCATGCCGCTGGGAAGAAGTTTCTCCCCAACGAGCTCTTGTTCTTGCTTGTTAATATAATGCTTGCCAGATATGGTATTCGCCGGGAAGCTTGGCCTTGTCGGGGTTGCCAGGCAACAATCCTGGACGGGAATGACCCATGCTAAGAAGGTTGATGAGACCCTGGTTCTCATTACACCGACAGGAGCCCCCGGGCCCGCCTTCAGCAGAGAACTCAAAGATCTCGATGCTGGAGGTGGGGCCAAATTTGGCGTGGGTCATGACTGCCATGCCCTTTCCTTCTGGAAGTATAGTTGTTTAAGAAAAACAGCCCTTGTCGGAGGGCATGGCTCGACGACAAGGTTGAAAGCCCCCTTGTCGGAGCGTATGGCTCGACGACAAGGTTGAAAGCCCCCTTGTCAGAGCGCATGACTAGACGACAAGGTTGAAAGCCCCCTTGTCTGAGCGCATGCCTCGACGACAAGGTTGGAAGCCCCCTTGTCGGAGTGCATGACTCAACGACAAGGTTGAAAGCCCCCTTGTCGGAGCGCATGGCTCGACGACAAGGTTGAAAGCCCCCTTGTCGGAGCGCATGCCTCGGCGACAAGGTTGAAAGCCCCCTTGTCGGAGCGCATGTCTCGACGACAAGGGTGAAAGCCCCCTTGTCGGAGCGCATGGCTCGACGACAAGGCTGAAAGCCCCCTTGTCGGAGCGCATGCCTCGACGACAAGGTTGAAAGCCCCCTTGTCGGAGCGCATGGCTCGACGTCAAGGTTGAAAGCCCACTTGTCGGAGCGCATGGCTCATGGTTCGATGACAAGGTTTGCTATTCTTCCGCCGAAGAATATTTCTGGAAAACTTTGCGATTTCAGAAGAGAACTTTGACGTTCTCGATGCCGGCCTCCGGCAAAGATGTTGCCGGGAAGGCTTATGACTTCAGCGGAGAAATTTGACGTTCTCGACGCCGGCTTCCGGCAAGGATGTTGCCGGGAAGGCTTATGACTTCAGCGAAGAACTTTGACGTTCTCGACGCCGGCTTCCGGCAAGAATGTTACCGGGAAGGCTTATGACTTCAGCAGTGAACTTTGACGTTCTTGACGCCGGCTTTCGGCAATGATGTTGCCGGGAAGGCTGCAAAGTAATCGCCCACCTGTATACCTGCAACACTGATTCGGACATGTAATGTCACGACAGCGTTTTAACACAACAAATTAATTAGCTTCTGGCTTTATGACTAATTTGTTGTATATTTGACTTCTGTCGAATATTCCCTTGCTTGCCGGAACACTTTCCGGTGCACACGATCCAGTCAGCAGCACTTTGAGGAGCAGGTCCTTAGCGGCTTGCCAGGAACACCGCCTCCCAAAAAATGTTTTTCCTTCCCAGCTTTAGTGGAGCTGCTCACATCGCCGAGCGGACTTGAGGCGACAAGGAGCACAACTAGCCCCGAGAAGGAACCTCAGCATACGGGTTGACACAGAAACCTTAAAATAAAACTTGCTTAGCCCTTTCCTTAAATGATTGCATTTTTGTATAATGAATCCCTACGCTTGCCGGAATACTTCCCGAATGCACACGTCCTGGCCAATGGTGCTTAGGACCGGGTCCTGTCTAGCAGCCTATCGAGAACGCTGCCTCTTCGGGAGCTTAACGCTCTAGAAACAACTACAGCTGCATCTGTGTTGCTGGTCGGACCCAGAACAACCAGGAGCGCAGATTGTTTTAAGAGCGCTCCCCCGCGCACGGGTTATACAAAAACACCATCAAGGATAAGACTACGCAGCAGAAAGCGATTAAAGTTTTAGGACTTAGCTTTCGCAAGGAATTTCAGCCGCCCCCGCTTCTTCTTGGGCGCCATGACGATGAAGACGATCAAAAACTGACACGCTGACCGCTAGATTGGGTTCGCGCAACCTCTCCCCCTACCTGGCGCGCCAAAGATGTTGGTGTACTACACCTATGGGATCGCGTGGATCCCTTTACGGTTCGGCTAGGGAGAAGATGTACACAAAGAGCGGATCCAACGATCAACGCGGGGATTTTTTACCCACGTTCGGGCCGCTGAGCAGCGTAAAACCCTACTCCTGCTTTGGTTTATTGTGGGTGTTTAAGCTCAGATGCACGGAGCGCTTCTTGGTGAACAGTACGCAAGAAGGGCGGCTACACATGCAAATAGGCTAGAAAGCTTCCTCCCTCTGTAGCTTCCCCTTGGGCCTCCTTTTATATGACAAAGGGGTCACCAACAGTGGCAAACAGCAAGTACATGAGGTGTAAAGTTACTACAGTGTTTTCATGCTTATCACTGATGACTTAGGACAAACCCATTAAATGCTCCACTTAGGTGTCCCTTACTTTTTTGGGGACGGAAAAAGAGCCCGTCCCATCAGTGCCGCTTAACCCCATCCGCCGCTAGTGCCATGACACACATCCAGGAGGACAAACCCTAAATGACAGGCTGGTCGCTGCGCTGGAGCGGTGGCAGGGTGGTGGGATCTTGCCGAGTGCGAGCCCTTGTCGGGCCTTCGCGAGCCTTCCCGGCAAGTATCTTGTCGGGAATCCAGCCTTCGATCTTCTGTCTTTTGATCATCGGCTTTAATGCCTTCTTGATATTCTTGTGTTTGTTCCCAGCTGTCCCCCGGCAAGCCTTGCCGGGTCTTGTCTTGCTAGGAGGTCATGCCGCTGGGAAGAACTTTTTCCCCAACGAGCTCTTGTTCTTGCTTGTTAATATAATGCTTGCTAGATATGGTATTCGCCGGGAACCTTGTCCTTGCCGGGGTTGCCAGGCAACAATCCCGGACGGGAATGACCCATGCTAAGAAGGTTGATGAGACCCTGGTTCCCATTACACTGACAGGAGCCCCCGGGCCCGCCTTCAGCAAAGAACTCAAAGATCTCGATGCTGGAGGTGGGGCCAAATTTGGCGTGGGTCATGACTGCCATGCCCTTTCCTTCTGGAAGTATAGTTGTTTAAGAAAAACAGCCCTTGTCGGAGTGCATGGCTCGACGACAAGGTTGAAAGCCCCCTTGTCGGAGTGTATGACTCGAGGACAAGGTTGAAAGCCCCCTTGTCGGAGCGCATGGCTCGACGACAAGGTTGAAAGCCCCCTTGTCGGAGCGCATGCCTCGACGACAAGGTTGAAAGCCCCCTTGTCGGAGCGCATGGCTCGACGACAAGGTTGAAAGCCCCCTTGTCGGAGCGCATATCTCGACGAAAAGGTTGAAAGCCCCCTTGTCGGAGCGCATGGCTCGACGACAAGGTTGAAAGCCCCCTTGTCGGAGCGCATGACTCGACGACAAGGTTGAAATCCCCCTTGTCGGAGTGCATGGCTCGACGATAAGGGTGAAAGCCCCCTTGTCGGAGCGCATGGCTCATGGTTCGACGACAAGGTTTGCTATTCTTCCGCCGAAGAATGTTTCTGGAAAAGTTTGCGATTTCAGCAGAGAACTTTGATGTTCTCGATGCCGGCCTCCGGCAAAGATGATGCCGGGAAGGCTTATGACTTCAGCGGAGAACTTTGACGTTCTCGATGCCGGCTTCCGGCAAGGATGTTGCCGGGAAGGCTTATGACTTCAGCGAAGAACTTTGACGTTCTCGACGCCGGCTTCCGGCAAGAATGTTACCGGGAAGGATTATGACTTCAGCGGAGAACTTTGACGTTCTCGACGCCGGCTTTCGGCAATGATGTTGCCGGGAAGTCTGCAAAGTAATCGCCCACCTGTATACCTGCAACACTGATTCGGACATGTAATGTCACGACAGTGTTTTAACACAACAAATTAATTAGCTTCTGGCTTTATGACTAATTTGTTGTAATTTTGACTTCTGCCGAATATTCCCTTGCTTGCCGGGACACTTTCCGGTGCGCACGATCCAGTCAGCAGCGCTTTGAGGAGCAGGTCCTTAGCGGCTTGCCGGGAACACCGCCTCCCGAAAAAGGTTTTTCCTGCTGGAAATATGCCCTAGAGGCAATAATAAAGTTGTTATTATTTTATATTTCCTTGTTCATGATAAAGGTTTATTATTCATGCTAGAATTGTATTGACCGGAAACTTAAATACATGTGCGAATACATAAACAAATACTGTGTCCCTAGTGAGCCTCTACTAGACTAGCTCGTTGATCAAAGATGGTTAAGGTTTCCTAACCATAGACACGAGTTGTCATTTGATAACGGGATCACATCATTAGGAGAATGATGTGATGGACAGGACCCATCCGTTAGCTTAGCATATGATCGTTCTGTTTATTGCTACTGCTTTCTTGAATGTCAAATACATGTTCCTCAGACCATGAGATCATGCAACTCCCGGATACCGGAGGAATACCTTGTGTGCTATCAAACGTCACAACGTAACTAGGTGATCATAAAGATGCTCTATAGGTATCTCCGAAGGTGTCCGTTGAGTTGGCATGGATCGTGACTGGGATTTGTCACTCCGTGTTTCGGAGACGTATCTCTGGGCCTCTCGGTAATGCACATCATAAGAAGCTTGCAAGCAAAGTGACTAAGGAGTTAGTTACGAGATGATGTATTACGGAATGAGTAAAGAGACTTGCCGGTATCGAGATTGAACTAGGTATGGAGATACCGACAATCGAATCTCGGGCAAGTAACATACCGACGGACAAAGGGAATTACGTATGTTGTCATTGAAGTTCGACCGATAAGATCTTGGTGGAATATGTAGGAACCAATATGAGCATCCAGGTTCCGCTATTGGTTATTGACTGGAGAGGCGTCTCAGTCATGTCTACATCATTCCCGAACCCGTAGGGTCCGCACGCTTAACGTTCGTTGACGATATAGTGTTATATGAGTTATGTGAATTGGTAACCGAATATTGTTCGGAGTCCCGGATGAGATCTCGGACGTCACGAGGAGTCTCGGAATGGTCGAGAGGTAAAGATTTATATATGGGAAGTCATATTTTGGGTTCCGGAAAAAGGTGCAGTTTTTTCGGTATTGTACCGGGAAGCTTCCAGAAGGTTCCGGAGGATTCCGGAGGAGTCCGGAAGTCCACAAGTGGGTCCACCATGTCCCAAGGGCTGGCATGGGCTAAGGGGAGGCGCCCTGGCCTTATTGGGCCAGGCGCACCAAGTCCTCAAAAGCCCACGCAGCTAGGGAAGGAAAAAAAGGGAGAGTCCTAGTAGGAATAGGATTGGACTTTGGAGTCCAAGTCCACGTGTGTACTATTCACGGTTACTGTTCACATGGCACTATTCCTTCTACTCCAAGCCCCTACACATATATAAATAGAGGAGAGGGGGCGCCCCAAAGGACACAACATTGTCTTAGCCGTGTGCGGCACCCCCCTCCACAGTTCCGTCCCTCGGTCATATTTTCGCAGTGCTTGGGCGAAGCCCTGCGGAGATAGCATCACCATCACCGTCACCACGCCGTCATGCTGCCGGAACTCATCCACTACCTCGCCGTCTTGCTGGATCAAGAAGTCGAGGACGTCACCAAGCTGAACGTGTGCTGAACGCAGAGGTGCCGTACGTTCGGTGCTCGGTCGGTTGGATAGTGAAGTTGTTCGACGACATCAACCGCGTTGTTCTAACGCTTCCGCTTACGGTCTACGAGGGTACGTAGACACACTCCCCCTCTCATAGCTATGCATCTCCATGGATAGATCTTGCGTGTGCGTAGAATTTTTTTTGTTTTCCATGCAACGTTCCCCAACAGTGGCATCATGAGCCAGGTCTATGCGTAGATGATATGCACGAGTAGAACACAAAGAGTTGTGGGCGGTGATCGTCATACTGCTTACCACCAACGTCTTATTTTGATTCGGCGGTATTGTAAGATGAAGCGGCCCAGACCAACCTTACATGTCCACGTACATGAGACCGGTTCCACCGACAGACATGCAACTTGTTTTGCATAAAGGTGGCTGGCGGGTGTCTGTTTCTCCTACTTTAGTTGAATCGAATTTGACTGCGGCCGGTCCTTGTTTAAGGTTAAAACAGCAAACTTGATAAATCACCGTTGTGGTTTTGTGCCGTAGGTAAGAACGGTTCTTGCTAGAAGCCCGTAGCAGCCACGTAAAACTTGCAACAACAAAGTAGAGGACGTCTAACTTGTTTTTGCAGGGTATGCTGTGATGTGATATGGTGAAGACATGATGTGATATACGTTATTGTATGAGATGATCATGTTTTGTAATTTATCGGCAACCGGCAGGAGCCTTATGGTTGTCTCTTTATTGTATGAAATGCAAGCGCCATGTAATTGCTTTACTTTATCGCTATGCGTTAGCAATAGTTGTAGAAGCAATAGTTGGCGAGACGACCACGACGCAACGATGGAGATCAAGGTGTCGAGCCGGTGACGATGGAGATCATGACGATGCTTTGGAGATGGAGATCAAAAGCACAAGATGATGGCCATATCATGTCACATATTTTGATTGCATGTGATGTTTATCCTTTATGCATCTTATTTTGCTTAGAACGGCGGTAGCATTATAAGATGATCCCTTCACTAAATTTCAAGATAAAAGTGTTCTCCCCGAGTATGCACCGTTGCTAAAGTTCGTCGTTTCAAAGCACCTCGTGATGATCGGGTGTAATAGATTCTACGTTCACATTCAACGGGTGTAAGCCAGTTTTACACAAGCAGAATACTTGGGTTAAACTTGACGAGCCTAGCATGTACAGACATGGTCTCGGAACACTGGAGACCGAAAGGTCGAACATGAGTCATATAGTAGATATGATCAACATGGAGATGTTCACCATTGATGACTATCCCATCTCACGTGATGATCGGACATGGGCTAGTTGATTTGGATCATGTATCACTTAGTTAACTTGAGGGATGTTAATTTAAGTAGGAGTTCATTAGTAATTTGATTAATTGAACTTAATTTATCATGAACTTAGTCTTGATAGTTTCTTTGCATATCTATGTTGTAGATAAATGGCCCGTGCTACTGTTCCGTTGAATTTTAATGCGTTCCTAGAGAAAGCTAAGTTGAAAGATGATGGTAGCAAGTACACGGACTGGGTCCGTAACTTGAGGATTATCCTCATTGCTGCACAGAAGAATTATGTCCTTGATGCACCGCTAGGTGATGGACCTGCTACAGGAGCTGCTGCAGACGTTGTGAACGCCTGGCAAGCTCGATCTGATGACTACTCGATAGTTCAGTGTGCCATGCTCTACGGCTTAGAACCGGGACTGCAAAAGCGTTTTGAACGCCACGGAGCATATGAGATGTTCCAAGAGCTGAAATTGATATTTCAAGCTAATACCCGGGTTGAGAGATATGAAGTCTCCAACAAGTTCTTTAGCTGTAAGATGGAGGAGAACTGTTCTGTCAGTGAACACATACTCAGAATGTCTGGGTACCACAACCACTTGACTCAGCTGGGAATTGATCTTCCGGTTGAGAGTGTTATTGACAGAGTTCTTCAGTCACTGCCACCAAGCTATAAAGGCTTCGTGATGAACTATAATATGCAAGGGATGGAGAAGACAATTCCCAAGCTCTTCGCGATGCTGAAATCAGCGGAGGTAGAAATCAAGAAGGAGCATCAAGTGTTGATGGTTATCAAAACCACTAGTTTCAAGAAAAAAGGCAAGGGAAAGAAGGGGAACTTCAAGAAGAACGGCAAGCAAGTTGCCGCTCGCACGAAGAAACCCAAAGCTGGACCCAGGCCTGAAACAGAGTGCTTCTACTGCAAAGGGACTGGTCACTGGAAGCGGAACTGCCCCAAGTATTTGGCGGATAAGAAGGATGGCAAAGTGAGTAAAGGTATATTTGATATACATGTTATTGATGTGTTCCTCACTAATGCTCGCAGTAGCGCCTGGGTATTTGATATTGGTTCGGTTGCTCATATTTGTAACTCGAAACAGGAGCTACGGAATAAGCGAAGATTGGCTAAGGACGAGGTGACGATGCGCGTCGGCAATGGTTCCAAGGTTGATGTGATCGCCGTCGGCACGCTACCTCTACATCTACCTTCGGGGTTAGTTTTAGACCTCAATAATTGTTATTTGGTGCCAGCGTTGAGCATGAACATTATATCTGGATCTTGTTTATTGCGAGACGGTTATTCATTTAAGTCAGAGAATAATGGTTGTTCTATTTATATGAGTAACATCTTTTATGGTCACGCACCTTTTGTGAATGGTCTATTCTTGTTGAATCTCGATCGTAATGATACACATATTCATAATATTGATGTCAAAAGATGCAAAGTTGATAATGATAGTGCAACATACTTGTGGCACTGCCGTTTAGGTCATATTGGTGTAAAGCGCATGAAGAAACTCCATGCGGATGGACTTTTGGAATCTCTTGATTATGAATCATTTGATACTTGCGAACCATGCCTCATGGGCAAGATGACTAAAACTCCGTTCTCCGGAACAATGGAGCGAGCTACTGATTTGTTGGAAATAATACATACCGATGTATGCGGTCCGATGAATGTTGAAGCACGCGGTGGGTATCGTTATTTTCTAACCTTCAGAGATGATTTGAGTAGATATGGGTATATCTACTTGATGAAACACAAGTCTGAAACATTTGAAAAGTTCAAAGAATTTCAGAGTGAAGTAGAGAATCATCGTAACAAGAAAATAAAGTTTCTACGATTTGATCGCGGAGGCGAATATTTGAGTTACGAGTTTAGCCTTCATTTAAGAAAATGTGGAATTGTTTCACAACTCACGCCACCTGGAACACCACAGCGTAATGGTGTCTCTGAACGTCGTAACCGTACTTTATTGGATATGGTGCGTTCTATGATGTCTCTTACCGATTTGCCACTATCGTTTTGGGGTTATGCATTAGAGACAGCTGCATTCACCTTAAATAGGGCACCGTCTAAATCCGTTGAGGCGACACCATATGAACTATGGTTTGGCAAGAAACCTAAGCTGTCGTTTCTTAAAGTTTGGGGATGCGATGCTTATGTGAAAAAGCTTCAACCTGATAAGCTCGAACCCAAAGCGGAGAAGTGCGTCTTCATAGGATACCCTAAAGAAATAATTGGGTACACCTTATACCATAGATCCGAAGGCAAGGTCTTTGTTGCCAAGAATGGGTCCTTTCTAGAGAAGGAGTTTCTCTCGAAAGAAGTGAGTGGGAGGAAAGTAGAACTTGATGAGGTAATTGTACCTTCTCTCGAATTGGAAAGTAGCTCATCAGAGAAAACCGTTACCGTGATGCCTACACCAATAAGAGAGGAAGATAATGATAAAGATCATGAAACTTTAGATCAAGTTACTACTGAACTTCGTAGGTCGACCAGAGTACGTTCCGCACCAGAGTGGTACGGTAATCATGTTCTGGAAGTTATGTTGTTAGACAACAGCGAACCTACGAACTATGAAGAAGCTATGATAAGCCCGGATTCCGACAAATGGCTTGAGGCCATGAAATCTGAGATAGGATCCATGTATGAGAACAAAGTGTGGACTTTGGTGGACTTGCCCGATGATCGGCAAGCCATTGAGAATAAATGGATTTTTAAGAGGAAGACGGATGCTGATGGTAATATCACTGTCTACAAAGCTCGACTTGTCGCGAAAGGTTTTCGACAAGTTCAAGGGGTTGACTACGATGAGACTTTCTCACCCATAGCGATGCTTAAGTCTGTCCGAATCATGTTAGCAATTGCCGTATTTTATGATTATGAAATCTGGCAAATGGATGTCAAAACTGCATTCCTTAATGGTTTTCTCAAAGAAGAGTTGTATATGATGCAACCAGAAGGTTTTGTCGATCCTAAGGGTGCTAACAAAGTGTGCAAGCTCCAGCGATCCATCTATGGACTGGTGCAAGCATCTCGGAATTGGAATATACGCTTTGATGACGTGATCAAAGCATATGGTTTTGTACAGACTTACGGTAAAGCCTGTATTTACAAGAAATTGAGTGGGAGCTCTGTAGCATTTATAATATTATATGTGGATGACATATTGTTGATTGGAAATGATATAGAATTTCTGGATGGCATAAAGGGATACTTGAATAAGAATTTTTCAATGAAAGACCTCGGTGGAGCTGCTTATATATTGGGCATCAAGATCTATAGGGATAGATCAAGACGCTTGATAGGACTTTCACAAAGCACATACCTTGACAAAGTTTTGAAGAAGTTCAAAATGGATTAGTCAAAGAAAGGGTTCTTGCCTATCTTGCAAGGTGTGAAGTTGAGTCAGACTCAATGCCCGACCACGGCAGAAGATATAGAGAAAATGAAAGTCATTCCCTATGCCTCAGCCATATGTTCTATTATGTATGCCATGCTGTGTACCAGACCTGATGTGTGCCTTGCCATAAGTTTGGCAGGGAGGTACCAGAGTAATCCAGGAGTGGATCACTGGACAGCGGTCAAGAATATCCTGAAGTAGCTGAAAAGGACCAAGGACATGTTTCTCGTTTATGGAGGTGACGTAGAGCTTGTCGTAAAGGGTTACGTCGATGCAAGCTTCGACACTGATCCGGATGACTCTAAGTCACAAACCGGATATGTATTTATATTAAATGGTGGAGCTATCAGTTGGTGCAGTTCCAAGCAGAGCGTCGTGGCGGGATCTACGTGTGAAGCGGAATACATAGCTGCTTCGGAAGCAGCACACGAAGGAGTCTGGATGAAGGAGTTCATATCCGATCTAGGTGTAATACCTAGTGCATCGGGTCCAATGACAATCTTTTGTGACAACATTGGAGCAATTGCCATAGCCAAGGAGCCCAGGTTTCACAAGAAGACCAAACACATCAAGAGACGCTTCAACTCCATTCGTGAATATGTCAAGGATGGAGACATAGAAATTTGCAAAGTACACACGGATCTGAATGTGGCAGACCCGTTGACTAAGCCTCTTCCACGAGCAAAGCATGATCAGCACCAAGACTCCATGGGTGTTAGATTCATTACTATGTAATCTAGATTATTGACTCTAGTGCAAGTGCGAGACTGATGGAAATATGCCCTAGAGGCAATAATAAAGTTTTTATTATTTTATATTTCCTTGTTCATGATAAAGGTATATTATTCATGCTAGAATTGTATTGACCGGAAACTTAAATACATGTGCGAATACATAAACAAATACCGTGTCCCTAGTGAGCCTCTACTAGACTAGCTCGTTGATCAAAGATCGTTAAGGTTTCCTAACCATAGACATGAGTTGTCATTTGATAACGGGATCACATCATTACGAGAATGATGTGATGGACAAGACCCATCCGTTAGCTTAGCATATGATCGTTCTGTTTATTGCTACTGCTTTCTTGAATGTCAAATACATGTTCCTCAGACCATGAGATCATGCAACTCCCGGATACCGGAGGAATACCTTGTGTGCTATCAAACGTCACAACGTAACTGGGTGATCATAAAGATGCTCTATAGGTACCTCCGAAGGTGTCCGTTGAGTTGGCATGGATCGAGACTGGGATTTGTCACTCCGTGTTTCGGAGAGGTATCTCTGGGCCCTCTCGGTAATGCACATCGTAAGAAGCTTGCAAGCAAAGTGACTAAGGAGTTAGTTATGGGATGATGTATTACGGAACGAGTAAAGAGACTTGCCGGTAACGAGATTGAACTAGGTATGGAGATACCGACGATCGAATCTCGGGCAAGTAACATACCGACGGACAAAGGGAATTACGTATGTTGTCATTGCGGTTCGACCGATAAGATCTTCGTGGAATATGTAGGAACCAATATGAGCATCCAGGTTCCGCTATTGGTTATTGACCGGAGAGGCGTCTCAGTCATGTCTACATCATTCCCGAACCCGTAGGGTCCGCACGCTTAACGTTCGTTGACGATATAATGTTATATGAGTTATGTGAATTGGTAACCGAATATTGTTCGGAGTCCCGGATGTGATCCCGGACGTCACGAGGAGTCTCGGAATGGTCGAGAGGTAAATATTTATATATGGGAAGTCATATTTTGGGTTCCGGAAAAAGGTGCAGTTTTTTCGGTATTGTACCGGGAAGCTTCCAGAAGGTTCCGGAGGATTCCGGAGGAGTCCGGAAGTCCACAAGTGGGTCCACCATGTCCCAAGGGCTGGCATGGGCTAAGGGGAGGCGCCCTGGCCTTATTGGGCTAGGCGCACCAAGTCCTCAAAAGCCCACGCAGCTAGGGAAGGAAAAAAAGGGAGAGTCCTAGTAGGAATAGGATTGGACTTTGGAGTCCAAGTCCACGTGTGTACTATTCACGGTTACTGTTCACGTGGCACTATTCCTTCTACTCCAAGCCTCTACACATATATAAATAGAGGAGAGGGGGCGCCCCAAAGGACACAACATTGTCTTAGCCGTGTGCGGCGCCCCCCTCCACAGTTCCGTCCCTCGGTCATATTTTCGTAGTGCTTGGGCGAAGCCCTGCGGAGATAGCATCACCATCACCGTCACCACGCCGTCGTGCTGCCAGAACTCATCCACTACCTCGCCGTCTTGCTGGATCAAGAAGTCGAGGACGTCACCGAGCTGAACGTGTGCTGAACGCGGAGGTGCCGTACGTTCGGTGCTCGGTCGGTTGGATCGTGAAGTTGTTCGACGACATCAACCGCGTTGTTCTAACACTTGCGCTTACGGTCTACGAGGGTACGTAGACACACTCCCCCTCTCGTAACTATGCATCTCCATGGATTGATCTTGCGTGTGCGTAGAATTTTTTTTGTTTTCCATGCAACGTTCCCCAACATTTCCTTCCCAGCTTTAGTGCAGCTGCTCACATCGCCGAGCGGACTCGAGGCGACAAGGAGCGCAACTAGCCCCGGGAAGGCTCCTCAGCATACGGGTTTACGCAGAAACCTTAAAATAAAATTTATAAGCCCTTTCCTTAAATGATTGCATTTTTGCACAATGAATCCCTACGCTTGCCGGAATACTTCCCGAATGCGCACGTCCTAGTCAATGGCGCTTAGGACCGGGTTCTGTCTAGCAGCCTATCGAGAACGCCGCCTCTTCGGGAGCTTAACGCTCTAGAAACAACTACAGTTGCATCTGTGTTGCTGGGCGGACCCAGAATAACCAGGAGCGCAGAGTGTTTTAAGAGCGCTCCCCCGCGCACGGGTTATACAAAAACACCATCAAGGATAAGACTACGCAGCAGAAAGCGATTAAAGTTTTAGGGTTTAGCTTTCGCAAGGAATTTCAGCGGCCCCCGCTTCTTGTTGGGCGCCATGATGATGAAGACGATCAAAAACTACCTGGCGCGCCAAAGATGTCGGCGTACGACACCTATGGGATCGTGTGGATCCCTTTATGGTTCGGCTAGGGAGAAGATGTACACAAAGAGCGGATCCAATGATCAACGCGGGGATTTTTTAACCAGGTTCGGGCCACTGAGCAGCGTAAAACCCTGCTCCTGCTTTGGTTTATTGTGGGTGTTTAAGCTCAGATGCACGGAGCTCTCCTTGGTGAACAGTACGCAAGAAGAGCGGCTACACATGCAACTGGGCTAGAAAGCTTCCTCCCTCTGTAGCTTCGCCTTGGGCCTCCTTTTATATGACAAAGGGGTCACCAACAGTGGTGAACAACAAGTACAAGAGGTGTAAAGTTACTACAGTGTTTTCATGCTTATCACTGACGACTTAGGACAAACACATTAAATGCTCCACTTAGGTGTCCCTTACTTTCTTGGCGACGGAAAAAGAGCCCGTCCCATCAGCGCCGCTTAACCCCATCCGCCGCTAGTGCCATGACACGCATCCATGAGGACAAACCCTAAACGACAGGCTGGTCGCTACGCTGGAGCGGTGGCAGGGTGGTGGGATCTTGCCGGGTGCGAGGCCTTGCCGGGCCTTCGCGAGCCTTCCCGGCAAGTATCTTGCCGGGAATCCAGCCTTCGATCTTCTGTCTTCTGATCATCGGCTTGAATGCCTTCTTGATATTCTTGTGTTTGTTCCCAGCTGTCCCCCGGCAAGCCTTGCCGGGTCATGTCTTGCTAGGAGATCATGCCGCTGGGAAGAAGTTTCTCCCCAATGAGCTCTTGTTCTTGCTTGTTAATATAATGCTTGCCAGATATGGTATTCGCCGGGAAGCTTGGCCTTGCCGGGGTTGCCAGGCAACAATCCTGGACGGGAATGACCCATGCTAAGAAAGTTGATGAGACCCTGGTTCTCATTACACCGACAGGAGCCCCCGGGCCCGCCTTCAGCAGAGAACTCAAAGATCTCGATGCTGGAGGTGGGGCCAAATTTGGCGTGGGTCATGACTGCCATGCCCTTTCCTTCTGGAAGTATAGTTGTTTAAGAAAAACAGCCCTTGTCGGAGTGCCTGGCTCGATGACAAGGTTGAAAGCCCCCTTGTCGGAGCATATGGCTCGACGACAAGGTTGAAAGCCCCCTTGTCGGAGCGCATGCCTCGACGACAAGGTTGAAAGCCCCCTTGTCGGAGCGCATGACTCGACGACAAGGTTGGAAGCCCCCTTGTCGGAGCGCATGACTCGACGACAAGGTTGCAAGCCCCCTTGTCGGAGCGCATGGCTCGACGACAAGGTTGAAAGCCCCCTTGTCGGAGCGCATGCGTCGACGACAAGGTTGAAAGCCCCCTTGTCGGAGCGCATGGCTCGACGACAAGGTTGGAAGCCCCCTTGTCGGAGCGCATGCCTCGACGACAAGGTTGAAAGCCCCCTTGTCGGAGCGCATGGCTCGACGACAAGGTTGAAAGCCCCCTTGTCGGAGGGCATGTCTCGACGACAAGGTTGAAAGCCCCCTTGTCGGAGCGCATGGCTCGACGACAAGGTTGAAAGCCCCCTTGTCGGAGCGCATGGCTCGACGACAAGGTTGAAAGCCCCCTTGTCGGAGCGCATGGCTCATGGTTCGACGACAAGGTTTGCTATTCTTCCGCCGAAGAATATTTCTGGAAAAGTTTGCGATTTCAGCAGAGAACTTTGACGTTCTCGATGCCGGCCTCCGGCAAAGATGATGCCGGGAAAGCTTATGACTTCAGCGGAGAACTTTGACGTTCTCGACGCCAGCTTCCGGCAAGGATGTTGCCGGGAAGGCTTATGACTTCAGCGAAGAACTTTGACGTTCTCGACGCCGGCTTCCGGCAAGAATGTTACCGGGAAGGCTTATGACTTCAGCGGAGAACTTTGACGTTCTCGATGCCGGCTTTCGGCAATGATGTTGCCGGGAAGGCTGCAAAGTAATCGCCCACCTGTATACCTGCAACACTGATTCGGACATGTAATGTCCCGACAGCGTTTTAACACAACAAATTTATTAGCTTCTGGCATTATGACTAATTTGTTGTAATTTTGACTTCTGCCGAATATTCCCTTGCTTGCCGGAACACTTTCTGGTGCGCACGATCCAGTCAGCAGCGCTTTGAGGAGCAGGTCCTTAGCGGCTTGCCGGGAACACCGCCTCCCGAAAAAGGTTTTTCCTTCCCAGCTTTAGTGCAGCTGCTCACATCGCCGAGCGGACTCGAGGCGACAAGGAGCGCAACTAGCCCCGGGAAGGCTCCTCAGCATACGGGTTTACGCAGAAACCTTAAAATAAAACTTGCTAAGTCCTGTCCTTAAATGATTGCATTTTTGCACAATGAATCCCTACGCTTGCCGGAATACTTCCCGAATGCCCACGTCCTGGTCAATGGCGCTTAGGACCAGGTCCTATCTAGCAGCCTATCGAGAACGCCGCCTCTTCGGGAGCTTAACGCTCTAGAAACAACTACAGCTGCATCTGTGTTGCTGGGCGAACCCAGAACAACCAGGAGCGCAGAGTGTTTTAAGAGCGCTCCCCCGCGCACGGGTTATACAAAAACACCATCAAGGATAAGACTACGCAGCAGAAAGCGATTAAAGTTTTAGGACTTAGCTTTCGCAAGGAATTTTAGCCGCCCCCGCTTCTTCTTGGGCGCCATGACGATGAAGACGATCAAAAACTAACGCGCTGACCGCTAGATCGGGTTCGCGCAACCTCTCCCCCTACCTGGCGCGCCAAATATGTCGGCGTACGACACCTATGGGATCGCGTGGATCCCTTTACGGTTCGGCAAGGAAGAGGATGTACACAAAGAGCGGATCCAACGATCAACGCGGGGATTTTTTACCCAGGTTCGGGCCACTGAGCAGCGTAAAACCCTACTCCTGCTTTGGTTTATTTTGGGTGTTTAAGCTCAGATGCACGGAGTGCTTCTTGGTGAACAGTACGCAAGAAGGGCGGCTACACATGCAACTGGGCTAGAAAGCTTCCTCCCTTTGTAGCTTCGCCTTGGGCCTCCTTTTATATGACAAAGGGGTCACCAACAGTGGCGAACAGCAAGTACAAGAGGTGTAAAGTTACTACAGTGTTTTCATGCTTATCACTGACGACTTAGGACAAACGCGTTAAATGCTCCACTTAGGTGTCCCTTACTTTCTTGGGGACGGAAAAAGAGCCCGTCCCATCAGCGCCGCTTAACCCCATCCGCCGCTAGTGCCATGACACGCATCCAGGAGGACAAACCCTAAACGACAGGCTAGTCACTGCGCTGGAGCGTGGCAGGGTGGTGGGATCTTGCCGGGTGCGAGGCCTTGCCGGGCCTTCGCGAGTCTTCCCGGCAAGTATCTTGCCAGGAATCCAGCCTTCGATCTTCTGTCTTCTGATCATCGGCTTGAATGCCTTCTTGATATTCTTGTGTTTGTTCCCAGCTGTCCCCCGGCAAGCCTTGCCGGGTCTTGTCTTGCTAGGAGATCATGCCGCTGGGAAGATGTTTCTCCCCAACAAGCTCTTGTTCTTGCTTGTTAATATAATGCTTGCCAGATATGGTATTCGCCGGGAAGCTTGGCCTTGCCGGGGTTGCCAGGCAACAATCCTGGACGGGAATGACCCATGCTAAGAAGGTTGATGAGACCCTTGTTCTCATTACACGGACAGGGGCTTAGCTGTACTCCGCCAAGCCTATGACGACAAGCTGGGCGCTGATCTGTTCTGCGGCCTCTACAAGGCGATCGGTCCACAACTGCAAGTTGCTATTAAGCATGTTGAAGGAACTGACGGCATCGGCATACGCAGCTTTCTCCATCTCAAGATCTTTGGACAAGGCTGCCTCTTTGGCCTTGGCGCTGTCAAGATGCTCCTCCAAACCGCGTAGCTTCAGTTTCAGATCTTCCATGGCATCGGCAGCTTGGCTAAGTTCTTGACTCTTGGCGGATAGCTGCGTCTGCAGGTCACCCAAAGTGTGGGCTGCCTTCTGCACTGATGCTTGGAGTTTCGAGAGCTCCTCTCTGTTGCCGGTAAGGTCCTCTTCGAGCTTTGCTACCTTGGACTCCAACTCTACCTTGGCGGCCTCGGCGCCCTCTGTGGCCTTGATGGCTTCCAAGAGCTTATCGGCATGAACCTGAGCTTGAGTTTCGATGGCCTTTCTGTGGCCCTCCTCTAGCTCTTTGGTTCGCTACACGAGCAGAGTCTGGATCTCTTCATCCTTGCCGTGGAGCTTGGCGGTGAGTGCTTCTTCTTGGGCGGCGAGGTCTTTCTCCTTGATGATGAGCTGTGCTTCGTGCTCCGTCAACTTGTCATCCAAGGCCATTGCCTTCGCCCTGGCAGCATCAAGCTTCTCTTTCTGCCTCTTAGGGCTATGGAATTTATCATGATACCACGTGAGGAGTTCCTCTACCTTCTCTTTCAGTTTCCCCTCGGCTAGCTCTATGGCTTGCCACTGTGAATGGAGCTCCTCCCAACGCTGGCTGTAGCGCTACTGCACATCCTGGAAGCAGGTGGCCATCGTTTTCAGGAAGGCCATATCAGCGGGCGGAGTCGTCCATTCCCGGGGCACCTTGAGAGAGGGGTGTCGGTACCAAAACCGGCAGATCTCGGGTAGGGGATCCGAACTGCAGGTCTAGGAATCAATGGGTAACAGGGAACGTAGAGACATCGATTTACCCAGGTTCAGGCCCTCTCGAAGAGGTAATACCCTACGTCCTGCTAGATTGTATTGATGTGTTTGTATGAAGGTTACATAGTTGATCTACCTCGAGATTGGATGGGCTAAACCCTAGGCAATAGATATGATGATCCTCTATGGACTAAACCCTCTGGTTTATATAGACACCAGAGGGTCCTAGGGTTACATATAGTCGGTTACCATTAGGGGATAAACATGCCAGCCATGCCAATTATTCCTTGGAGGAGACGCCAAGTCTTCGGAGGTTTCCTTTTGATACACGGGGTCGCCCACAATCCGGCCTTCCATCGACGAGTAGAGAACGGCCCACCAGCCCGGCCCACGAGAGATAGGCCGGCAGCCCGAGTAGCCAATAGTCCAGGACACCCTTAGTAGCCCCCGAACTAGTCTTTGAAGCCAAGGTAGGAGCCGAACATCAGCGGCTTTGTAGACCAGTTCCCTTTCTTTTGTGACACCGGTAACAGGCCTGTATCACTCCGAACTGTATTCTCAAGCGTTGCCCGGTCGTATATGCACCGAACTATACCTCGTTAACGAAGTATACTAATAACTTAGCCCCGAAGGCTAGTTGCTTTGGTGTGAATAGTGTCCTCATCTGACAACTTTTACTGAAGGGTCACACCTTGCCACGACCGCGAGTTGGTTTATGAAAAACTCGATTCGTGGTTCGAGGCAGTTTTCATTGGCACGTCCCATCGATATGGAGATCGTGTCCTGTTTTCAAGGGATATGATCAATAATCCGCCTCACCCCACGCGTGTATAATGGCACGGTTACATGGGGAAATGGCGAGGGTTGCGGCGCAGTAAAGGGACCGGGGGTTTTACAGCCCATTAAAGGGGCACAGCCTTCGTTCCTTTCGTACACTCTCATTTCCCCCCTTCGCCATTGCCTTCCCCATCTTTCGAGCTCCAGCGCCCAGATCCGCTCTCCCTTCCAAGGACCTTTCCAGCCGCCCGTTCGATCTAGCAATGGCAGGCTCCGGGTCCAAAGGCAAGTGGGAGGCGTCCGTCGTCCCCGCCAATGTCGCCCACCGTGCTCCAGAGGCCGGCCAGGTCGTCCCCACGCCACGGCAGGGCGAGAGGGTGGTGTTCATCCCCCACTTCCTCCGAGGTTTGGGCTTTCCCCTTCACTCCTTCGCCAGGGGTCTCATGTTCTTCTATGGGCTTGACTTCCACGATCTCGCGCCGAACTCCTTCCTCCACATCTCGACCTTCATCATCATTTGTGAGGCTTTTCTTCAGGTCCGGCCACACTTCGGCCTGTGGCTGAAGATCTTAAAAACGTCAAGCCGAAGATCGTCGACGTTCAGCAGGCGGACTGCGGGGGCATGATGGTCAGCAAGCTCCCCCGAGTGGAGTGGCCAGAGGGCACCTTCATCGAGACCGTCAAGGTTTGGCAGAAGGAATGGTTCTACATCACCGTGCCAAGGAGCGCGGATTGGGGGGCGATTCCGGCCTTCCGATCCGGACCCCCTATGAGGTTGGTCTCATGGACCAAGAAGGGCCTCAACTGGGGGGTGAACAAGGAGGTGGCGTAGCTGCAGAGCCGGATCGCCAAGATGATAGGGCAGGGCGTCGAGCTGCCCAACGTGATCCAGATCATGCTCGGACGCCGAATCCTCCCATGCCAGGAGAGGGCGTCCACCATGTGGGCCTACAAGTCCGAAGAACCGGCCACCGTGCACAACTTCTTCCGCACCTCCCACGCTCAGCTGTGGAGGGCTTTGTTCAAGCCGTAGAAAGATTGGCCGGCCGAGGAGGAAGACATCGGACTCGACGCCGCAAATCCCCCACGGGAGGTATGAATGATTTTGTGCATATAACCGAACGGTTCCCCTTTGACAAGGTACTTAGCCCTTTCACTTCCCGTCCGCAGAACTGGCTGAAGAAGGCCGAGCAGATCAACAGTCCGGCGCCGCTGCCAGAGGGGCCCAAGACACCCCTGCTGATGGCCATGTTGACCGTGGAGCCATACGAGGCGCCGGAGAGGAAGGAAAAGAAGAAGGATCAAAATAAGGAGGCCCGAGAGGGCCTTCGTTCCCGAGGACCCCCGGACACTAGATCCTGGGACACCCATGCTCGCTCCACACAGGAGGAGGAGGAGCAGGGAGAAGGGGAGGAAGATGATTCCTCCCGAACAGGGAAAAGGGCGGCATCCAAAGACGTCGAGGAGGAGCCGCTTCGCCCTCCCCTCAAGAGAGCATGCAGGGCCAAGGTGGCCCTGTCCGACCATAGCTCGGCTTCTGCCGAGGACTCCGAGCCCTCCGAAGAGGTGCCTCGGAGGAACCCCAGGGCCAAACCGCAGGCCCAAAGGTACGCATTCCAGTATCCTCGGAAGTGTTTTCGGCCGAACTAAGCTCTATATCGATCACTTTTTGCTTTTGATATCGCAGCCCGCTACGCGACCTCCCCACCGACCGAGTCTCGGAGGGGGATTCTCCACCGGCCGCGTTGGCGGAGAGCGGGACCGAATCGCGCGCCTCGCGTCCCCCAATCGCCGAGGAGGCCGAGGAGGTCCTGTCGAGGAGGACCACCCCCCCATGCCGTACACAGGGGGAGGGGGCGACGCCATCATGGCCGAGGCGAACACCTCGGTCGCCGAAGACCAGGAGGGGAGGGCCCCTCTGGTTCATGAAGAGGAGGAGCCCGGACAAGCCGAGCTCTCTCTGAGGACGACTCCAGGGACGTCTAGGCGTCCAGAGTCCGGTGCCCCGGACTTCGAAAAAGAAGCCGAAGCGCCCCCGCCACCCCCGCCCGCCCCAGAGCAGGCGTTGACCGGGTGGCGAGACGAGATGGAGGATGCTCTAACCAGCTCCTCTATTGCCGAGGATCACCGTGCCCTTACGGGCGCGGTGTTGCAAAGTCTTTGGTCCGTGGATAACGGACTGAAGGAGGCCTTTAGTGGCATTCTTACCGGCTTCAAGGTGAGCGAAGTAATGCTTTTCCCTTAGAAAAATTCTTTTGTGTAAATGTATAGCCTCATACACAGTAGCCCCCGAGATGCTGACTGGCTTGAGCAAGCCCGTCAGAGGATCGAAAATCAATATCCCGGATACTAACGTGCGTAGAATTATGCACAGGCGTCATCGTCGGTCGCAGCCGCCAACGCCGAAGAGTTGGTCGAGCTGAATCGGAAGCTGAAGAGCTCCGAGGATGACCTGAGCCTGGTAAACAAGAGGTTCGATGAGGCGCAAGGTAAGTCCAAGCTGTAAGGTTGAATACAGCCGTTGTTTTGTAAGCAGGGTTCGAAGTATCCTAACGGATTTAACTGATGTTACGACAGCTGCCTCTGCAGAGGTGGAAAACCTCAAGGCCACACTAAAGACGGCTTAGCTGGAAGCGGCGGAGCAGAGGTCGGCGGCCGAGAAAGCGGCCGCCGAACTGGCTGTGGAGCGAACCACAAGCCAGAAGCACGGGGCCAGGGTGCTGGAAGTGCAGCAAGAGCTCGGGGATGCCGTCACAAAGTGTGAGGCCCTCGAGCAGAAGAATAAGGAGCAGGCCGTTGAGCTGGCCTCATTGGCTGTGGTGGCCAAGGAAGCGCGGACAGAGGCGCGCGGCTACCAAGAGGAGCTCTACCAAGTCAGGCTCATTGCGGACGTTAAGCCGTACTTGCTGCAAAGTATATTTGGAGGTAACAGGTTCGCGTTGCTCACGCGAGTATGGCGTTCCCCATGCGCCTTTGCGGACCTCCCGAAGAGTGCGGCGGACGCGGCCAGGTTCTTCGCCGCTCAGGAGGGACGGGACGAGCAGAGGCTGTTCTGGGCGCAATTTCAGGCACCCGAACACCCTCCCCTCCTCAACAACCAAATGAAGCAGCTGATGCGGCTGCATCGGATGGCGGAGCCGACGATGAAGGACCTCTGCATCAAGTTATGGCCGTCGGAGCCGCTGCCGAGCAGCTACTTCGGTCTGGTGCAGAGGCTGTACAATGCCACTTCCCGGATCGATGCCTGGAAGTGCTCCACATGCATTGAGGGGGCTCGGATGGCCTTCGGCAAAACAATGGTACATTGGTCGAAGATAAAGCCAGCTGAGATGGCCACCGGACCTCCGCCGCCAGGGAAGGAGCATAGGCACCCTGAGCAATACTTTCCCATCATAATGGATGGTGCTCGGGCAGTAGAGGCCCAGTGCTCGAAGGATGTAATCTATGAGTAGATGTAGTTTCCTTGTAACCAAGGAGTTGAAACTTATGTTTTATTGTAATGCAAGATGTTTGGCTGTGAATAGAGTGCCTGCTTATGTTAATTTTGACTCCTGTGTGGCCGTTTGTAAACTGAAAGTTACCAGTCGTCCGCTTCAGCCCCCTTGCAGATACTGCATGGGGTGTTTTCTCGTGATACTTGAACCCTTAGCCGACGTCTCGGTGCCCGGAGGCGGTTGTATGTACGGAAAACCAGGCAATCAGACTATGCGGTTTTAGTGCTTTCACTTAACCAAAGGAGCTTGACTGTGGGGGCTGGTGACGAGCCCCCAGTGTTTGTGATATTCGGACAAGCCGCGGTTGATACCATCATCACATGGTTTCTGTAACAGTGAACCCTTCATTTAACACGGACTAACGTCCAATGATTTTTGGTTTGACACGAGTCATCGGATCGCCGACCAGTTCTCGCTCATTGTGACAGTCAGTTTTCGGCTTTCTCCACTGAGGTACTTGACTAGGCTAGCTAGAAGTACAATTGAAGTGGTTCTCCCTTTACCCTCTTAGCCGAACAGTGTGGAACGTAAGAGGGTAAACACAGGAGCCGGGCAACCCAACTATTGACCAGAGACGCAATTCGGAACTGATTCATATAATGCAATATCCATGACGCCGAGCACATGAAATAAAAGTAGGTGCTGGGACAAAGTTTGAGGCAAGATTTATGTTCGTTCCCCCGGTCTAATGGTCTTTATTTCTGTTGAATATGTGACGTCCAACCGTACAATCCGGATTGCCGAAGTAACTTTTATAGATACTTTGGAAGAATTAAATACATTAGAGTAAAGGTTTACACAGGGCCTTCATGAGTGGTTTGATGTCCCTACTACGCCCTGCTACACGTCTGCGCCTTTGCTCATTAAGAAGCTTCAGTGTGAGCGGAGCTGTCGTCCTTATGTTTGGCGGAGGTAGTAAAGTTCGGCGGACGAGCCCTTGGTGAAGGGTTTTGAGAAGTTGCCGTGGGATATCAGTTTGACGCTGATCAGGCCCTAGATGGTGCCTGTGGTTGATGTTGATTGGAAGACATCTGTTGGCCATTGTTCGGTCGAACCTAGCTTTTGGCCTTTGTTTGATGTGTCCCCACAGCTGCCCATGGAATTTTGAGCGTGAAATTGTGTACTCGAGGTACGTATTGTGCGACTAGGTGGGCCGTGCTGTGGGGCGCATACCCCTATTTGGGGTGAGCATGGGAGTGCTCCGAGGCTGCAGCTCAGGTGCGCTTGCGTGCGTCCGGTGTCTTGGCAGTAGACTGGACTTGCGAAGCCTCTTCGGCGGCTTGGACTTCGGCGGCTAGAGCGGCCGTGTGTTCCTCTGTTCGGAGCGAGCGCTCGGTATTACCGTTGATGGTAATAACGCCCTTTGGTCCTGGCATCTTGAGCTTCAGGTATGCATAGTGCGGGACGGCGCTGAAGCGGGCAAACGCGGTCCGGCCGAGGAGTGCGTGGTAACCGCTGCGGAAGGGGACAATATCGAAGATCAAGTCCTCGCTACGGAAGTTATCGGGCGAGCCGAAGACTACTTCCAATGTCACAGATCCCGAGCAGCGTGCCTCGACTCCTGGGATTACACCTTTAAAGGTGGTGTTGCTGGGTTTGATTCTTGACAGGTCGATCCCCATTTTCTTCACTGTATCCGAGTAGAGTAGGTTGAGGCTGCTACCTCCGTCCATAAGGACTCTGGTGAGGTGAAATCCGTCCACAATGGGATCGAGCACCAGAGCCGCCGTTCCTCCATGGCGTATACTGGTCGGATGGTCTCGACGGTCGAAAGTGATCGGGCAAGCCGACCACTGGCTGAATTTCGGGGCTACCGGCTCTAAGGCGTAGACATCCCGAAGTGCGCGTTTCCGCTCCTTCTTTGGTATATGCGTGACATAGATCATGTTCATGGTTTTGACGTTTGGAGGGAACTGCTTTTGGCCTCCGTTGTTCGGCCCGCGAGGTTCGTCGTCATCCTCGCTACGGGGGCCCTTGCCCTGTTCTTCAACTGTGACTTTGCCGGCCTGTTTAATTACCCAACAGTTATGGTTGGTGTGGTTAGCGGGCTTGTCTGGGGTGCCGTGAATCTGGCAGGGCCTATCCAATATTCTATCCAGTGCAGACGGGCCGTCCCAGTTCCCTTTAGAGGGTTTTTTCCGCGGTCCCGATTTCGAGCCGCTGAATCCGGCATTTACTGCAGCGTCATCGGCTTCACCGCCATTGTTTGAGTGCCGGCACTTATTGTTCCTATTGCGCCGGGGTTTCCCGTTTCCGTCCCGGACCTTTGAAGTTCCAGGGTCTTTGGGGTTGTTGCTTCGACGAGCTAACCAGCTATCCTCACCCGCGCAAAAGCAGGTCATTAAGGAGGTAAGGGCCGACATTGTTCTCGGCTTGTCCTGGCCGAGTTGGCGGGCGAGCCACTCATCCCGGATACTGTGTTTGAATGCCGCAATCGCTTCGGCATCCGGACAGTTGACGATCTGGTTCTTCTTGGTCAAGAACCGGTTCCAGAATTGCTGGGCTGACTCCCCGGGCTGCTGAATGACATGGCTCAGGTCATCGGCGTCCGGTGGCCGAACTGAAGTGCCTTGAAAGTTAGCTTGGAATGCATCCTCGAGCTCTTCCCAGCTCCCGATGGAGTTTTCGGGTAGGCTGTTCAGCCAATGCCTTGCTGGTCCCTTGAGTTTCAATGGTAAGTACTTAATGGCGTGGAGATCATCTCCTCGGGCCATATGAATGTGTAGAAGAAAATCTTCAATCCACACGGCTGGGTCGGTTGTCCCATCATAGGATTCTATATTGACGGGTTTGAACCCTTCGGGGAACTGATGCTGCATCACCTCATCGGTGAAACACATTGGGTGTGCGGCGCCCCTAGCCCGGGCCACATCGCACCGGAGATCAGTTGTCATCTGGGCGCGGTGCTGCTCCCGAGCTCTGTCGTTCCTGTCACGCCAGGCTTGGTATCCATCCCGTCCAGCGGGTGCGTGTCCTGTAGATCCATAGATGGATCTGGACTGGATCCCTCGGGCGTTCAGGTCGTGGCGCAGATTGTATCGGTCATCCGATTGAACCGGGTCTTTGCCTGCTCGGCGAGGAGGTGCGGGTGGGTATTCGGCCTCCCTGGCTGCCCTATCCCGTCCTCGAGGGGGGACGGGTGGGAGTTCGGCTTCCACGGCCGGCCTGTCCCGTCCTCGAGGGGGTGCGAGTGGGAGTTCGGTTTCCACAGCCGGTGTATCCTGTCCTCGAGGAGGGCGATCGGGCTGGTTTGCGTGAGTTCGTCTGGGAGGCATGGGCTGAAGGGCCTCATCCTCAAATTCTGGGAGTAGGCGCCGCCGTGGGTAACTCTTGTATTGACCCTGACGTTGATCGTCAAGGCCTTCTTCGGCAGCTAGGACCATCGTCCATCTGTCGTTGAGCGTATCTTGTTCGGCTTTTAGCAGTCGTTGTTTCATCTTCAAGCTTCGGGCGGTGGCGATGATTTGCCGCTTGAATTTCTCTTGCTCCAGGGGATCCTCTGGGATGATGAAGTCTTTGAGTTCAAGGCTGTCCTCCTCTTCGGACGGAGGGAGGTAATTACTGTCCTCGGAATCCTCGAGGTCCTCGGGGTCACTCTGGTTCTCGTGCCCTTTAGGGGCATCATGGTGCTGCTCGGGGGTGTTGTCGCCGAGCTCCTCCAAGTTGTTTGGAGTCTCGTTATCTCAGGTGCCGTTCGTGTCTGTGTGATCTTCCTTGCCCTTTCCCTGCCCTCTGGCTCACCGTCGTCGGCGTCTGGGCGGTTCTTCGGTGGGACCGTCGCCGTCCTTGGGGGAATCGACCATGTAAACATCATAGGTGGAGGTGGCGGTCCACTTTCCGGTGTTGGAAGTGGCAAGGGAAGGAGCCGTATAGGGTGGGACGTCGATATCCTCGTCCATGTCGGCAGCCTCCTCAGAGGCGTAGTCCAGCATGTCGGTTAAATCTTCGACAGTGGCTACCAAGTGGGTGGTGGGTGGGACGCAAAATTCCACGGGGCTGGCATCCTGTCCAAGCTGCTCCTGGTCCGAGGACGGGCCATCCGCGATATTCATCTTCTGAATCCGGTCTATCATCTCGTTTAAAATCGAGAGGTCCACCGGATCTATGTTCGGGCAGCCATCGGAGTTGAGCTCCGGCGCGCCGATAATGGGAGTGCTTTCGGCCAAGGGCGGCCCTTGGTTTTCCGGTGCCGGGGTTGGATCTGAACTCAAGGGCAGATCCGAACTGAGGCCCGGCCCGGGGACGGGGAAGGAATCCGAGGTCAAAGCCTCGGGGTTGGTAGGTTCCTCGGGTAAAGCCGAGAACCCAGTGAAGACCAGATTGCCTCGAGCATCGGCAACGTACTCAAGGCTGCCGAACCTGATTTCCTGCTCGGGGGCGAAGCCGCCAACCTGGTCGAGGTGACCGGTCGGATCAGCGTGCAGCACAATGCTGCCGAACGTGAAGAGCTGTCCGGAGACGAAGATGTCCCCGCTACGGATTCCATCGCTGAAGAGAAGAGCTGTCTGAGGACGAAGATGTCCCCGCTGCAGATTCCATCGCCGAAAAGTTGTCCGGGGGCGGCGAGCCATTGATCCTTGGCGACCCACGATGAAGCTCTCAATGAAAGCACCAATGTCGGTACCAAAACCGGCAGATCTCGGGTAGGGGATGCGAACTGTAGGTCTAGGAATCAATGGGTAACAGGGAACGTAGAGACAGCAATTTACCCAGGTTCGGGCCCTCTCGAAGAGGTAATACCCTACGTCCTGCTAGATTGTATTGATGTGTTTGTATGAAGGTTACAGAGTTGATCTACCTCGAGACCGGATGGGCTAAACCCTAGGCAATGGATATGATGATCCTCTATGGACTAAACCCTCTGGTTTATATAGACACCAGAGGGTCCTAGGGTTACATATAGTCGGTTACCATTAGGGGATAAACATGCCAGCCACGCCAATTATTCCTTGGAGGAGACGCCAAGTCTTCGGAGGTTTCCTTCTGATACACGGGGTCGCCCACAATCCGGCCTTCCATCGACGAGTAGAGAGCGGCCCACTAGCCCGGCCCACAAGAGATAGGCCGGCAGCCCGAGTACCCCCTAGTCCAGGACACCCTCAAGGGGTACCAAAATTCCGGCAATGGCATCCTCGAAGGAGAGTTCCTTGGCACCAGATGAACTGGGGGCTTCGGATTCCTGCTGCTGATTGGTTGGCCCGAAGGGACCCATCAGAGCTTGCACCTCAGGCACGCTGGGATGGACGTCGGTGCCTGGCTTGTCGCCGCCAGCCTCCCCCATCTCAGCGTCTGTTGTGGCGAGCTCCGATGTGCTGCCGGAGGGCATGACAGGCTCTTCGGGTGTTTTCCTGGCCTCCTCAGCGGCAGATGCAGCGGCCTCCATGGCAGAAATCCAGGCAGCCTCGTCAGCGGCGCTCTTCGCAATCTCCTCCACAGATACCTCCTTCTCCTCCGGAGGGGTTGGTTTTGCAAGACAGGGAAGAAGCGGAAAGCAAGATGAAATCAAAACTTCAAGACAAGTTCAAGAAAACAAAGAAGGATTGACAAGGGTTGGATTACGTCTGGAAAGGAACTTACCTCGATGGGCCTTTGGAGGGGATGCCGTTCTCCTTTTAGCAACTTCAGTTGCCGTCGCTTGGTCCCCGGCTGTTGGAGATATGCCCTAGAGGCAATCATGTGATGCTGATATTTCCCTATGTATTCATGAGTCTTTTGTATTATCCTCGAACATCATCAATGATATGTATCAATAAGTATGTGACATGTTTGTGGAACTACGTATTGTATGATGATCGTTCTAATGGTCCCTAGTTGATAAGATTATGCGGACACATATCCTTGACTAGTATACGACTCGGTTGATGACTATGTTTCACAAGTCATGTGCATGGAGATGCTAAACCGATAGTATGTACTCAGGGATGGAGATCACCGAGTCGGACAGACCCACTTTGAGATGCAGCGAGATATTGTCATCTGTTAGTCCCAAGTACAATGTCTATGCCATGTCCTAGACCTGAGGTCCTCGCATGTTCTCGGGATGAGGATCGACTCACTTAGGGTCTATCAAATGCTACTCCGTAACTGGGTAGTTATAAAGGTAGCTTTCGGGTGAGTCGTGAGACATGCCGCGAGACATGGTTGACCAAGATGGGATTTGCCCCTCCTATATGGAGAGATATTCTCTGGGCCATCTTGAGTGATCAGATTCGGAAAGCATGGCCATGCGACTTGTGTTAAGTGTTAACCCGGTTCGGGAATCTGTATCACGGTCTCGAGAAGAGAGGTCGAGCTACCACAAGGGTGACAAGTACTCGCCTTGAGCTAGACAACATATATCGTGAGGCAAAAGGAATGTTGCATATGACACATTGTCGAGGTTTGTCAAACGACTTTACGCACACATGGGAGTTGTGTAACACCCTGGTTTTCGCTCCTTGTTTTTTTTCCTTCGCGGGATTTGACTCCCGTCTTTTTTTCGGTGTTACTGGATTTTCTCTCGCTCTTGGGTATATGAAGATGGTCATTTAGCCTTGCCTTTCCTATCCAACCAAAGATTCTCTCCAGACCAACTTTGCCACCCAAGATTTATTCTCAGGATTTTGCCCCCGAAACCCTACCTTCCGAGTCACCGGAAAGGAAACCCTAATTCCTTCAGTTACAAAGGAACCCCAATTTTATTTGCTCCGTTGTCTCCCAAACTTTTCCCAGAGACTCTCCTATATCTATAAACCCTGGATATGCAAAAAATATTGCCAAGTCATTTGCAATATTTTTCATTTAAAATTAATTCCTTTTTCTGCCATTTAAAGGAATTAAATCCAGGAAAATATCTATCTATCTCCAAAGTTCATGAAAACTTGTGAAGATATTCTTTGTGATCATATTAAGCTCTCATAAAAATATTGGCCATAATTAAATAAGGGAAATTGCATTTTCCTATTTAAAGCCAATATTGCATTTTGCGCACTTTCCAAAGGAACTACCATTCTGGTAGCCAGGAAAAATCCCAAATAATTTGTGGAGCTTCTCCTATCCATATCTTCACCATTTTCATCAAGAACCCAAGTTCCACAGTTCAAAGTTTGAGTACATCATCCAGTTCTTGTTTCTGGACCCATTTTGAGGTTGTGAAGCAACTATATTTTATATTGCTTAAAAATTCTTGAAATTTATCCAGGACCTCACATTCCTTATATGATGTGAGCATGCAAAAATTCACATCATTTTATCTAGACAATTTCTCCCAAAAATTCCATCTAGCTTCTGTCCAGCAGAAAGCTCTGTGAAGGAAGTACCTTCATAGGGTATCCAAATGAGTTGAAATTTTGCCAGTGTCTCCATAATCCCAAATCACCTCTCTACACCAAAATTCAGCTCATTTTATCAAGCCATTTGAGCACAACTTCAAAATCCATTTTCTGGACCAAATTTTGCATTACAAAGGATGGATATGCAAACCAGGTCCAAATGGCCTCAAATTTTGCCAGCACCTACATCTTTATACCACATTTCAGAAGGACGAGGATTCAGCTCCATATCCCCATCTATTTTTCCACAAAGATCCATCTCAGTTCCTGTGCAGGACCTAAGTCAGCTCAAATCAGTCAAGTCCATGTCCCCATTTGCTTCCAATTCATCTTAGGTCAACTCACTAATCTCTGGTGCACCGCATTGACAAGGCCTGGCAGTGTCAGGGCGCCACGGACACGCGTTGCACCTGGTGACCACAGCTTCAGTCAGCAACCGGCGTGAACTGTGGCAACAGTCGCCACCTCCTGCCGCCGCAGCTTGTCTGCGAGTGCCGACTAGCTCACCACCGCACGCGTGTGCCCTCTAGACCCCTCTCCCCCTCGTCCCCTAGCTCTGGCCGGCTGTGCCGACACGGCCGAGACACTGTTGCGACGCGGCCGCGGCACCGCGTGCCCAGAAGCCTCTACTCGTCGGCTAGCTCGCTCCAGAGCCTTCCCCGCAGCTATATAAGGCTTAGCCCGAGGCTCTCGCAATCCACAGCCTTCCTCGAGCTCGAGGAGCTCCCTTCCCGTCCATGGCCGAAGCACTGCCGCCAAACCCCTCAGCCGGTTCCTTCCCGTAGCCCTTCCCCTCCTTGTTCTCTGCACCCTAGACCGCCCCTGAGTGCCCACGAAGGCCACCGCCCCCTCCAATTTTGGCCGGAGGAGCTCGCCATGCCCGCATTCGACCATGGCAGTGGCAGCTGCCCGCCTCAAGCTGCTGCTGTCTCGGTCGCCTCCCACGGCCGGGAGCTATCCCCACGGATGAGGCAAGGTCCGGCGGTCGTTCTCCGGTCGTCGGCAGGCGCGACCGAGCCGGGAGGCGCCGGCGGCGAGCACGGCCGAGCGGCCGCAGCCTCCCCTCTGTCCCAGTCGAGAGGAGGAAGGCGACCAGGGGAGAAAAGGAGAGAGAGAGAGAAGATATAGGGTGGACCCCACCCGTAAGTGACTAAAGCCCGGGCCCAGCCAGATAAGTGGAAACATATTCTAAGAAATACGCTTTCCAACTTTGAAAACATATTTGGGCACAGTTTCAGACAAAAATACGTTTTCACTACAGTGAAAGCGTAAACACTGAAATACACCTTCGTTTTCTCAGACCCCGGCCGAAACAGCTATAGTGTGGACGTTCACCCATTAAGAGCTAAAGTGGACACTATTGTGTCCGCTTTTCTGCTTAACGAACGAACGGCCCTAACTTCGCGACCGTAACTCCGATTGAGGTAAATCCAACGCCCACCTTCTCAGTGCGTCGAGCCCGTTCTGATAGTGCCATTTTCATAATTTTGTCACACTCTGAAAATACCCATTTTGCCCTTGCCCTATATTCAGCCCCTCCGAGAGGAAATCTTGTCCGGCGAATTTTTTCCGCGAAGTGATCGCACTTCTCTCCGGTGAACTCATCGACCTCCAGGCAAGCCGACCATCTGATATATGCCCTAAAGCATTGCTCTGTGTTATTCTTGCGTGTTTAATTAATGAATATGCCTGTGTTAGAAATAATTGAACTCCTGCTAGGTTGAACTTGTTATTTACATTACTCGTTAATGCTCATTATGTTATTGCACTAGTGACTCGTATGTAACAATATGGAGATAGGTTGTTATGTTTTGATCGTGCATTACTGTGGTTATCGCAATGATTAAAATGTGAATTAATAATGACAACCTCCTCTGTCGGCTCAATCGAGTCATAGTGCCACCGAACCGAACTCATCAGTGCAATCACATTTGCCTTTATGGGAAGGCCCTGACTTGGTATGTTGTCTTGCCTCTTACCGGTACCACCAAAGAGGGGGGATTATGCGTGCGTGCTACCCTGGCCTGGTAGGTGGCGATAATCCTGTGAGCCCAGTTTATGGTTATGTGCATAGGTCCCTGTTTGGGACAGTTTTGTTTGGCCACGACGGTGTCAGGTGTCAGGAGTGACACAAGGGCCACCCAGGAATTGACCCGGGAAGGGTATGATTGTTGGTGGCGCCGTAAGAGTGCCGGGCAATAGGCGAGTTTTGTTGGAGCAGCACCGGTCCACTCGAATGGGAGCATGATGCCAAGAGCTCCATAGTGTGGGTAAAGTGCGCAACCTCTGCAGAGTTTAAATCTATTCGAATAGCCGCGTCCTCGATCATGGGACACAGTTCGTACTAGGTCACACTATTTGGTCTGTGTCGAGTCTGGAGGAATAAACTATATAATGTTGTTACCAAGAATGAACCAGAGAATGGTAAGGTTTGTCAGAATTGCAGTACAGAGACATGGATATCAGATGATGTCAGGGGAAATAAATGCTAGCCATGTGATGGATTTGAAAGAGATGGTCGAATGACCGAAGAATTCGGATTTGAATTGGACTTGGATCAGACTAGGATTGGGTCATGAGAGTATTTGGAATATGAATACATTACTTGATATGCTTTATCTTCGTCATATTGCAGTTACTTGGTAGTTATCATGCTAGATAATCCTGCTATGACAAGATGATTAATGCTGCTAGATGATTAATCTTGCTAGATATTCCGATCATAATGTGATGGTTAAAACTATTAAGATAACAAGTGCATGCTTGAATGCCATGGATTGCATTGCTTGGTGTATATGTTGGTTTGGTTTGCTTGCGAGTACATTCAAAAGTACTCAGCGGCCTTCAATGTGGCCAGGTTCACCTAAGGAGCCGGAGCGTTCGCGGGCTAGAAGAGTAACCCAGTTAGATCCCTGTGGAACGGAGCCGCACCAAGACCATGTAGCTTTAGATAGAACTTTTCTGCTGCCATCACCCTTGTAAAATATATCATGTAAGACTTATATATCCATTAATAGAAATGCCTGTGTTCATGATACTTGTTGTAAAGGCACACGCCAGTGTTATTTCTTAGGCTGGTGTGTGCAGCGACCGTCTGGCTACAGTGGTAATCAGGCGGGGCGCCACAACAGATGGTATTAGAGCCAGGCTGACGGTAGGTTACCCTAGCCAGATTTTATTGTCTTCTGCTCAGTAGAAAGCCGAGATGGATTTCAGCCATCTTTGCCAGACTGGCACGGCTACTATTGATCATAAGGCAACCCCATAGGTTTTTGGCTCCATCAGACCCCAACTCTCGTGGCCTTTGCCTTCTGTGTGAAATGTCCGCACCAGGCAATGACCCGTGAGCCCTGAACCCCTAGGTAAACCAGATATCCTTACCCTGCTTGCTAACCATGGCCTTTCTCTCCTTAAATCTAGTTTCCTTTGGGAAACGCTTATAAATTCCATCTTTCCCCGACAACTCTAGGATCGCTGACTAAGCCACTTTGGCTATGGTCGTGTGTCGAGTTTGATGTTCCCTAAGGAAGTAGTAGGAGCTTGACCCCAATTGCTACCAAGAGCATTGTGTGGTTTTGCTTCTAAATCCTTAGAGGTACATCGAGTGCGCTATACTAGTTATACTAGTGAATCTTTGGCCACATGTGTAAGGTCCGCAAAATTTGAGCTTTATTTGATTTTTGGTTTTTCGCGGTTCTTGCTTCTTTTCTCGTTTCCGTTCTCTTGCTCCGATTGGATCCATCTGCAAGTACCACTAAGAAGACCAGCATACAACTTGTATAATACCCAATAATCCAAATTCATTAAGGGTCAAGCCAAGCCAACTGCCCGATATTCAGAACAGAAACTCCAGAACTGCCAAGAATGAAGAATGGGTCAGAAGCAGAATCTGAGTGCAATAGACAAGGCCAGAATATACCTAAGAGGGTCTGCTTCAGAATTGATCACACCAAAGGAATAGTCAGATAAGCTATTAGTAGTGAACACCAAAAGGGACAAATTGTTCCGTCCTCGACACAAGGATTATTTCAGTCAGTAGGGTGAACCTTGAGTCTTTCTAAATGGACTCAAGAATCATTTATTGCCCACAGAAGACATATTTCAAGAAGGTGAAGATGCTGAGAGCAACAACAAACCCCTGGTATGTTGATACAAATTTCAAAGCATATTTTGGAACTTACCGGTGTATATACAAATTTTCGGGCACTATGAACAAGGTTCGCGAGGAATATGGATGATTTCATGGCTGCCCAGAATCAATGAGAATTCCAAATACCGAGAAGCTCAGTTAAACCGAATGGAATTATCTGCCAACTGCTTACTACCGGCAACACTTGGTTTGAATGCAAAGGGTATTCCGAATTAATTGTCAACATGACATCGGCATCAATTGTGCAACCTTTACAGCAACAATGGTCAGACCAGTAGAAGGACAAGCGGTGTGGATGACCAACGGAATATCTACAGTCAAGGTACAGCCTGCACCAAGTTTTGGCTCCGCTATGGGAAAGTTTTGGATACTCCGGAAGGAAGCCAAAACCGGCCACAGGCCCAACTGCGTATCACAGTGCAAGGCTTTTGGTACAAGGAACCCAGCCTTCCTCCGCAAGCTATCAAGAGGAGCTTACAACACAAGACTCTCAATCTTCCTCGCTACGCCACCAGGGAGAATATCTTCTGGGATACGGTACTCCAATCTTCCTCAGCCCGCTACCGCGGAAAGCTTCTAGCATAAGTCACCTGACCTTCCGCAGTAAGCCACATGAAGGAAAGCTTCTATGGTATGATATCTAGCCTTCTTCAGCATGCTACCTTGGCAGAAGCTTCGAGTATAAGGAATTCAGCCTTCTTCAACATGCCATCGTGCCCACAACAATCTTGTCAGAAGCACGAACTAGTCTGGACACACATCCACCTCAGAACTCAGTGGTTATGAAAGGCTTTACCCTACCGCTGCATATGTTGTGAGCATGCAGTCCAGTGGACCAGTTCATGTGAGCCACTTGTACACGGGAATGACTGTGCTCAGAGAAACGTCGGCCCCATACTTCAAAGAAGGATGTGAACACAGCAATCCCTATGAGATATGCAAGAGTAAGTTATGATACGACCAAGGAGCCATGTTGGCAGGTCACGACAGGTCCATCAAAGGAATCCTCAAGAATAAAGAAGTTTTGGATAAGCAATCTCTGTGACGGTCAATAAAATGAAATCTCACAGACAAGGTGATATTATCAATCTTTGTCAGACTCTTGCATACATGGCCACAACAATGCAGTCAGCATGTTATACTCATCATGAATCTAGGCCATCAACCAAGTTAAGACGATATGCTCCGAAAGATACACCGGATGCTAACCATATTATGTTCAGCTCAGTGATCATAACAAGGACTACAGAGGCTATATATGGCAGAGCCACCTCAGTAATTAACAAAGTCTGACAGTCTAAATTCACTTGGAAATAAGACATTCAGATAAGATAGCTAAAAGCATGCACACATTGGCATCAATGGTTCGTAAATGCCACAATGTAATTGGAGTAGGAGATTACTGTCTATGATTACTTGGTGAGCATGCCTGACACTTCAGTTGAGGATACAACGGTGATAGTTCGGCCTTGTTGTTCCTTGGATTGTGGTTCGCCTAAGGACAAAGTCAAGAATGCATAAGATAGAAGGAAACATCAGTACGGAACCCAGAGCCAGACTGAGCCTTTTGACAAGATATAAAGAAGGCCACCCTAGTCACCCAAGGCCATACGAGCACGTGAGCCCTATACCCAGAGAGGATGTCTCGCCCTTGGCAGTTTGTGTATGAAGTATCGCAATAAAACCCGAAGCAGCTACTTCTAGGCCATGGAAACTGAGATGCTTGTTGGCATTACCCGCTACCCACCGATCCTAGGTGACATACCACCAAGATAGAAGGATTGCTTGATAGGAAAGAGAAGGATTCAATGCAGCTGTTTGAAAAGGCAACACCTGAGCCACCAGACAAGATAGTTATAAGGCCAGTGAACTTACGAAGACAAGACAACTGATGGATCCAAGTCACACACAGGTATGTTCCCCTTAGCCGGGAGGTAAGCCCGAAAATCTCGAGGATGATATTTTCTTAAGGGGGGTAGGTTTGTAACACCCTGGTTTTCGCTCCTTGTTTTTTTTCCTTCGCGGGATTTGACTCCCGTCTTTTTTTCGGTGTTATTGGATTTTCTCTCGCTCTTGGGTATATGAAGATGGTCATTTAGCCTTGCCTTTCCTATCCAACCAAAGATTCTCTCTAGACCAACTTTGCCACCCAAGATTTATTCTCAGGATTTTTCCCCCGAAACCCTACCTTCCGAGTCACCGGAAGGGAAACCCTAATTCCTTCTGTTACAAAGGAACCCCAATTTTCTTTGCTCCATTGTCTCCCAGACTTTTCCCAGAGACTCTCCTATATCTATAAACCCTGGATATGCAAAAATATTGCCAAGTCATTTGCAATATTTTTCATTTAAAATTAATTCCTTTTTCTGCCATTTAAAGGAATTAAAACCAGGAAAATATATATCCACCTCCAAAGTTCATGAAAACTTGTGAAGATATTCTTTGTGATCATATTAAGCTCTCATAAAAATATTGGCCATAATTAAATAAGGGAAATTACATTTTCCTATTTAAAGCCAATATTGCATTTTGGGCACTTTCCAAAGGAACTACCATTTTGGTAGCCAGGAAAAATCCCAAATAATTTGTGGAGCTCCTCCTATCCATATATTCACCATTTTCATCAAGAACCCAAGTTCCACAGTTCAAAGTTTGAGTACATCATCCAGTTCTTGTTTCTGGACCCATTTTGAGGTTGTGAAGCAACTATATTTTATATTGCTTAAAAATTCTTGAAATTAATCCAGGACCTCACATTCCTTATATGATGAGAGCATGCAAAAATTCACATCATTTTATCTAGCCAATTTCTCCCAAAAATTCCATCTAGCTTTTGTGCAGCAGAAAGCTCTGTGAAGTCAGTACCTTCATAGGGTATCCAAATGAGTTGAAATTTTGCCAGTGTTTCCATAATCCCAAATCACCTCTCTACACAAAAATTCAGCTCATTTTATCAAGCCATTTGAGCACAGCTTCAAAATCCATTTTCTGGACCAAATTTTGCATTACAAAGGTTGTATATGCAAACCAGGTCCAAATGGCCTCAAATTTTGCTAGCACCTACATCTTTACACCACATTTCAGAAGGACAAGGATTCAGCTCCATATCCCCATCTATTTTTCCACAAAGATCCATCTCAGTTCCTGTGCAGGACCTAAGGCAGCTCAAATCAGTCAAGTCCATGTCCCCATTTGCTTCCAATTCATCTTAGGTCAACTCACTAATCTCTGGTGCACTGCATTGACAAGGCCTGGCAGTGTCAGGGCGCCGCGGACACGCGTTGCACTTGGTGACCACGGCTTCAGTCGGCAGCCGGCGTGAACTGTGGCAACATTCGCCACCTCCTGCCGCCGCAGCTCGTCTGCGAGTGCCGACTAGCTCCCCACCGCACGCGTGTGCCCTCTAGACCCCTCTCCCCCTCGTCCCCTAGCTCTGGCCGGCTGTGCCGACACGGTGGAGACACTGTTGCGACGCGGCCGCGGCACCGCGTGCCCAGAAGCCTCTACTCGTAGACTAGCTCGCTCCAGAGCCTTCCCCGCGGCTATATAAGGGGTAACCCGAGCCTCCCGCAATCCACAGCCTTCCTCGAGCTTGAGGAGCTCCCTCCCCGTCAATGGCCGAAGTGCTGCCACCGAACCCCTCGGCCGGTTCCTTCCCGTAGCCCGTCTCTACGCCCTAGACCGCCCCTGAGTGCCCACGAAGCCACCGCCCCCTCCAATTTTGGCCGGAGGAGCTCGCCATGCCCGCATCCGACCATGGCAGTGGCGGCTGCCCGCCTCAAGCTGATGCTGTCTCAGTCGCCTCCCATGGCCGGGAGCTATCCCCACGGATGAGGCAAGGTCCGGCGGTCGTTCTCCGGTCGTCGGCAGGCGCGACCGAGCCGGGAGGCGCCGGTGGCGAGCACGGCCGAGCGGCCGCAGCCTCCCCTCTGTCCCATTCGAGAGGAGGAAGGTGACCATAGGAGAAAGGGAGAGAGAGAGAGAGAAGAGATAGGGTGGACCCCACCCGTAAGTGACTAAAGCCCGGGCCCAGCCAGATAAGTGGAAACGTATTCTAAGAAATACGCTTTCCAACTTCGAAAACATATACGGGCACAGTTTCAGACAAAAATAAGTTTTCACTACAGTGAAAGCGTAAACACTGAAATACGCCTTTGTTTTCTCAGCTGCCGGCCGAAACAGCTATAGTGTGGACGTTCACCCGTTAAGAGCTAAAGTGGACACTATTATGTCCGCTTTTCTGCTTAACGAACGAACGGCCCTAACTTCGCGACCGTAACTCCGATTGAGGTAAATCCAATGCCCACGTTCTCAGTGCGTCGAGCCCGTTCTGATAGTGCCATTTTCATAATGTTATCACATTCTAAAAATATCCAGTTTGCCCTAGCCCTATATTCAGCCCCTTCGAGAGGGAATCTTCCGGCGAATTTTTTCCGCGAAGTGATCGCACTTCTCTCCGGTGAACTCATCAACCTCCAGGCAAGCCGACCATCTGATATATGCCCTAAAGCATTGCTCTGTGTTATTCTTGCATGTTTAATTAATGAATATGCCTGTGTTAGAAATAATTGAACTCCTGCTAGGTTGAACTTGTTATTTACATTACTCGTTAATGCTCATCATGTTATTGCACTAGTGACTCGTATGTAACAATATGGAGATAGGTTGTTATGTTTTCATCGTGCATTACTGTGGTTATCGCAATGATTAAAATGTGACTTAATAATGACAACCTCCTCCGTCGGCTAGATCGAGTCATAGTGCCACCGAACCGAGCTCGTCAGTGCAGCCACATTTGCCTTTATGGGAAGGCCCTGACTTGGTCTATTGTCTTGCCTCTTACCGGTACCACCAAAGAGGGGGGAATATGCATGCGTGCTACCCTGGCCCGGTAGGCGGCGATAATCCTGTGAGCCCAGTTTATGCTTATGTGCACAGGTCCCCGTTTGGGACAGTTTTGTTTGGCCACGACGGTGCAGGTGTCAGAAGTGACACAGGGGCCACCCAGGACTTGACCCGGGAAGGGTATGATTGTCGGTGGGGCCGTAAGAGTGTCGGGCAATAGACGAGTTTTGTTGGAGCAGCACCGGTCCACCCGAATGGGAGCATGAGGCCAGGAGCTCCATAGTGTGGGTAAAGTGCGCAACCTTTATAGAGTGTAAATCTATTCGAATAGCCGCGTCCTCGGTCATGGGACACAGTTCATACTAGGTCACATTATTTGGTCTATGTCGAGTCTGGCGGAATAAACTATATAATGTTGTTACCAAGAATGAACCAGAGAATGGTAAGGTTTGTCAGAATTGCAGTACAGAGACATGGATATCAGATGATGTCAGGGGAAATAAATGCTAGGCATGCGATGGATATGAAAGAGATGGTCGAAAGACCGAAGAATTTGGATTTGAATTGGACTTGGATCAGACTTGGATTGGGTCATGAGAGTATTTGGAATATGAATACATTACTTGATATGCTTTATCTTCGTCATATTGCAGTTACTTGGTAGTTATCATGCTAGATAATCCGACTATGACATGATGATTAATGCTGCTAGATTTTTAATCTTGCTAGATAATCCGATCATAATGTGATGGTTAATACTATTAAGATAACAAATGCATGCTTGAATGCCATGGATTGCATTGCTTGGTGTATATGTTGGTTTGGTTTGCTTGCGAGTACATTCAAAAGTACTCAGCGGCCTTCAATGTTGCCAGGTTCACCTAAGGATCCGACGTCCACTAGCGAGGAGCCGGGGCGTTCGCGAGCTAGAAGAGTAACCCAGTCAGATCCCTGTGGAACGGAGCCGCACCAAGACCATGCATCTTTAGATAGAACTTTTCTGCTGCCATCACCCTTGTAAAATATATCATGTAAGACTTATATATCCATTAATAGAAATGCCTATGTTCATGATACTTGTTGTAAAGGCACGCGCTAGTGTTTTTTCCTGGGCTGATGTGTGCGGCGACCGTCTGGCTACAATGGTAATCGGGCGGGGCGCCACAACGGATGGTATTAGAGCTAGGCTGACGGTAGGTTACCCTAGCCAGATTTTGTTGTCTTCTGCTCAGTAGAAAGCCCAGTTGGATTTCAGCCATCTTTGCCAGACTGGCATGGCTACTATTGATCATAAGGCAACCCCATAGGTTTTTGGGTCCATCAGACCCCAACTCTCGTGGCCTTTGCCTTCTGTGTGAAATGTCCGCACCAGGCAATGACCCGTGAGTCCCTGAACCCCTAGGTAAACTAGATATCCTTACCTTGCTTGCTAACCATCGCCTTTCTCTCCTTAAATCTAGTTTCCTTTGGGAAATGCCTATAAATTCCATATTTTCCTGACAACCCTAGGATCGCTGACTAAGCCACTTTGGCTATGGTCGTGCTTCGAGTTTGATGTTCCCTAAGGAAGTAGTAGGAGCTTGACCCCAATTGCTACCAGGAGCATTGTGTGGTTTTGCTTCTGAATCCTTAGAGGTACATCGAGTGCGCTATACTAGTTATACTAGTGAATCTTCGGCCACGTGTGTAAGGTCCGCAAGGGGCCAGCCCCCTCGAGCCCCGCAGGGGGCAAAGCCCCCTCGACCCCCATTGTGTTAATCTCTTAGGACGGCGCATAACTTGTTTTTGCAGGGAATGCTTGTGATTTGGTATAGCCCGTGTATGTTGCATGCATGTAAGTATATCATGACCTGCGCGTCATGAGTACGGCAACCCGCTGGAGCCATATGGTTGTCTCATTATTGTTTTAATGACATGTGTGTCAACATGAGCCATGTAATGTAATTTACTTTCATAGCTATTAGTTTGTGATAGCGTAGTTTCTTATGTAACACTTGGCGGTTGACATGGGTGGCGTGGAGATGGAGATCACCACGAGGACAACCATGCATGCAGATGGAGATCACCATGTGCAGACCGCGCACGTGGAGATGGTGATCACCAAGCGCTGTGAAAAGGGGCTATACCATATCACACTTGAATAAACTGCCTGTGAAAGTTTATCCCTTTTATGAACCCTTCTTTTGCATGGTAGATGTTCTAAGTAGGGTGATCCCTCAAAGAATGTCAAATATAAATGCCTCCCCAATTGCTGCACCTTCACATATCAAGTATGTTTAGTGGTGGGCCTATAAAATTAGGGTGCCACTAGATCTCCTTGAAGTGATGGGTTTGTGTCGGACACTTACATGTGAAGCATTGGTTGACTTGTCGTGGCTATCAAAACAGTTTTGGGCCACGAGGCATAGGAGCTGGCGCGGCATGAGATGTCCCCAACAACAAGAGTCGTATGGAGATACGATTAGCAAGAGTTGCTTACCGAGTGATCTCGTCTTCTAGCAGTGATGCAAAAGCTCAGTAGTTGACATGTTGATCTTGGATCTTGAATCACTAAGTATCAACGAAGGGATGTTGATTTTAGTGGGAGTAATGATCTTATTAAAATATGAATTACTCTTCATGAATACATGTCTTAGTGTTTTGCATATTTCTGTTGTAGATCAATGGCACCACCTGCTCAAGTTACTCGTTTTGCGTTGAAATCAATCCTGGAAAAAGATAAATTGAATGGAACAAACTTTACCACCTGGTATAGAAACCTGAGAATTGTTCTTAGGCATGAGAAAAAGGAACAAGTTCTAGAGAATCCGCTTCCAGAGGAACCTGCCGAGAATGCTAATGTCACAACCAGAAATGCCTACCAGAAACTCGTTGATGAATCAAACGAGATCAGCTGTCTCATGCTGGCTTCTATGGAGCCGGATCTGCAGCAGCAGCTCAAAAATATTGAGGCTTTCGATATGATCGAGAACCTCAAAAGCATGTTTCAAATGCAGGCTAGGACCGAAAGTTTCAACATCTGGCGATCCTTGATGGATTGTAAGCTGAAAGAAGGTGATCCACTAAGCCCGCATGTGATCAAGATGATCGGGTACATGCATGCTTTGGATCGGTTGGGCTTCCCACTTGGGGACGAGTTGTCCACATATACAATTTTGGGTTCTCTTCCGGATAGCTATGGGACGTTCATCTCGAACTACCATATGCATGGGATGGAAAAGAAGCTCACTGAATTGCATGGGATGCTCAAGGTGGCAGAGCAGGATATCAAGAAAGGTACGCATCGTCAAGTGTTGATGGTGCAGAACTCGGCTAAGTTCAAGAAGAGCTGGTCCAAGAAAAAGGCTAAGGCAAAGGGCAAGGAGAAGGAGGCAACTCCAATTGCCGCTGCTTCACCTAAGTCAGGGCCGGCCTAGGGGACCATTTGCTTTCATTGCAAGGAACCTGGACACTGGAAAAGGAACTGCAGCAAGTGGCTTGCCGAGAAGGGCAAGAAGACTGGAAGTGTGACTTCTTCTTCAGGTACACTTGTTGTATATGTTATAGACATTTATCTTGCTGATGTTTCTAGTAGCTCTTGGGTATATGATACCAGATCGGTTGTTAACATATGCAACCCGATGCAGGGGCTAAGCAGAACTAGGAATGTCGCAAGAGGAGAAGTTGACATAGGCGTCGGGAATAAAGCAAGAGTTGCTGCATTGGCCGTCGGCACTATGCAACTTAATTTACCTTCAGGATTTATAATGGAACTTGATAATTGTTATTATGTTCCTGCTTTGAGTCGAAACATTCTTTCTGCCTCATGTTTGATGAGACAAGGTTATGAATTCAGTATTAAGGACAATGGTTATTCTATTTACTTGAATAATATGTTTCATGGCTTTGCACCCGTTGTGAACGGGTTATTTATCCTAGATCTTGAAGGTGAGTCAGTCTATAACATAAATGTCAAGCGACATAAGCCTAATGAAATAAATCCAACTTACATCTAGCATTGTCGACTAGGACACATTAGTTAAAAGCGCATGAAGAAGCTCCACGATGATGGAATTCTAACTTCATTTGATTTTGAATCATTCGAGACATGCAAGTCTTGCCTACTCGGCAAGATGACTAAGACTCCTTTTGCAAAGAGTTGCAAGAGGGCATCCGAGCTGTTGGTACTTATACATAGTGATGTATGTGGACCAATGAGCAAGACGGCCAGAGGTGGTTTCCAATAATTCATGACTTTTACCGACGACTTGAGTAGATATGGATATGTCTACTTGATGAGGCACAAGTCAGAAACTTTTGAAAAGTTCAAGGAGTTTCAGAATGAATTAGAAAATCAACTCGGCAAGAGAGTAAAACTTCTATGATCTGATCGTGGCGGTGAGTATATGAGCTAGGAGTTTGATGATCATCTGAAGAGTCGTGGAATAGTTCCACAACTGACTCCTCCGTGTACGCCACAGAGAAATGGCGTGTCGGAATGGAGGAATCGGACTCTGTTGGACATGGTCCGATCAATGATGAGTCAGTCGGATTTACCCTTGTCATTTTGGGGATACGCTCTAGAAACTGCAGCTTTCACACTAAACAGGGTACCATCAAAGTCCATAGATAAGACACCATATGAGATATGGACTGCGAAGAGTCACAGTTTGTCTTTTCTGAAAGTTTGGGGATGTGAAGCATATGTCAAGCGACTCCAGTCAGACAAGCTCACACCCAAATCAGACAAGTGCATATTCATGGGATATCCAAGGGAAACCTTGGGATATTACTTCTACAACCGTGAAGAGGGCAAAGTGTTTGTTGCTCGACATGGAGTTTTCCTTGAGAAAGAATTTCTCAATCGGAAGGCTAGTGAGAGAACGGTCTGACTTGAAGAAATTCGAGAACCACATGGGGACATTCCGGTAGGTGATTCGATCACACCAGAGTTAGTCAGGGAACCCGTAGTGGATTCGACGCCGATTCCACGGAGGTCGGAAAGGTTGCGCAATATGCACGACTGCAATATGTTGTTCTTGGAGAACAACAAGCCGACATTGTATGCAGAAGCGATGGAGAGCCTTGATTCTGAGTTATGGCTTGAAGCCATGAGATCCGAATTAAAGTCCATGCATGACAATCAAGTTTGGAACTTGGTTGATTTGCCAGATGGCGTTCGAGCCATTGAGTGCAAATGGATCTTTAAGAAGAAAACTGATATGGATGAAAATGTCACAGTCCATAAGGCTCGACTTGTCGCTAAAGGTTATCGACAAGTTCAAGGAGTGGACTACGATGAGACTTACTCACCGGTAGCGATGCCTAAATCAATTCGGATCATTCTTGCTATAGCTGCATATTTCAACTATGAGATATGGCAGATGGATGTCAAGATGGCTTTCCTTAATGGAAATTTAACCGAGGATGTGTATATGATGCAACCCGAGGGTTTTGTCGATCCAAAGAAGCCTAGCATGGTACGCAAGCTCCAGAGATCCATTTATGGATTGAGGCAAGCATCTCGGAATTGGAACATTCGTTTTAATGAAGCGGTCAAAGAGTTTGGCTTCATCAAGAACGACTGTGATCATTGTGTATTCAAGAAGGTCAGTGGAAGCTCGGTAGTATTTCTGATCTTATACGTGGATGACATATTATTGATTGGAAATGATGTTCAGATGCTTGAATCTGTCAAGGACTCATTCAAAAATAGTTTTTCCATGAAGGACTTGGGAGAAGCAGCTTATATTTTGGGAATCAAGATCTATAGAGATAGATTGAGAAGGCTTATTGGATTAAGCCAGAGTGCGTATATTGACAAGGTGTTGAAGCGGTTCAACATGCAAGATGCCAAGAAGGGTTTCTTGCCCATGTCACATGGCATTAGTCTTAGCAAGACTCAGAGTCCTTCGACTCCTGACAAGCGAAGACGCATGGATGGGATTCCGTATGATTCGGCTATTGGGTCCATCATGTATGCCATGGTATGTACTCGTCCCGATGTTAGCTTTGCTCTCAGCGTGGTGGGCAGATACCAGGCAGATCCAGGTGAGAGTCACTTGATAGCGGTTAAGAATATCCTTAAGTACTTGAGAAGGACTAAGGATATGTTCCTGGTTTATGGAGATGAGGATGAGCTCGTTGTAAAGAGTTACACCGATGCTAGTTTCCAAACCAATAGGGATGATAGTCGATCGCAATATGGGTTTGTGTTCATTCTGAATGGAGGAGCAGTGAGCTGGAAGAGTTCCAAGCAAGATACAGTAGCTGATTCTACAACAGAGGCTGAGTACATTGTGCCTTCTGAAGCTGCAAAAGAAGTTGTTTGGGTGAAGAATTTTATTTCTGATCTTGGTGTGGTTCAGAGCATGTCTAATCCATTGGACCTCTATTGTGATAATAGTGGTGCTATCGCGCAAGTCAAGGAACCACGGAACAATCATAAAACCCAACACATACTTAGGTGTTTTAACCTTATTCGCGACATTGTCAAGAGAGGTGATGTAAACATATGCAAGGTACACATGGATGCAAATGTTGCTGATCCATTGACGAAGCCTCTCCCACGGCCGAAGCATGAGGCGCACATGAGTTCCATGGGCATACGATGCCTAAATGATTGACTCTAGTGCAAGTGGGAGACTGTTGGAGATATGCCCTAGAGGCAATAATGTGATGCTGATATTTCCCTATGTATTCATGAGTCTTTTGTATTGTCCTCGAACATCATCAATGATATGTATCAATAAGTATGTGACTTGTTTGTGGAACTACATATTGTATGATGATCGTTCTAATGGTCCCTAGTTGATAAGGTTATGCGGACACATATCCTTGACTAGTATACGACTCGGTTGATGACTATGTTTCACAAGTCATGTGCATGGAGATGCTAAACCGATAGTATGGACTCGGGGATGGAGATCACCGAGTCAGACATACCCACTTTGAGACGCAGCGAGATATTGTCATCGGTTAGTCTCAAGTACAATGTCTATGCCATGTCCTAGACCTAAGGTCCTCGCATGTTCTCGGGATGAGGGTCGACTCACTTAGGGTCTATCAAACGCTACTCCGTAACTGGGTAGTTATAAAGGTAGCTTTCGGGTGAGTCGTGAGACATGCCGCGAGACATGGTTGACCAAGATGGGATTTGCCCCTCCTATATGGAGAGATATTCTCTGGGCCATCTCGAGTGATCAGATTCGGAAAGCATGGCCATGTGACTTGGATTAAGTGTTAACCCGGTTCAGGAATCTATATCACGGATTCGAGAAGAGAGGTCGAGCTACTACAAGGGTGACAAGTACTCGCCTTGAGCTCGACAACATATATCGTGAGGCAAAAGGAATGTTGCATATGACACATTGTCGAGGTTCGTCAAACGACTTTACGCACACATGGGAGTTGGCACGTTCTGCTAGGAGCCGCTACCAACTATCGACTTCGGTCGTGTCCATGTGTACGTGAACCTATAGGGTCGCACACTTAAGGGGCTGCAGCCCATTCGAATTGGATCCGAGTGGAAAATGGATGTAGACTCCTAGTGGGCTCAAGTGTTGAGCCCACCTCAAAGGTCTATATAAAGGGGAGTGGGCGCACCACTTAGGGTTGATTTTTTTTCCACCCGTGACAGCTGCCGCCGCAACTCCCCACGCCCATGCCGCGCGACTGGACCTAGCAGTCCGCCGCCCGACGCTGCTCCACGCACGTGTGGATACCTTGGAGGCATCGCATCTGCGGTGCTCGGATGAACCGTTCGAGGGATCCACGAGGTACCGTTCGCGGGAGATCACCGTTCGCGGGCTTCGCTGTTCGTGGGAGATTGGCGACGCAAGGAGGAGACGCCTCAGGAGATCGACTACACACATCACCAACTCTATTTCCACTACGGTGACTACGCGTCTAGTGCTAAATCCGATCCCGTGATCTATTTCCAGCAGCATGATCTTGGGTCTGCAGTAGAAATTTTTATTTGGCGCTAGCGTAGCGTACCGTGTGTTTCAACACCGGCAACGTTGGTTGCCGGAAGGGCCTCGATGCGGAGGAACCCTTCTTGGGGCTCCTCTGGGGGAGGGTTGCTCCTTGTCGGCGAAGTTCTCGGCAACGGCTCGGAGGTTGAGGTTGCCGTCAAGGGGTCCATCCCCTGGCGCTCTCCTTCCGGCTGGCCGCTTCCCAACTCCATGTCGGTCTCCATCGCGGAGGACTCGACGATAGTGCTCGCCAGCAGAACTGAACGTGAGCCTCACGCAGGGGGCTCGAGCCAGCAACCTCAGACGAAGTTGCATCTTGATCGGTGCCAGTTGCCGTGTCGCCCTCTTCAGCGGTACTGGGCTTCTTTCTGTGCCTCTCTGCCAGTGGCATTTCATCCCTACAAGATTAGAACAGTCAAGATGATTAGTTCAGCAACGACATCAAGATAATTACAAGAATGATGGATGGAGGAGATAGACGTACTCTTCCTCCTCTTCTGGATCATTAAGGACAGACAGGTCCCAGTGCACGGCGTCGTTCGCACCGGAGGGTGTAGGTGGTGGCGGCGTCTTCCTAGCCCGCTTGGCTCTTGACGGAGCCAGGGGCTGTGACGCACCCTTGCCCTCCGCGGTCGAAGACGTCGGTTGCCGGGAAGCAGCGCCGCGAGGAGGCTGATGCCGGGAAGGCTAGACCCGAGAAGTCGCAGTCACCGCCTTGGTGCCGGCAAGTCACTCCCTTGCCCGCCCTGTGTGCGCTACCTTCTTCTGGGCAGGCTTCTTGACGATGGCCGTCTTCACCTTGACATGGGAGAGGCGAGGTGCTTCCTCCTCTTCCTCCTCATGTGAAGATTCCTCGGGCTACTCCCCTTCTTCCTCAGATTCCTTGGCCTGGTCCTCCTCGCTCGCATGCTCCTCAGCATGCTCTTGAGTGCGGCTCCCACCGCTAGTTCCCGGAGCCGGGGCCTGCTCTTCGGCTTGGCTTCCAGTGCGCTCCCCACTGCCGGTGCCCTTGCCCACTCAAGAATGAGCTTCTCTTTTGAGCTCTTTGGCCCTTGCAGCAAGGAACTCCTCCTCATCGTTCTTTGTTGGGTGAACCATGTCTTTCTTGACCCGGGGAATGAAACAATGCCGGAACAAGGCGACGTTTGGGACCATTCCCACAAAGTTTTCGCACAAGTGCGCGAAAACTGACAAGCAGGTGACTGCGTTGGGTGTGAAATCCAGCAGTCTAAATCCGAAAGCATTCATCACCTCAACAAAGAAATCAGAGAAGGGCGGGCATATCCCACAGTAAAAGTACACAGCAAAGAAGTGAAATTGGTCATCAGCAGGAGGAAGGGATCCTGGGAGCACCACTGTCGCCTCGTGGTCCTGCGTCTTGCTTGCATACACATATGAGTAGTTCTTCGTCAGGTCATCTTCTATGAGTGCCGGCAGAAAAATGGCATTAGCCCGCCGCCGTGCGGCTTTAACAGCTTTCCTCTCCTCTGCCACCGAACTAGGGGGCTTCGTGGCTCTCTTCGGCGCCATGGCGAGGTTTGGGGGGGGGGAGCTTAGCGATGCGGCGGAAGCAAATGGCCCGCTCTGCTTTTGCGCAAGGAAGAAGATGGCGGCGGATGGCTAGATTGGGAGAAGGGGGTAAATGAGCAGCGCCCCTTGCGGTTTCCTTTTTATGGGGAAGACGCGGGGGCTGGCTCTTTACTGTCCTACGTGGCTGCGCTTTTCAGGCGCACTACCTCCCATGGCCATTTCATTCCACCTCTCCCACGCCTGCATTTAATGCGCGTCGTGGGGGGCATGGTAAAAGAGAAGATTATGGCAGTTATCCACTACCACGCATGCCTGTGCACTATTTGGGCCTAGCCCGATGACACCTCACATGCGTGTACGTCCCAGGCCCGGGGGTTCCTGTCGGTGTACTAAGACATAGGTGCCATCGTACCCTGACTTGTGCATAGGCAGTTGTAGCCTTCCTGGCAAGGGCTTGCCGGAGGGTTGCTCCCGTCAAGGCTCAAGGCTTGGTAAACAAGACCGTGAAGAAGACCTCCAGGCAGGTCATTGAGAAGTACTATTCTAGTACTGGAGATCAAGATAACCGTTGCTGGCAAGCTTCGTACCGGCAAGGTGAAGACCAAGACTCTGGTTGCCAGCAAGCGAAGGCCCGGAAAGCTCCGTGCCAGCAAGCTCGTTATGTCTCATTACCGCTCCACCTCATCATTGGCTAGATAAGCACGTATGATAGGTGTCGAGCAGGCAGGCAGTCAAACGTAGCTGGCCAAGGCACGTGTCAGCATGCCATGCAAGGATTAACTTTAATGACACCCGTCCCTGGGATGTGTCAAGATAACAGGAGGGTGGCTGGACCGGTGATACAGATCTTTTGCCCAAAGCCTCGCCTCCCTGGCGTAGCACTTAACGGTGCATTTAATGCGCTTGTCTTACCCCATTATGAGATAGACCTGGTGACGGTGCAGTCACTGTTCATACACTATAATGACCGTATTAGCCATGTTGGTAACCCCTTAGCCTATAAAAGGAGGCCCACGGCTACAGTTAGAATAGTCGACACCTAGTTCAATTACGCGTTGTAGCTGCAGTTCCCGCGCACCTAGCCGGCAAGCTGTGCTCCTTGTAATCTTGAGCTGATACACAATCAAACCACCAAAGCCGGAGTAGGGTTTTACGCTCACAGTGGCCCGAACCTAGATAAATTGTTGTTGTTCCTGCATCTATCAGCCCTGCTCTTCATAGCACGCAGATCCCGTAACCGAACCGCAAAGGAATCCTCTTGATCCCATAGATCGTCGTTTTCCCACGACAGAGGTCAGCTGCATCTGAAGTGGGTTGAATGGATAGCGGACTGGTGCTGGATCAAGGAAGAAAGCTTCCTAGAGTTTTGTGCGCCTCGAACAAAGAGAGTTCAGCGAGGCAATGATTGGAGCAACGTCAGCAAATACAACGGCAAGCTCACCCTCGCGCTGGACCGCATCATCCGCCTCCAAGCTGCCGGCCTGACCATCAACATGGTAGGCGCTGATTTCCTCTGGCCCCGCATCGCTCCTCTGCAGAAGAAAGAGCGGCGCACCTGGGAGTACAAAAATGCTATTGATGTCATGCGGCTGCACACTGGGCTCGGCAATAACTTGACGGTGCTGCAACACGCCAGCCTTGCACATCAGCTTTTCCGCACCTCCGGCAAGTTCCACTTGCCGGCCAAGGTGGTTCCTTTGTGCATCAGCTCTGCCAAGGACTCAATCTTGGTGATGATGCCATCGTGCAATGCCCAATGAGTCGAAGGCGACTGGCAGGAGCCCTCCGCCAATGATGTGAAGGCGTGGCTCGACAATCTGGTGGAGAAGCTCGCCAGAGAAGAGAAAGACTTGATCCGCAACACCACCGAAGAGGAGCTGGCATACATTGCCAGCCGAGCGGCGGAACCGGGGATGACTATGGGCGCCAGCGGTTCCCGAACTGCGGTAGCCGAGGATGAAGAAGAGGTCGTTGGCGAAGAAGACCCAGTCGAAGAGCCTCGAGAAGAGCCTGCCGGAGAACAAGGCGATGAGGTTGCTGAAGAACAGGAGCAAGAGGAGCCGCCGGTTCCTTCTGTTTTGAAGAAGAGAACACGTGTTCTCAGGAAAGCCGTCACCCAAGAGCCAGTGTGCCCCTCCTCGTTAGGTGACGAGCCTGCCGACAAGGAGACGACCTCTAGGGTTACCCGGCAACAAGGTGCTCGGCGACAAGCTTCCCAACAGCAGCAAACCCGACGCACATCTTCCAGGTGGCAAACTACGCCACCCGCTGATGTCTACTACACAACTTATTCTTGTAGACTCGTGTTGGGCCTCCAAGCGCAGAGTTTTGTAGGATAGTAGCAATTTTCCCTCAAGTGGATGACCTAAGGTTTATCAATCCGTGGGAGGCGTAGGTTGAAGATGGTATCTCTCAAACAACCCTGCAACCAAATACAAGAAATCTCTTGTGTCCCCAACACACCCAATACAATGGTAAATTGTATAGGAGCACTAGTTCGGCGAAGAGATGGTGATAAAAGTGTAGTATGGATAGTAGATGTAGCTTTTTGTAATCTGAAAATATAAAAACAGCAAGGTAGCAAGTAAGAAAAGTGAGCACAAACGGTATTGCAATGCTTAAAAACAAGGCCTAGGGTTCATACTTTCACTAGTGCAATCTCTCAACAGTGCTAACATATTTGGATCATATAACAATCCCTCAACGTGCGATAAAGAATCACTCCAAAGTTCCTATTAGCGGAGAACATAAGATAGAAATTGTTGTAGGGTATGAAACCACCTCAAAGTTATCCTTTCCGATTGATCTATTGAGCCATTCCTATAAGTGTCACAAATAGCTCTAGAGTTCGTACTAAAATAACACCATATGATACGCATCAACCAACTCTAATGTACCTAGATACTCCAATGTCACCACAAGTATCCGTGAGTTGATTATTCGATATGCATCAAACAACTTCATAATCATAATATTCAATCCACACAAAGAACTTCAAAGAGTACCCCAAAGTTTCTTCTCGGAGAAAAGATAATGAAAACGTGCAACCAACCCCTATGCCTAGATCACCCCAAGGTCACGGGAATCCGCGAGTTGATCACCAAAACATACATCAAGTAAACCAATAGAATACCCCATTGTCACCATGGGTATCCACACGCAAGACATACATCAAGTGTTCTCAAATTTGAAATATTCAATCCGACAATAACGAAACCTCAAAGGGAAAGATTCAATTCATCACAAGGAGGTAGAGAGGGAAGAAACACCATATGATCCAACTATATTAACAAAGCTCGCGATACATCAAGATCGTGCAAAATCAAGAACAAGAGAGAGAGAGAGAGAAATCAAACACATAGCTACTAGTACATACCCTCAGCCCCGAGGGTGAACTACTCCCTCCTCGTCATGGAGACCGCCGGGATGATGAAGATGGCCTCCGGTGATGATTTCCCCCTCCGGCAGGGTGCCGAAATAGGGCTATAGATGAGATCGTGGAGGTACAGAGGCTTGCGGCGGCGTAAAAACTCATCTAGGTTAACTTTCGGGGGTTTCTGAATATTTATGATTTTTTGGCATTGGAATCACGCGAAGAAGGGCCACAGAGGGCCCACGAGGCACCAGGGCGTGCCTGGGGGGGGGTGGCGCGCCCTGGTGGCTCGTGGAGCCCCTGTGGGTCTTCTGGCCTCTTCCCGAAGCTTCTAGTGTCTCTTATGTTCCAGAAAAAATCGTCAAAAATTTTCGCTGCATTTGGACTTCATTTGATATAGATTTTCTGGAAAACCAAAAACAAGCAGAAAACGGGAACTGGCACTGGGCACTAGGTCAATATGTTAGTCCATGAAAATCATATAAAAGCCATATAAAAGTGCACCAAAATCATACAAAACTATAATAAACATGGCATGAATACTTCATAAATTATAGATACGTTGGAGACGTATCAGCATCCCCAAGCTTATTTCCTGCTCGTCCTCGAGTAGGTAAATGATAAAATAAATAATTTATGAAGTGTGAATGCTAGCATAGTGCATAAGTTTGATCAATGATAATTTCAATCACTTTTTCTAGCATCAATATATATCATAATCAGTAGCTCATCTCATAAAACTTCTCATGATCAAGTAGCAAGCTATTCACATGTTTAAAGTATAGGCCATAAACTTTCTTGAAAACTAACAAACTATGTTCTCAGTCATCAAACAATTGCAATTCATCTTATTTTCAGGAAGGATCTATGTAAGAGCTTTGATCTAGAAAATTCCACATACTCAACTATCATTTAGTCTTCCATGATTGCTGACACTCAAAGCATATTTTTAGAACAAACCGTTTCAGTCAAACACATAGGAAGATAGGGGCTTAATGTTTCGCCTCCCAACTTATTTATCTCAGGGATAATGTCAACAATAATAACTCATGATCACCTATATTCAACTGGATATATGTGCCTGGATCTTTCCCTACCACATAATGCTTGCCAACTAAAGAATAAATAGAGCGGAATAGGGATGAACATTAATGACTCTTGCATAAAAGTAAATACAGAAAAGTAAAAGATAGGCCCTTCGCAGAGGGAAGCAGAGGTTGTCATCCGCTTTTTGTTGTTGGATGCACAAGCTCTTAATGCAAAGGAACGTCACGTTATATTGCCCCTTGTGATAGCAACCTTTATTATGCAGTCCGTCGCTTTTATTTCTTTACCATCACAAGTTCGTACAACGCTTATTTTCCCTTACAATAAAAGATTATACATATTTTAGGAGCAATTTTTATTGATTTTTGCACCGATGACAACTTACTTGAAGGATCTTATTCAATCCATAGGTAGATATAGTGTACTCTCATGGCAAGAAACTGGGTTTAAGGGTTTTTGGATGCACAAGTAGTATCTCTACTTAGTACGAATTTTTGGCTAGCAAAAGATCCTAAGCAAGCACCACATGTTAGAGGATCCATGACAATATAACTTCTACATGAATATAAACAAACATAACTCATTACGTTGTCTTCCTTGTCCAATGTCAACTACTTGATCAAGCTTGAAAATAATTAATGGGTGCTCACAATCATAGAAAATGTCCAAGATAGTATATTTATATGTGAAATTTCTCTTCCTACAAAATTCTTTCATGAATTGTTCAACTGACCAATGCTATGTTTGTTAACTTTCAATAAATTTTACCACTTATACTTCTTGTATGTGATGTCACTACTCCCCAAGGGACAAGCATATGAAGCATATAAATTTCAACTTTATTATATTCAATTCATTTCAACAATTTACTCATAGGATATAAGTGAAGAACAAGAGTAAATGACAAACTACTCCAAAAAGATATAAGTGAAGACCAAATGAGTAGTTAAGGAAATAGGTAGCTATGTGAGGACTCTCTCTAATTTAAAATTTTCAGATCTTAAGTATTTTATTCAAATAGCAAAGAAAAAAAATGACATTCCAAGAATAGCACAACTCATGCGAAGAAGCAAAAACTTAGGCTCAAGCAAGACTAACCGATAATTGTTGATGAAGAAAGGTGGGATGCCTACCGGGGCATCCCCAAGCTTAGATGCTTGAGACTTCTTGAAATATTAATTTGGAATGCCTTGGGCATCCCCAAGCTTGGGCTCTTGTGTCTCCTTAATTCCTCTCATATCATGGCTTCTCATAAATCTTTAAAAACTTCATCCACATAAAACTCAACAAGAACTCGTGAGATAAGTTAGTATAAATCAACTCAAAACCTTAACATTCTCTACTGTAGCAAATCATTCAAATTATAATTAAACATTGATACTAAATGCCTCTTCATATTTAATACTCCTATCCACAAATAGAAACATTAAACACACAAACATATGCAAACAATGCAACTATAACAGCAATCTGCCAAAACAGAACAGTCTGTAAAAGGGGAATAAGAATACATACTTCCCTAACTCCAAAAATTCTGAAAAATTACCAATTGAGAGGGAACTCATGCATGCTTACTGTGTAAAAATTTCAGATTTTTATCATGTCCTGACTATTCAGGAATATTCTGAACATAACAGAAAAATTTCTGTTTCCAAACAGCAACACATAAACTTGCAAACTGAGCATGGTAAGGGCTATAATTGGCATTTTATTGAACTAAAAGATACAAAACATGATTATTGATAACACAAAGCAAATATAAACAGAATAAAATGATGATCCAAGTAAAACTCATATTATGTGACGAATAAAAATATAGCTCCAAGTAAGGTTACCGATAGTGTTGAAGACGAAAGAGGGGATGCCTTCCGGGGCATCCCCAAGCTTAGTTGCTTGGGTCTTCCTTGAATATTACCTTGGGGTGCCTTGGGCATCCCCAAGCTTAGGGTCTTGCCATGACTTATTCTCCTCATATCGATATCTCACCCAAAACTTGAAAACTTCAATAACACAAAACTTAACGGAACTTCGTGAGATAGGTTAGTATGATAAAAATAAATCATCCACTTAGGTACTGTCAAGACAAGATTCATAATTGTTCTCACATAATGCCTACTGTATTCTATCATTTCCACAATTTATATCTCATTGTCGGGGAAACGACACCTATGGGACCGAAGGATCCCTTTACGGTTCGGCAAGGGAGAAAGGACAACGCAAAGAGCGGAACTAACGATCAACGCGAGGGGATTTACCCAGGCTCGGGCCGCTCGGAAGCGTAAAACCCTACTCCTGCTTGGTTGTATTACTGTGGATGTTCTTGGCCCAGTTCTGGGAGCTACAGTAGCAGCTACGCATACAGAATGGGTCGAGTCTGGGTAGGGATCTGGCCCCCCCTGTAGCTACGCCTTGGGCCTCCTTTTATATGTCCAAGGGGTCTCCAACAGTGGCGAAGTACAAGAGGTGTAAAGTATTTACAGTATCTCATGATTACTACTGACGCCTTAGGACAAACGTCTTAGGACAAGACGCATTCAATGCTCTGAACAGGTGTCCCTGCCTTTCTTGGGGATGGAAAAAGGACTCGTCCCATCAGCACCGCTTAACGCCTTCTGCGGCCAGCGCCGTGACACGCAACCAGGAGGACAAGCCCTAAACGACAGGCTGGTCGCTGCGCTGGAGCGGCGGCACTGTGCGGAAGCGGTGGGATCTTGCCGGGTGCTGATCTTGTCGGGGGCTGATCTTGCCGGGGCTCGACGGGCCAGCCCGGCGAGATCTTGCCGGACGCCCAGCCTTTGGTCTTCTGATATTCAGCTTAAACCCCTTCTTGATATCTTGCATCTGTCTCTAGCCGTCCTCCGGCAGGCCTTGCCGCAGGTATGGCTACAACTGTCCGTGCACAAGTACGGGGTACTAAAGGACCCGATCTTTAGTACACCGACAGGAGCCCCCGGGCCTAGGACATACACGGGTGTGAGGCGCTGTTGGGCTAGGCCCAAAACAGTGCACGGGCACGCGTGGCAGGAGTTGCTGTCATAATCTTCTCTTTTACTGCGCCCTCCCACGACGCACGTTGAATGCGGAACGTGGGGGACGTGCGCGGAAAAGATGGCAGGCTCCGCTCCTTCCCCGTAAAAAGGAATCCGCAGGGGCGCTGCTCATTTACCTCTTCTCTTTTCCAATCTGGACGCTGCCATCGTCTTCCTCCTCGAGCCTGAAATGCGCCTCCTCCATTCTTCCGCCACTCGCACGCCCTCGCCACCTTCGGACTCCGCTTCCACTCCCGCCATGCCGCCCAAAGCAGGCAAGGGCAAAACGGCGAAAGCCGCCGGCTCAGCCGCAGGAGCAGATGAAGGGGATCTGGTGCGGATGCGGAGAGAGCGCGCCGTCTTCAACCCGACGCTTGACGGGCATACCTTGATTACTCAGTATAGGTGCGTATGGGGGGAGGAGACAAATGGCCATCCCAAAACTCGCGCGCTTTCGGCTTCTGCCGGGGGCGGCGCGAATAGATACCCTTTCTTCGCTGCTTATTTTTACTGCGGGCTCTGTCCTCCTTTCTCCGACTTCTTCGTCGACATCATGTACACGTACGGGTTCCGCCTTTTGGATTTCACGCCGAACGCGGTAACGTGCATGTCTGTCTTTGCGCATCTTTGCGAGAACTTTGCCGGAGTGGTCCCCAACACGGCTCTCTTCCGCCACTACTTCATCCCCCGCATCGAGGCAGGAGACGCCCTCTCTGGATCTATCACTTGGATTCCAAGGACATGGAACAAGGATATATACCCAGGGGGTCTCTACCGCAAGAAGTGGGATGAGTGGCGATCCGAGTGGTGCTGGATCCAGGAGAAAGACCCTCAGCCATTCTGCGTGCCCCGGTAGAAGAAGGTGGCCCGTGGTGAGAGTTGGAGCAACCTCGACCCTGAAGACAAGAAGCTCACAATTGCAATCACCAGGATCCACCGCCTGAAGGCTGCCGGGCTCACGATTGAAATGGTTGGTGCAGATTTCCTTCGCCGGTGCATCGCCCCTCTGCACAATAAGGGGAGGCCAGCCTGGGACTTCAAGAACGCAGCAGATATTATGAGGCTGCGCCCTGGCTTGAATCACAACTTCACGGTCTTGCAGCACATGTATCTCTGCCACAAGCTGTTCAGGCCTGACGGGAAGTTCATGTTGCCGCCTGGAGTCGTGCCTCTGTGCAACAACTCTGCCCTGAGCTCAATCATTGCTATGATGCCAGTGTGCAACGCCCACGGCCTTGACGGGACTTGGGTAGAGTCGCCTCCAGAGCAAGTGCAGGAGTTCTTCGACAACTTGTCGGAGAGGGCCATCCGGGAAGATCCCAAACTTATCCGTCCCACCACTGACGAAGAAATAGCTTACATTGCTAGCAGGGCGGAAGAGGCAAACCTTGCCGCGGAGGCCGGCGACTTTGGCTTCACGGGAGGAGACACCAGTGAAGAAGAGACGGTGCCAGAGGAGACCTCTTCCGAGGAAGAGGAAGTTGCCAGGGAGTAGAGCGGCATGGTTGCCGGGGGTTGTACCGTCGAGGGCGCAACCGAGGAGCAGCCGCACGAGGAGCCCCCAGCTCCAGGGAAGAAAAAGCGCGTTCTTCGGAATGCCAGCTCTGACGCCCCAGCAAGTCAGCCTCCCTCAAGAGATGAGGTTCCCAGCAAGAAGGCGGCCGGCAAGGCTGCGCAGCGGCAAGAGGCACAACAACCGCCCGTGCGACGTACGACACGCTCGACCGCGGCACAAACTGGTGCGGCGGGAGTGTCCCATATGACGGCACCAGCGGCTGGAGCAGCAGGGTCGCAACAACCTACTGCTTCCGCTGCAGCCAAGCGCGCCAGGTCTCCTTCTCCACCTCCTCGCCCAGGTGCCGAAGCGGAAGTCGTTTTCGACCTCTCTGCCTTGGAATCCGAAGAAGAAGAGTAAGGGCCTTGCCGCACCTTATAATTCCTGTATTTCTGGCTTCACTTGACTAATTGACTTTGGCTTGTCTCCACAGAGATGCAGAAACCTTGGCGCAAAGGATGGCGAAGAGGGCGAAGACTTCAATGGGCGACGAATTGCCGGCAAGCACCTCTGGTGCGCCAGAAACGATCAACATCAGCCCGGAGTCGAGCCCACAACGCAGTCCTCAACACAGCCCCCGGCGCAGCCCCCAACGTGAGTCCGTTATGCACTTTCCGCTGGCAAGTGCCGGGGTGCGTATCTTCACTGCTGACATCTCCGGGCGTGCAGGAGCGGAGCGGCAACAAGGAGTACCAATGGGAACCGTCCCTGACTTGCCGCCGCCATCGACTACACCGCCCAGAGATGAGCCTTCGGCAAGCGAGCTTTACCGCGATGAACAAGAGCCGGCGAGCACTAGCTCCGGCAACCCTCCTCAGCAGCTCGACGCAGGTAAACCGCTCGCCTCAGAGTACTTGCTATTCCTGTTTTTCTCTTATTTTTTTTGTCTTCTTGAACTTCAATCTTGGTCTCATCTTGCTTCCCTTCCTGGGCTTCCAGATTTCCTCTTGGCGGAACCCATGGATGTCGAAACCGTCATCGAGGAGACCGCCAGGGATGCTGCCGCCGAGGCCGACAGGGTCGCAGCGGACGAGGCCGCCAAGGCCGCACAGGAAGAAACCGCCAAGAAGTCTGCTGAGGGGACCGGCAAGGAGACCAACGATCGCACTGACGACATTCCTGCCGCAGGAGCGCCTGGCGCTACACCGGTCACGGAGCCCCCAGCTGCCGGTGAAGATCAACCGTCAACATCTGACGTGCCCCCGTCAAGCGGTTACCTCAAGGCCGGCGACAACCTGTTCGCCAGCATGCCAGGGACGGCAAGCACTGGGGCGCCGGTGGAAGGAGAAACTCTGGATGGAGACATCATCACCGCCGCCAGCAGCAGTGACCCAAGGAAGAGCAGCTACTCCAAGCCGTGCACGACAACTATCGGAAGCTCCAGGCACTCTACCGCACCCGGAAGGATAAGCTGGATTCCAGGGCAGCGGTTGTTGATGCAGCAGAGGCGGACTTCCAAAAGCGCGTCGAGGAGACGCCGGCTTGGTATGCTGAGGCCTTCCAAGAGCTGAAGACTGCTCAGGAACAGCTGAGCGAGAACTGGAACGACCTCCTCATGAAGCAATCTGATGTCGAGAAGGCACAGGAGGAGGCTGCACAGCAGGCCGCCGCAGCAGAAGCTCGCCTGACGGAGCGCCGCATCGGGCTCGATGCTCACGAAGAGGATCTTACTGCTCGCGAGGAGGCGCTTGCCGCCAACCTCCGCAGCAAGGACGAGGAGATCGAGAAACTTGTCGCGCAGCGGACCCAGGAGCTAGAGCGGAAACACATGGAGATGCTCAGAGCTCTGACAGAAGATCACACCGGCAAACTGAAGGAAGCCGTCGATGCTGCCGGAGCTGCAGAGGTCGCCAAGAGCTTGCTGGAGGGGAAGGTGAAGAAGCTAGAGGCTGATCTCGAGGATCACGGCAAGAAGGTCTCAACACTCGAAGCCGAAAGAGACAAAGCTCTTCACAGCTTGATGGAGGCCCAGGTTGCCGCATCCGAGAAGACTCAGCAGCTCACCTCCGCCAAAGAATCCATCATTGATCTAGAGCAGAAGCTGACCACGCTGAAGGAGACCCTTGAGACCGCCAGGGGTCGGGAGAAGACCTTGATCAAAGACCTCCACAATGAACAGGAGCTGCTCAAGAGTGCTGCCGCCACACACAACGACTATGTGGCAGGCGTGCAGATCTGGACTAAGAAGCTCATCGACGTTGCAGAGAAGCTTGCCGCGCAACTGTCCATCATGGGTCTGCAAGGCTTCAGGTATTCTACTGACGACAGGGTGTCCACAAGCGCCAGGCTGACCATGTTCTTTGACCGCATGCTCGAAGCCCTGGAGCAGCTTCACTCTGACTGAACATCCCAGCTGGCGAACGAATCCCGCAAGCTCTGCCAGGCCGTCCTCCGCGAGGTGCTGGTCAAAGTTGTGCAGAAGAACCCCGGCATCAACCTCTCCAACGTCTTCAAGCGCTTGCCGAAAGATGTGGATGTCAAGGTACTTGAAGAGCTTGTCGCGCCCATCGTTGACAGGGTGAGCCAAGTCAAGAGGGTTGAAGGCGATCGCCGGGATTAGCCGTTTCTCTTTATCTTGTCGCCATCGCTCCATGCCAAAGACAATTTATCTTTAGTTAGAAACACAGCAACTATCATGTAATATAACTTGTTGTCTCTGGATTAATGTATGCTATTCCCCTCGTTTGATTTCTTTCTGTATGGTGTATGCCCTACGCTTATACTGGGAACTTGCCGGTGCGCACCCCCGCGAGCGCTGGGTTCGGGACATCAGCAGCCTGCTGGAGGCGCAGCTACCGGCACGAAACCTTGACGTTTTCAGTGCAGCCACCTAAATTGTTGAGCGGACTCGAAACAGAGTAAGGGCGCGACCGATCATGACAAGGTTCCATCGCGTGCAGGTTTTCCATACAAAAGTCGAAATCGTTCAAGGAGGATAGCCTTACAATAAAAATCTGTTTTAAAGGGTTTTTGCAACTTAGCTTTTCGTTGCTGTTCTTCTTCCGGCAAGATGTCAACCTTGAACGTCGCCTGTCAGTATCCATACCATCTTCCCCCCCGGCAAATTTGCATGCGAGGGAACCTTCTATCCTTTTGAGAAAAAGAAAGAAGAGAAATATGGAACCTTGGCGGTTCGTTAGCTCTTATCGGAAGCAAGCGCAATACAACATCTCAGATAAGCATGCATATAAAATGACATGAAATCGACAAGAATTGTAAAACACTTAGCTTAATTAAACTATGCACAGGGTCTTCGCCTAGCTTTGTACAAAGGATTACATGCTGCATCGGCAAGACTTGTACAAAAGGTAGTTGCCAGGAGCGTTTCTGCGGCAAGAACCAAAGGTTCTGCGCGAAACTGCTGCTAACCGGCAACCGCGCCTCACGGGTAGAACTTACGAAGATGTTCGATATTCCAGGGGTTGCTCACTGGCACGCCATCTTCGGTCTCCAGGCGGACAGCGCCAGGCCTGGTGACTCGTACTACCCGATAAGGGCCTTCCCACTTCGGCGTCAACTTGTTGGAATTCTTGGCCGACTGAATGTGCCGAAGAACAAGGTCACCTTCCTCAAGACTCCGGGCATGAACCTTGCGGCTATGATAGCGGCGCAAAGCTTGCTGGTAGCGTGCAGCACGCACAGCAGCCCGAAGACGATCTTCCTCAAGGAGCACAGCGTCATCTTGCCGCAGCTGCTCTTGCTCGAGCTCATCATAAGCGAGCACTCGAGGTGACCCGAATATGAGTTCCGTGGGGAGAACTGCTTCAGCCCCGTAGACCAGGGCGAAGGGAGTCTGGCCGGTAGCTCGATTTGGTGTCGTTCTGATTGACCAAAGAACCGCCGGCAGCTCATCAATCCAGCGTCTTCCGCACTTGTGCAGCTTGTCGAAAGTTCTGGTCCTGAGACCGCGCAGCACTTCAGCATTTGCCCTCTCCGCTTGGCCGTTGCTTCTCGGGTGAGCAACGGAGGCAAAACAAATCATGCCACCAAGGTCTTGGACGTACTGCATGAAGGTGCGACTCGTGAACTGCGTACCGTTGTCGGTGATAATCTTGTTCGGCACACCAAACCGGCACACTATTCCCTTGAAGAACTTGACCGCTGACTGTGCTGTCACCTTTCTCACTGCTTCCACTTCCGGCCACTTCGTGAACTTGTCGATAGCAACGTACAAGTACTCAAAGCCCCCGGCAACGCGGAGGAAAGGACCCAGTATGTCGAGTCCCCAGACCGAGAAGGGCCAGGAAAGAGGGATTGTCTGAAGAGCTTGAGCTGGCTGATGAAGTTGCTTTGAATGGAACTGGCACGCTTCACACTTGGTTACTAGTGCAGTTGCATCCTAGAGAGAAGTGGGCCAGAAGAAACCTTGCCGGAATGCCTTGCCGACAAGAGCTCTCGAGCCTATGTGGGAGCCACATATGCCTCCATGAATCTCTACCAACAGCTCTAGTCCATCCTCCTGAGGAATGCACTTCAATTTCACACCGTTGGGTCTCTTTCTGTACAGGACGTCGTCGACGAACTGGTACATACTAGACTGACGGGCTACTTTCTCCGCTTCTTCCTGTTCCTCAGGGAGTTCTCCTGTCTGAAGGAAATGAACTATGTGCTGTGCCCATGCCGGAGCCTGTGGCTCGACGACAAGGACTAAAGGCATCTCTTCGGCCGCGGGAGCGCTTGCTTCAGCGGCAAGAACCTGAGGTTCTGCGCAAAACTGCTGCTCACCGGCAACCGGCATATCCTCAGCTGCGGGGGCGCGTACTTCTGCGGCAAGAACTTGAGACTCTGCGCGAAGCCGCTGCTCACCGGCAACCGGCATATCCTCAGCTGCGGGGGCGCGTACTTCTGCGGCAAGAACCTAAGGCTCTGCGCGAAGCCGCTGCTCACCGGCAACCGTGTCGTTCCCGGCAACTTCCTTGCCGGCGGCTTCTGGAAGCTCTGCCGGGAAGTACTTGTCGGTACGTAACTTCCTTCTCTTGTCCGGCCTCGTCGGTGGTGTTATGGATGGCTGAGTCAGGCGGAGCACAAAGGTTCCTGGTTCCACAGGTAACTTAAGGGCAGCACGCTTCGACAGGTCGTCAGCAATGCAGTTCTCTGCTCGAGGAACATGCTCTGCTTGCAAACCGTCAAAACGCTCCTCCAGCCTTCTCACTTCATCGACATAAGCTTCCATCAACGGGCTCTGGTAATCCTTGTTGACTTGCCTGACGACAAGCTGGGAGTCACCTCTGACGATGAGCTTCTTGATCCCAAGGTCTGCCGCGATCCTGAGACCGGCGAGCAGTCCTTCATACTCTGCAGTGTTGTTCATTGATCTCTCCCGGGGAAAGTGCATCTGAATCACATACTTGAGGTGCTCTCCGGTGGGTGCGACAAGCAGCACGCCAGCACCGGCACCTTGCAGAGAAAAAGCCCCATCAAAGTACATAATCCATTCGCGATCTGTTTCCTTGCCGGGGACAACCGACTCTTGAACTTCTTCGTCTGGCGTTGGTGTCCATTCTGCAATGAACTCTGCCAAGGCTCTGCTCTGAATAGTTGAAGTGCTTTCAAACTTGAGGCCAAAGCATGACAGCTCCAACGCCCACTCCACAATTCTGCCGGTTGCCTTTGGATTCCGCAAGATCCGTTGCAGCGGAAAGCGAGTGACGACGGTAATCTCATGTGCTTGGAAGTAATGGCGCAGCTTCCTCGAGGCCATAAGGAGGCCGAAGAGCAGCTTTTGCACACCAGAATATCTTGACCTAGCCCCCCTGCAAAAGGGAGCTAACAAAATAGACTGGGCGCTGCACCATCTTCTTCTTCTGCACTGCTTCACTTGGCTGCGCGGGCTCTGCCTTGTCGGCACCAGACTCTGCCGGGGATGGCCCTGGCTTGTCGCTTGACGGGCTTGCCGCTGCCGCTGCCTCTTCGTCTGCTTCTCTCTACGCCACTAGCGCAGCGCTAACCACTTGATTCGTTGCCGCTAGATACAGCAGCAACGGCTCTTGTGGCCTAGGTGCGACCAGTGTCGGCGGAGAGGAGAGGTACCTCTTCAAGTCCTGCAGTGCTGCCTCCGCTTCCGGAGTCCATTTCATTGGTCCTGCCTTCTTCAAGATTTTGAAAAAGGGCAGGGCGCGCTCAGCGGACTTGGAGATGAACCTGCTCAGAGCAGCCACGCAGCCGGCAAGTCGGCGCACATCTTTGACACGTCTTGGTGCTTCAATCTGCTCAATTGCCTTGATCTTGTCGGGATTGGCTTCAATTCCACGTTGAGACACAAAGAATCCGAGAAGATTGCCGGATGGAACGCCAAACATGCACTTCTCGGGATTGAGCTTCAGATTGATCCTGCGCAGATTTGCAAACGTCTCTTCTAGATCTTGTATAAGAGTTGCCTTGTCCTTGGTCTTGACCACGATGTCATCCATATAGGCTTCCATATTTCTATGCAGCTGGGTCTCGAAACCAATCTGGACAGCTCTTGCGAAGGTCGAACCAGCACTTTTCAACCCGAAAGGCATACGTATGAAGCAATACGTGCCACATGGGGTGATAAATGCGGATTTCTCTTCGTCTTCTTTGGTCATGAAAATCTGATGCTAGCCTGAATATGCGTCAAGGAATGACAGCAAATCGCATCCAGCAGTGGAGTCCACAATCTGGTCGATGCGCGGCAAGGGAAAAGGATCTTTTGGACAGGCTCTATTGATATCAGTATAGTCGATACACAGCCTCCATTTTCCATTCGCCTTGCGCACTACAACTGGATTGGCCAACCATGTCGGATGGAGGACTCCTCTAACCAGACCTGCTGCTTCGAGCTTTCTGATTTCTTCGGCGATAAACTCTTGCCACTCCAAGGCTTGCTTCCTGATCTTCTGCTTGACGGGCCGCGCATGAGGGCAGACAGCAAGGTGGTGCTCAATTACCTCCCTGGGAACACCGGGGATATCAGATGGTTGCCATGCAAACACATCGATATTCGCCCGCAGGAAGGCAACGAGCGCGCTTTCCTATTTGTCATCAAGGGTGGAACTTATGGTGAAAGTTCCTCCCGTACCATCCTCCTTGGCGGGCACCTTCTTGGTCTCTGGTGGAGCAGCCTTGGATTTCTTGCTCTTGCCGGCAGAGCTCTCCGGCACGTCCTCAACGGGAGCGCAGCACTCCGAGGAGGTGCGCTTGCCGGAGTGGGTGCTAGAGGTCTTGCCGGGCTTCTTCTTCTTCCTGGGAGCTTCAGCGACAGGAGCAGGTGCCTTGGCGGCAGATGCTGCAACTGCCTCCCGGTAGAGCTTGTCGGTGCAGATAAGCACATCCTTCTTGTCGGAGTGGATGGTGAGGACGCTCATCGGCCCGGGCATCTTCAGCACGTTATAGGCGTAGTGCGATGCCGCCATGAACTTGGCCAGCATCGGGCGACCAAGAATCCCATTATAGGGTAATGGAATCTTGGCGACGTCGAAGACGATCTTCTCCGTCCTGAAGTTCAACTCGCTGCCAAATGTCACTGGCAGGGTGATCTTGCCCTTCGGCTGGTTCCTTCCCGGATTGACCCCTTGGAATGAGCCTGTTTCCTCGAGATCTTCGTCGGGAATTTGCAATCTCTTGATCACATCGGGCGAGATCAGGTTTAGGCCGGCCCCACCGTCAACCAACATTTTTGTCACCTGGAGGTTGCAGATCGTTGGTGAAACCAACAATGGCAAGCACCCGACCGCAGTTGTGCGATCAGGGTGGTCCACGGCGTCAAAAATGATAGGCGTGTGGGACCACCTCAGTGGCTTCCGGGCATCGAGCGAGGGCTCAGCTGCATTAATCTCGCGCGCCCACTGCTTGAGCTGGCGGTGAGAGGAATGCAACGAGGCACCTCCGTCAATGCACATGGCCTCTGTCGCCTTCTGGAACTCGTGTTCGCTGGACTCGTCGCCCTCTGCATCATCATCATCATCCCCCTGCTTCTTGTCGCGGCCTCGGGCGGGCCGGTCCTTCTGTTGCTTGACCTTGCCGCGGCGACCTCCTCGACCGCGCTTCTTGCCGGACCCTCCAGCGCCATCCTGGGCCCTCTCCTTATCTCGCCTTTCGTACTCGGCTCTCTGCTTCTCGACAAGCTCCTCAACTTGCCGGCAGTTTTGGAGATCGTGGCCCTTGGTGCGGTGGATCTTGCAATACTGCTTGGCGGAGCCTTCCGGCTTGTCGGCAGCCGCCAAGGCCTGACATGCGGCACACCCGGCAACCTCCTTGCCGGGGTCGTCAGTCTTGGCCTTCTTGGCGGTGCCGGGGTTGCCGGATCCCTCGACGGCAAGCACGGCCTTGCCCTTGCGCTTTCTGGCCTTCCGTCGGCCCTTCCTTGTCGGGGCAGCAGCGTCTTCGCTTTCGGAGTTGACTCCTGCGCCAGCGTTCTCATCGGGGAGTCTCCTTCCTTCTTCTGCCCGAGCACATTTGTCAGCCAGAGCGTAAAGCTCGGCGACATCTCTGACCTTGTTCATCGCAAGCTCTTCCCGCATCTTGCGATTGCGCACATTCTGATGGAAGGCGCTGATGACAGCGGCAGGATGAACGTCTGGAATGTTGTGCTAGATATGGCTGAACCTCTAGATGTACTTGCGCAAGGTTTCGCCATCCTTCTGGGGAATGATATGCAAGTCGCTTTCCTGGCCAGGAGCCTGGTGGCCGCCAGTAAAGGTGCCAACAAACTCATGACACAGATCTGCCCAGGAGGAAATGGAATTCTCCGGCAGATGCATCAACCACGACCTGACGTTGGGATTCAGCACCAGCGGGAAGTAGTTGGCGAGGATCTTGTCGTGTCGAGCCCCGGCAGCCTGCACCGCAATGGTGTAGATGCTCAGGAACTCTGACGGGTAAGTCTTGCCGTCGTACTTCTCCGGCACCTCCGGCTTGAAAGAGCGGGAGTTGGGCCACTGGACTCGCCGCAGCTCACGAGTAAACATTGGACAGCCCACCTCGTAAGGCAGGTTACCAGGATACCCTGGCGCAGGCTCGTCGACAGTGGGTCCCGCGTGCTTGTCGGACTGACGCGCGCTTCCCGTCGCCGCTCGATGGTGGTTCGAGCGTCCTCCTTCTGCCGTTCCCGAAGAATCAGACGTTGATCGCGGCGAACCCACGGATCGGACGACGCCGTGGAATCGTCATCACGGGCGTCGACCCGCCGAGTTAGCGACCGCTCTTGACGTGGTGGAGGGGAGCGTATCGTAGATGCACCACCTCCGGTCTTCTCGCCATCGGCCCGCACCGGTCCAGTAGACTGCCGCCGCGAAGTCTCCGCTTGCTGCGGCCTGTCGTTGTTGGCTAGACCGATGAGGCTCTGAATGGCAGCTCTCCACTCATCTAGCTTCTCCGCAGCGGGAGGGAAGTCTAGGAGCAGCTGAGCTCGCGCCAACACTTCTGCTGGTGTAGGCGGCGGCGAAATATGCGAAGAACGTGAGGTGCTCAAACTCCTAACTGGGTTAGAAGGAGCACCGTCACGGTCCTGCAACCGCGCGCGGCTTCCACCGGCGTGTTGACGTGGATCTTGGCCCCGCGCATCTTGAGAGTGATGCGCAGGGGTTTTCCCATGGGGATGCTTGGAACCACCGACGTCACGGTGCTGAACGTCGCACGCGTCTTGAGAAGGCAGCGGTGCATGCGCCGGCGTGGGTGTCTTGGAAGGCACCGTCCCGTCCTTGGAGATCGCTGCACCACCCGTAGGTAGCGCGGCCTTATCCTTGGACCCGGCGCTCGCCTGGCTCGGATCGCCAGAACGCCGCGGAGGCTCAAGACCTCCACCTCCTCCACCAGCGCCTGCGCCATCACCCGTCTGTGCAGGTACGGGGAGGCTGGACGCGGATGGATCAACCGCCGTAGCGCCCTTCTTCTTGGGGGCCATGGCGATGAAGGATGATCAAGAACTGGCGCGCCGACCGCTAGATCGGGTTTGCGCAACCTAGATCCCCTACCTGGCGCGCCAAAGATGTTGGGGAAACGACACCTATGGGACCGAAGGATCCCTTTATGGTTCGGCAAGGGAGAAAGGATAGCGCAAAGAGCGGAACTAACGATAAACGCGAGGGGATTTACCCAGGTTCGGGCTGCTCGGAAGCGTAAAACCCTACTCCTGCTTGGTTGTATTACTGTGGATGTTCTTGGCCCAGTTCTGGGAGCTACAGTAGCAGCTACGCATACAGAATGGCTCGAGTCTGGGTAGGGATCTGCCCCCCCCCGGTAGCTACGCCTTGGGCCTCCTTTTATATGTCCAAGGGGTCTCCAACAGTGGCGAAGTACAAGAGGTGTAAAGTATCTACAGTATCTCATGATTACCAGTATCTCATGATTACTACTGACGCCTTTGGACAAACGTCTTAGGACAAACGTGTTAGGACAAGACGCATTCAATGCTCTGAACAGGTGTCCCTGCCTTTCTTGGGGATGGAAAAAGGACTCGTCCCATCAGCACCGCTTAACGCCTTCTGCGGCCAGCGCCGTGACACGCAACCAAGAGGACAAGCCCTAAACGACAGGCTGGTCGCTGCGCTGGAGCGGCGGCACTATGCGGAAGCGGTGGGATCTTGCCGGGTGCTGATCTTGCCGGGGGCTGATCTTGCCGGGGCTCGACGGGCCAGCCCGGCGAGATCTTGCTGGACGCCCAGCCTTCGGTCTTCTGATCTTCAGCTTAAACGCCTTCTTGATATCTTGCATCTGTCTCCAGCCGTCCTCCGGCAGGCCTTGCCACAGGTATGGCTACAACTGTCCGTGCACAAGTACGGGGTACTAAAGGACCCGATCTTTAGTACACCGACACTCATAATATAAGCTATGGAAACACTTAAACAAGCAAACTATGCACCGAAAACAGAATCTGTCAAAAACAGAATAGCATGTAGTGAACGATTTAAAATCCATACTTCTGTACCTCCTAAAATTCTGAAAAATTAGGACAACGTAAAAAAATTGTAACCCAATGCTCTGTAAAATTTTTAGAATTTTCTCACGCACCAGTACAGAATAGAAATTCCAGCACTAGACGCAAAAGTTTCTGTTTTTGCACAGAATCGAATCAACAAGTATCCACACTATCCCAAAGGCTTTACTTGGCACATTATTGAAAGAAAACATATAAAACATGATTACCACAGTAGCTTAATCATGTGAACACACAAAAACAGAAGGTATAAGTGTTGGGTTGTCTCCCAACAAGCGCTTTTCTTTAATGCCTTCTAGCTAGGCATGATGATTTCAATGATGCTCACATAGAAGTAAGGAATTGAAACATAACGGGAGCATCATGAATCATATGTTCCTCTCTCATAATAATTTTCAGTAGTATCATGAATGGATTCATCAATATAGCTATCACATAAAGTATTCTTTTCATGATCCACAAGCATAGAATTTTTATTACTCTCCACATAAGCACATTTCTTCTCATCAATTGGAGTGGGAGTATCATATGAAACTCGAATACTATAAATTGTTTCCACATTAAAAGAGTAATGTTCAGAAAAAGGGTAATCATAATTATGACAAGTTTTATAAATATAATCATCACTACTTTTTATGACATAAGTATCATCACAATAATCATCATAAGTAGGAGGCATGCAATCATCATAACAACTTTGATCATTCAAAGTAGGCGGACTAAAAAGATCATCTTCATTAAGCATAGCATCCCCAAGCTTATGGCTTTGCATACCATTAGCATCATGAATATTCATAGAAAGCATACTAACAACATTGCAATCATGCTCATCATTCAAAGATTTTATGCCAAAATTTTATTGAATTCTTCTTCTATTAATTGAGCACAATTTTCTGCTCCATCATTTTCAAGAAAGACATTATAAAGATGAATAATATGAGGCAACCTCAATTCCATATTTTTTTGTAGTTTCTTTTTATAAACCAAACTAGTGATAAAACAAGAAACTAAAAGATTCAATTGCAAGATCTAAAGATATACCTTCAAGAACTCACCTCCCCGGTAACAGCGCCAGAAAAGAGCTTGATGTCTACTACACAACTTATTCTTGTAGACTTGTGTTGGGCCTCCAAGCGCAGAGTTTTGTAGGACAGTAGCAATTTTCCCTCAAGTGGATGACCTAAGGTTTATCAATCCATGGGAGGCGTAGGTTGAAGTTGGTATCTCTCAAACAACCCTGCAACCAAATACAAGAAATCTCTTGTGTCCCCAACACACCCAATACAATGGTAAATTGTATAGGTGCACTAGTTCGGCGAAGAGATGGTGATAAAAGTGTAGTATGGATAGTAGATATAGGTTTTTGTAATCCGAAAATATAAAAACAGCAAGGTAGCAAGTAACAAAAGTGAGCACAAACGGTATTGCAATGCTTAAAAACAAGGCCTAGGGTTCATACTTTCACTAGTGCAATCTCTCAACAGTGCTAACGTAATTGGATCAACAATCCCTCAACGCGCGATAAAGAATCACTCCAAAGTTCCTATTAGCGGAGAACATAAGATAGAAATTTTTGTAGGGTACGAAACCACCTCAAAGTTATCATTTCCGATCGATCTATTGAGCCATTCTTATAAGTGTCACAATTAGCTCTAGAGTTCATACTAAAATAACACCATATGATACGCATCAACCAACTCTAATGTCACCTAGATACTCCAATGTCACCACAAGTATCCGTGAGTTGATTATTCGATATGCATCAAACAACTTAATAATCATAATATTCAATCCACACAAAGAACTTCAAAGAGTACCCCAAAGTTTCTTATCGGAGAAAAGATAAGGAAAACGTGCAACCAACCCCTATGCCTAGATCACCCCAAGGTCACGGGAATCCGCGAGTTGATCACCAAAACATACATCAAGTAAACCAATAGAATACCCCATTGTCACCACGGGTATCCACATGCAAGACATACATCAAGTGTTCTCAAATCTGAAATATTCAATCCGACAATAACGAAACCTCAAAGGGAAAGATTCAATTCATCACAAGGAGGTAGAGAGGGAAGAAACACCATATGATCCAACTATATTAACAAAGCTCGCGATACATCAAGATCGTGCCAAATCAAGAACACGAGAGAGAGAGAGGTCAAACACATAGCTACTAGTACATACCCCTAGCCCCGAGGGTGAACTACTCCCTCCTCGTCATGGAGACCGCCGGGATGATGAATATGGCCTCCGGTGATGATTTCCCCCTCCGGCAGGGTGCCGGAAAAGGACTGTAGATGAGATCGTGGAGGTACAGAGGCTTGCGGCGGCGTAAAAACTCATCTAGGTTAACTTTCGGGGGTTTCTGAATATATATGATTTTTTGGCGTTGGAATCATGCGAAGAAGGGCCACAGGGGGCCCACGAGGCACCAGGGCGCGCCCCCCTTGGGTCTTCTGGCCTCCTCCCGAAGCTTCTAGTGTCTCTTATGTTCCAGAAAAAATCGTCAAAAGGTTTTGCTACATTTGGACTTCATTTGATATAGATTTTCTGGAAAACCAAAAACAAGCAGAAAACAGCAACTGGCACTGGGCACTAGGTCAATATGTTAGTCCATGAAAATCATATAAAAGTCATATAAAAGTGCACCAAAATCATACAAAACTATAATAAACATGGCATGAATACTTCATAAATTATAGATACGTTGGAGACGTATCACCCCCCGGTGAAGCAGGGTCTTCACAGCTTGCATCTCCTCCGGCAACCAAATGTGCCAGGACACCTCCTCTGCCCCAAGTCTCTGATGCCAGAAATGAAGTCGTCTGGGACCTCTCTGTCCTCAGTGACTGCAAGGAAGAAGAGTAAGTGCCTCTATCTTTCTTCAACAACTGTTCATTTTATTGTAGTTGTTGATTCGACTGAGTTGCTTCGATCTTGCACAGACGAGGAGCCACTAGCACACATGCTTCAGAAGAGGCCAAGGACCACCGAAGAGGGGGAACCAGTGACAAGCGCTGGGCGTAACACAACATCTCTAGATGATGTGATCGTCAACCCCCAGCCTAGCCCAGTGTGAGGATACCGTCCAGTATCCTCTGGCGAGCACCAGTGTTGATACCATCATCTCTGAAGCTGACAGGGGGGCAGAGGAGGAACGACAAGAGGCTGACCCCTTGGCGACGCCTCCAACATCCACCATCCCGGAGAGCAGCTCGCCGGCAAGGATATCCATTGACGAACATGTCCACATTGAAGACGTGCTGAGAAGCTAGGCCTCATCTGCCGGAGAAGGGACTGTTCCCCCTCAATAGATACACCAAGGTAATCCTTTTTCCTTTGAGCACTTCTCTTCCATTGCCAGTTTTGTCTTATTTTCTTGAACTTGATCTTGGTTTTGAATTTGATTTTTCTTTTCTCCCGTCTTCACAGATCCACCTCAGCCTGAAGGCATGGACGTCGACGTTGATGTTGGGTGGATCGCAAAGAATGCGGCAGATGAGGCCGCCAGGATCACTGCCAAGGAAACTGCTGATGTCGCCGCTGAGGAAGCCATCGGGGTTACCATGGAGGAGGCCGACAAGAGATCTGCAGAGGAGGCCGCCAAGGTGGCTTCAGATGAAGCCGCTAATGCCACTAGTGACGTTTCCACCCCAGGAGCGCCAAGCGCTGGCGCAGATGTGAACATGGGAGCTACCGACAACACTATGCCGGAAGCTGGGAACCTTGCGTCAACATCTGAGGCTCCTTCAACCAGAAACTTCTTGACGCTCCTAGATTCACAGCCAAATCCTGAAGCCCCCAGCTCGTCCAGTGCCAAAACTCTTGAGACTGTGGAAGATGAAGTTATTGTTCCCATGTCCAGAAGCACCGAAGACGTGCATGCCGCCAATGATAACACTGCTGATCTCGCCTTCCTGAAGGCCATGGGGGACGGCTTCAAAGAAGTGCAGGAGCGTTACAGCAGACGCTGGGACAAGCTTCAGACATGGCAAACTGTCATGGAAATGGCTGAGGAGAAGCTCAAGGAGAAGATTGAAGAGGCCCACATGTGGTATGAAGAAATATTGCAAAGCATCAAGGACCACGAGGCCAGACTTGCCGCTGACAGAAATGCTTTTGTCTTGGAGAAGACTGAAGCCGAAATGAAGCAGCATGAACCCGAGAAGCAAATAGCAGATTTCAACAGCAAACTGGTTCAGCTTCAAGCTCAGCTCAACTCTCAAGAAGAGGACCTTGCCGCCAGAGAAGCAGCTCTGGCCGGCAAGCTTCACGCCAAGGACGAAGAAATCCAGGCCCTCCTTATAGCGGACCCAGGAGCTAGAGCAGGGCCATAAAGAGACCATTGAAGCTCAGGCTGGGATCATGCCAACAAGCTTAAAGAGGTTGTTGACGCTGCTGAAACTGCCAAGGCCATCTAGGTAGGCTTGGAAGCCAAAGTGAAGAAGCTTGAAGAATACCTTACCGCTAGTAACCGAGAAATTCTGGTCCTCCAAGAATCAGCGCAAAAAGCGGCTCACACTCTAGGAGAGCTGAAAACGCTGCTATCATCCAAGAACCAGGAGCTCAGCAAGGCAGCTTATGTCAAGGCTGATCAGCAGTTGCAGCTTTCCACTATGGAAGAACATCTCGAAGGCGCCAAGGCCAGGGAGAAGATCTTCGCGGAAGAGCTAGAAAAGGAACGAGGCTTGCTGGAAGACGCCGAAGAGAAGTTCACTCAACTGAAGGAATCACTTTCCCTCTGGACCAACAAGCTCGTTGATATTTCTAAACGTCTGAGTGTGCAATTGGACTCCATGAACATGGGCAGTTGGAGCTTCTCTATCAACAGCCGCCAAGCCACAAGTGTCACTCTGGCGCTATTCTTTGAGGGCCTCATCGGCGCATTGGAAGCACATCACAAGGAACGAGCCGCTTCATTCGCCAATGAATCCCGCAAACTTGCCCGCGACGTGCTCTTCAAGGTGCTCGTTAAGGTTGCGCACCACAATCCTGACATTGACCTCTCCATGGCCTTCACGAGCTTGCCGGAAGGGACAGACACCAGCGCCATTGAGAAGCTTGTGTATCCAATCGCCGACAGGGTTGACGGGATCTCCAGGACTCAAGGCCAGCTTAGAAACTAGCCTCTTCGCCATTCCTGCCGCAAGTGTAGTCCATGTACAAAAGACAATTTATCGTAAGTTAGAGCCGCACCACATCTTTGATGTAATATAGCTTATGCTTGGATGAATGTATGCTTCCTTCCTTATATGATTCTGCCTTTGTATGTTTTTATGCCCTACGCTTGCCGAAAACTTGCCGTTGTGCACACCCTTGCCATTAGCGCTTGAGGAACGGATCCTTAGCAGCTTGCCAGAGGTGTCGCTTCCCGACAAGATAACACTTATCGATTTTGGTGCAGCCTACTTATACTGCAGAGCGGACTCGAAGCAGAAATAAGAGCACGACCAACCCCGACAAGGTTCCTTCGTGTGCAGGTTTTTCATACAAAGACGAAAATCGTTCAAGGAAAAGTAGCAACTACAACAAAGAAATTTCATTTCAAAGTTTTGCAACTTAGCTTTGTTTGTCATTCTTCTTGTCACAAATGATAACTTGAATGTCATTGGTTTCTGCACCAGTACTACCCCCTGGAAACTTGCACGCAAGCAGCTGTTCTTCCTTTAAGAAAAAGAAGAAGCGACAAGAGTAGGCTGGAGACCTTGACGGCTTGTTAATCATTTCATACAAGGCAAAAATGTAACACAACATTGTATGTAATATACACAAATAAATATGTATTTTGACAAAGAGTTGTGAAACACTTAGCTTTATTGAACTATGCATGGGTTCTGCGCCCGGCTTTGTACAAAGGATTACATGCCTTGCCGGTCTACGTGTACAAAAGAGGTTGCCGGGCAGCTCGGCAACCACGCCTCATGGGTAGAACTTGCGAAGATGCTCAATATTCCATGAGTTAAGCACGGGAGTGCCATCTTCGGTCTCTAGAAGGAGTGAGCTAGGTCTAGTGACTCAGACTACCGATAAAGGACTTCCCACTTCAGCATCAACTTGTTTGCTCCCTTCACGGACTGGATCCGACGAAGAACAAGGTCGCCTTCCTCAAGCTTCCTGGCAAGTACTTTGTGGCTGTGGTAGCGGCGCAAAGCTTGTTGGTAACATGCAGCACGTACAGTGTCCCAGAGACGGTCCTCCTCAAGGAGCGTGGCAGCATCTTGCCGCAGCTCTTCTTGATCCTCTTCTTCAATGGACAAGACTCGATGTGATCCATATCTGAGTTCCGTGGGGAGCACCGCTTCTGCACCATATACAAGGGATAAGGGTGTCTGGCCAGTAGCTCGATTTGGTGTCGTCTTGAGTGACCAAAGAACTGTCGGCAACTCTTCCACCCAACTTCTTCAACACTTGTGCAGGTTGTTGGAAGTTCTGGTCTTGAGACCTCGAAGCACTTCAGCATTTGCCCTCTCCGCCTGTCCATTGCTTCTCGGGTGAGCAACAGAGGTGTAGCAGATCTTGCTTCCAAGCTCTTTGCAGTATGTTGTGAAGGCGCGACTCATAAATTGGGTGCCATTGTCGGTGATGATCCTGTTGGGGACTCCAAAACGAGCAACCAGTCCTTTGAGGAACTTGATAGCTGACTGTGCTATCACCATTCTCACTGGCTCTACCTCAGGCCACTTTGTGAACTTGTCGATTGCTACGTACAAGAACTCAAAGCACCCGGTTGCACGGGGAAAGGCACCGAGGATGTTGAGCACCCAGATCGAGAAAGTCCAGGAAAGAGGGATAGTTTGAAGAGCTAGAGCTGGCTGGTGTATGTTCTTGGCGTGGAATTGACATGCTTCGCATCTGGTCACCACCGCCAATGCGTCTTGAAGGGCTGTCGGCCAGTAGAGACCTTGCCAGAATGCTTTGCCGACAAGTGCGTGTGACCCAGTATGAGAGCCACACATCCCTTCATGTATCTCCGCCAACAGCTTCTGCCTATCTTCCCAGCAAATGCACTTTAATTTCACCCCATTTGGTCTCTTTCTGTACAAGTTGTTGTCAACAAATTGATAGATACTTGATTGAAGGGCTACTCTTTTAGCTTCTTCTTGCTCATCGTGAAGTTCTCCTGTTTGGAGGTACTAGACAATTTGCTGCGCCCATGCCGGAGCTTGTGACTCGATGACAAGGACTAAAGCACTTTTCCTCTGTGGGAGCGCTCGCTTCGACGGCAAGAGCTTGCTTTGCCGAAGGCTGCTCCTCACTAGCAAGATATCGCCTGTCAGTGGTGTCACTTTTCTTGGCGGCTGCTGGCAGCTCTGCCAGAAAATAACCAGCAGTGTTCAACTTCCTTTTCTTCACTATTCTTGTTGATGGTGTTACAGATGGCTGAGTCAGTTGTAGCATAAAAGTTCCTGGTTCCACAGGAGATCTTTTGGTGGTGTCGGGAATATGATCCTAAGTCACACCGATCAAGCATAAGACACATCATATCACTTTGCGGCCTCACGCACGGTAACCCACGGCTACCGCCTTTACCTTGGCCGGGACCGTTTGCGTCTTTTGGCTCACGTATATGATCGTGATGCTAGCATCCATATGACAGAGAACCCGGATTGACATGACTAGTCAAAAACCAAGGTGGTACAAACGTACAGGGACAGGCATACGTAACCCAACAATGCACATGTCGGTCATCAGCGTGTCTAACCGAGTCATAGCAAGCTACAAGGACTCCAGTAAACACCGCGTGACATTTCCCTGTGGGGACAGACACAGGAGCAAAGAAGGATACATGCCGGTCAATCCATGTGTTCTGGAGCGGTAGCGAACTACCAAGGCTTAGTGGAAACACTAGGAGGCATTTCCCTGTAGGAAAGGCTACCAAAGGCGGATAACTAGGTGTCGAATCCCACACATACCAATTCATTTCAAAACATACACACAATATGCACGATATGTGTAGATACAACATGGCATCACAACATAACTCTACGACTCAAAGTATTTATTTAAGAGGCTCCGAAGAGCCCTACATAGCATGATATTACAAACAGGGGTCACATGACCCGTCATACAAAGCATACAAGCAACGGAAGCATAAACATGTCTGAGTACAGACAACTACAAAAGAAAAAGGCTGGTGAGGGTGTCCCGGACTAGGGGGTACTCGGGCTGCCGGTCTATCTGTCATGGGCCGGACTGGTGGGCCGCTCTCTACACGTCGATGGAAGGCTGGATTGGGGACGACCCCGTATGAGATAAGGAAATCTCTGAAGTCTTGGCGTCTTCTCCAAGGAATAGATGGCGTAAGCGGTATGTTATCCCTGATGGTAACCGACCATATGTAACCCTAGGGCCCCCCTGGTGTCTATATAAACCAGGAGGTTTAGTCCATAGGGGAGAGACTCATAATCTAGGGTTTAGCCCATCTGATCTCGAGGTAGATCAACTCTGTAACCTTCATACAATCACATCAATACAATCTAGTAGGACATAGGGTTTTACCTCCTCGAGAGGGACTGAACCTGGGTAAATCGCTGTCCCTACGCTCCCTGTTACCATCAACTCCTTGACATAGTTCGGACCCCCTAACCCGAGATCTGCCGGTTTTGGTACCGACATTGGTGCTTTCATTGAGAGTTCCGCCGTGGGACATCAAGGATCAATGGCTCGCCTAATCATCGGCAACAGCGCTAGCCGCAGGGACACTTTTGTTCCCGGCCAGCTATTCGCTTTCAGAAGCGTCGTGCTACAGGCTGATCCGGCCGGTCACCTTGGCCGGGTCGACAGCTTCACCCCTGACCAGGAGATCAGGTTTGGAAGCTTAGAATTCGTCGCCGACTCCCGGGGAGATCTTATCCTCACGGGGTCCATAGCTTCGCCTGACGGACCCACGAATCCTGAAGCGCCGGCTGCGAATACGGCCAACCCCGCCGCCGAGACGGCAGCCGCTGCAGATTCAACCTTGAGCCCGGATCTGACCTCCGTGCTCGGTTGTCGAACTCCAGCCTCGGCAGAACGTAACTTCGGGACAAATTCTGACACCCCTGTCACAGCCATACTGCGGGTCGACCCCGCAAATTACCCGAACCTGGAATCAACCGATCTCTCGTCATTAAACGGGATACTAGATCGGATCCAAGCTCTGGGAATCGCCGTTGGCCAGTCCTCGGTATACGATCAGATCGGGCTTAAAACCGACGACAGGGAAATTTATACCCCCGCCACTACTCACTTGGTCTCCACTATCGAAGGCCCCTCAGAGGCCTCACCCGTTACCTCCGAACCAAAAACGCATGAGGTGTGGGTTTTCGACCAACAGGCTTCGCCTTCCAGCTCGGCAGCCGAATTCCGCTCCAGAGAGGGTTTAGAGCCAGAGTCCGGCTCAACATGCAAGTCCGGATCCGCTCACCAGTGCCTGGTCAATTATCTAGGTCTCGGCGAACCGGATTCCACGACAATCCAGGACGCGGCCCCCAAAACTTCGGACTCATACTCCGCTGGGATCAAGTTTTTTATCCCGCCCACCCCCCACATTGAGTATTGTCCGGATAACACAGGACGTCCCGACATATGGGACCTGATGTACGTTAAGCAGCAGCCTGGACAGACAGTCCGGCACTTCTGGGCCAGATTCCTTATCATCAAAACTAAGATGACGGACGGCTGCGACAAGGACATTCTATAGATCTTCCGGCGAAACAGCAGAGACGAGGGCGTCTTAAACACCCTCGCCCGCCGCCACATCCAAAATTTCTCTGATTTATCGGATCTGGTGTCCAAATATTGTGCCATGGAGTACGCTTGGCAGGCCCAGCTTGAGCAAAGGGAGTCAACCTGCACAGAGGAACTAAACCGAGCTTGGGCGAAACGCGCGCTCCCTCACCGGACACGCCACTATGAGCCGTCCGAGAAAAAGATGAAACCCCTGACGAGGTCCATAACGGTCCTTGACGGAATACTGGATAAACCATGCCCCATACACTCTACAAATCCAACCCACAGCCTTCGAGCTTGCTGGGTGATCAGGCAAGTCGCCAAGAGCGGCGAGGCCATTCTCGGAGGCCCGCACTCCACTAAAAGTCCAGTTATGCCCCTTGACGACGACACCGAAATCTTAACAATCTATGAGACTTAATCTTCGAAGAATCAGAGGAAGAGAGCCCTTCGAGAGCTCGCCCAAATTCACCACGTGGCAGAGACAGACTCTTGGACAGATACACTCATCACTTTTAGTGAACAAGACCAGCCGAGATCCTGTCCTACTCGAGCCGCTGCCGCCCTTTTCCTTGACCCCATAGTGGATGGATTCTGACTACAAAAGGTGTTGATGGACGGTGGCAGCAGGCTCAACCTCATCTACGAGGATACCTTGGATAAAATGCAGTTCGACAGATCCCGCATAGAGCAAAGTCACACTACCTTTCGAGGGATTATCCCCGGAAAGGAGGCGCGTGCCAGTGGCCGCGTGACTCTTGATGTGGTCTTCGGAACTCCCGAGAACTACCGGTCCGAAGAACTGCTTATCGTGCCCTTCCGCAGCGGGTATCATGCCTTACTAGGGCGCGATGCCTTCGCACGATTCCATGTTGTGCCACATTACGTTTACATGAAGCTTAAAATGCCAGGGCCAAACGGTATAATCATGGTAATAAGTGATCCGGACAGAGCCCTGCGAGCCGAGAATAAGGTGGCATCGCTCGCCCTCGAAGCGTTGTCCGAAGCCCTCGCGGCCGAAGAATTAACCGTGCTCCGCTCAACGGTGAACAAGGACGATGTCATCCTTGATAAAAGGCAAAAATCCACGTCCTTTAAACCAGCAGATGAAATCATTAAATTCCAAGTGCACCCAATAGATCCCAACAAGACGGCGTCCATCGGAGCCCAGCTGGACCTCGCGGTTGATGAAGAATTGTGCCAATTTCTGCGCGCAAACTGGGATATCTTCGCCTGGCACCCTTCAGACATGCCAGGGATCCCGCGTAGATTAGCTGAGCACAGCCTGAACATAATCAAAGGTTTCAAGCCAGTTAAACAGACTCTCCGTCGGTTTTTCGAACCCAAGCGTCAAGCCATGGGTGAGGAACTGGCCAAGTTGCTCGAAGCCGGATTCATCCGGGACATCAAACATCCTGAGTGGTTGGCCAACCTGGTCATGGTGCCGAAGAAGGATAAGTCCTGGCGATTGTGCGTCGACTTCAAGGATTTGAACAAAGCCTGCCCTAAGGATCCTTTCCCCTTGCCCCGCATCGACCAGATCATTGATGCCACCGCCGGGCAAGACTCGCTATGTTTCCTTGACGCTTACTCCGGATACCATCAAATCAAAATGAAGGAGTCCGACCAGGCGGCCACCGCATTCATCACTCCCTATGGACCATTCTGCTTCAACACAATGCCCTTCGGTTTAAAGAACGCATGGGCCACATACCAGCGCATGATCCAAACGTGTCTGGAGAAACAAATCGGCAAAACAGTCGAAGCTTATGTGGACGATGTGGTCATCAAAACCAAACACGTCAGCCAGCTGGTGGACGATCTCCGGCAAACCTTTGACAATCTTCGGACTTTCGATATACGGCTTAATCCGGAAAAGTGTGTCTTTGGAGTGCCGGCCGGCAAGCTGCTCGGCTTCATAGTTTCCCATAGAGGAATAGAGGCCAACCCAGCGAAAATCCAGGCACTGTCCGAGTTGGCTATCCCCACTGAGCTCAAACACGTCCAGAAACTGGCCGGTACTATTGCAGCCCTAAGCCGCTTCATCTCGTGCCTCGGCGAAAAGGCCCTGCCGCTATATAAATTGCTCAAACGGACGAAGAACTTCGAATGGACTAGCGAAGCGGCGGCGGCACTCGAAGAAATAAAAACTCTACTGGCCAGCAACCCGATTTTGACGGCACCTAGCCCGGCTAAGCCAATGCTGCTATATATCTCGGTGACGAATCAGGTGGTCAGTGCGGTTCTCGTCGTCGAACGAGAGGCCGAGGGTCACAAGTTCCAGGTACAGAAACCTGTGTACTATGTATCCGGAGTGCTTACCCCGTGTAAAACAAGGTACCCGCATTACCAGAAGATCGCCAACGCAGTTTTCATGGCATCCCGAAAGCTCCGCCATTACTTCCAGGAGTGCTTGGTTACGGTAGCATCCGAAGTACCATTGAATGACATAATCAACAATCGTGACGCCACAGGGCGCATAGCCAAATGGGCTATAGAACTTATCCCCTTCGAAATCATCTATCGACCACGCCGAGCTATTAAATCTCAAGTTTTGGCAGATTTCGTGGCGGAATGGACGGAAGCCGAACTCCCTAGGGAGTACAACACATACTCACATTGGACGATGTACTTCGACGGCTCCAAAATGCTCGCAGGACTGGGGGTTGGAGTGGTCCTCACATCCCCCACTGGCGACAATATTCGGTACATACTCCAGATCATGTACACCGACTCCAACAACGCAGCCGAATACGAGGCTCTGCTGCACGGACTTCGGATGGCAGTGTCAATGGGCATACAGCGGCTCGAGGTACGGGGAGATTCTAATCTTGCCATCTATCAAGTTAACGGCGAATTCGACGCAAAAGACCCAAAAATGACAGCATACCGCAACGCCGTCCTGAAGATCTCCGCCCGCTTCGAAGGACTGGAGTTTCACCATTTACCTCGTGACAACAATCAAGCTGCGGATATCCTGGCTCGAATGGGCGCTAAGCGCGACCCCGTCCCCGAGAACACCTTCTTGGAACGACTTTTCAAGACGTCCGTGGTGCGGCAGGAGAACGCCCAGGGCTCGGACACCAATACCCCAGGAGGGTTCGTCCCTCCGCCTATTGAACCAGATAATGGAATTATCGAGGGCTCAGCCATCGCAATGACAACTTCGGCTCACGAAGTCATGGCGGTAATCGCGCCATGGACCGAGCCTTTCCTCGCCTACCTCCTCCGCCAAGAATTACCGGCTGACCAGACTGAGGCCAGGTGTATCCTTCGACGATCTAAAGCCTATAAAGTCCACGAGGGAGAGCTATATAAGAAAAGTACTACTGGCGTCCTCCAGAGATGTATCTCCGAAGAGGAGGGAAGGCAGCTTCTGGCCGAGATTCACGCTGGCATGGGCGGTCACCACGCAGCAGCTCGGGCCCTGGTCAGCAAGGCTTTCCGAGCAGGGTTCTTTTGGCCCACTACCCGAACAGACGCCCAGACATTGGTCCAACATTGCGTTGGATGCCAGCTCTTTGCAAATCAGAGTCATATGCCCCCCACGGCCCTTCGGACGATCCCAATTACTTGGCCTTTCGCGGTCTGGGAGCTGGATATGGTTGGACCACTTAAAGGGGGGACCAAGAAAAAGAAATATCTACTCGTCATGGTAGATAAATTCACTAAATGGATCGAGGCAAAGCCGGTCACTTCAGCCAAGTCTAAGCCGGTCATCGACTTTATATCCGGCGTCGTACACCGCTATGGTGTTCCCCACAGCATAATAACGGACAACGGATCCAACTTTACCGCCTAGGAAGTCAAAGATTGGTGCGCTAATTTAGGCATTAAGCTCGACTACGCCTCGGTGTATCACCCATAGTCTAATGGACAGGTCGAGAGAGCGAACGGCCTGATCTTGAGTGGCATTAAGCCTCGTTTGGTCCGATCTTTGAAAGACTACGACTGCCATTAGGTTGAGGAGCTCGACTCCGTACTGTGGGGCCTACGCACCACTCCTAATCGATCCACGGGCTACACACCATTCTTCATGGTATATGGGGCAGAAGCCGTCCTCCCCTGCGACCTTATTCACGACGCCCCTCGGGTGCGTATGTACGAAGAAAAGGAGGCCGAGCTGGATCGACAAGATGACCTGGACGCCTTGGAAGGCGAGCGCGACATAGCTCGGGCTTATTCTGCTTTTTATCAGCAGCAGGCTAGACGCTATCAGAGCAGGGAAGTACGGGCGAAGGCCTACAATGTTGGCGATTTAGTCTTGCGCCTCCCGGAGAAGCAGAAGCATAAGCTGGCGCCCAAATGGGAGGGTCCCTTCATAATCGACCAAGTACTCACGGGCGGGGCGTACCGCCTCCGCGACCCGACGGACGATCGCCTTGAACCCAACCCATGGAATGCAGCTCGACTGCGACGTTTCTACGGCTAGTCCCACAAACTTACCTTGTTCGATTTATCCTTTTCGGATCTTCATCTTTCTAGTCAATAGTCTCTCTCGGGTTGTGTTCGGAAATGCCGAATTACGTTAAATTCTTCTTCGGCAAACATCTTTGAATGTACCGCACTTTGTTACCTGGGGGCTTCTTTTACGATGCTCGTCAAATTTCATTTATGCAATCATCCGTTTTTTACGTGTTTGCAACCTTCCTGCGTCGTTCTCAAGCCACTATATGCATCAACTTGACTTAAGATTTGGCCAAGCTGGGTTGCCTCGCTCCTGTGTTTACCCCCTACGTTCCCGATTGTTCGGCTAGGGAGTAAAGGGAGCACCTCTGTGATTGTTACGTCCGGATCTTCCGGGTACGTACCTCAGACGGGTGAAGCCAAAAGCTAGCGTCTTAAGACAACAAGTTGGTCAGCCACGGGGGGAAGTGAAAATAATTGATACCTATCATCAAGTTTCTGGGGTATTTTTCCGAAGTAACCGTCCCCGTCTAAATTCGGGTACTCGGTTATCCATCCACGGATAACGTGGTCACCTGACGAAAGGAACCCATAGCGGAACTATTTTCGTCGGAAGATGTTTCTTACGTTAATCAGTAATATAACATAACTCCCCGAGCACGTTTTTGTCTGTTTGCACCAAATGGCCGGATTGCCTGGTTTTCCGAAGTATCTTTCCGATGTTCTCGGATTACATAGTAGGAAAACACTCCTTGGCTTTTGGTCGAGGAGGCAGAAGCCGATGGCCGGTTAAGACAACGTTTTTTATGCACGGTTTGGAGACTATCCGATGTAAAGTATTTAGGTACATAGAATCGACCTATCAATCTTGATCTAGACCATCTATTATGGTCTCCAGAGCACAATCTGCTTGGGACAGCCGAGCTGCGGGCATAACCTGGTCATATACCAGATGCACGGGCACTTCCTGCCCATCTGGCCCTACTGGCCCAACTCTCGCTAAATGCTTCGGTTCTAGCCTGGTGAATCGGGTCTTGATCATCGCCCACGCTTCCCGTGCTCCTTCACAACAAGATGACATCTTCCATAACTCAAAGCGGCGCCGAGCTCCTTTGAAGCGACTCGCGAGTTCGGCCATCCCTTCCGGAGCCACTTCGCCAGGCCACAGTGCTTTGAACATGCTCTTCATGGCTCTCCGGGCCCGCTCATGTACGGCGGATAGCTCCTTCAGCAGGTCCCGCCCAAAGGAACCGGCTTCCTCTTCGGGACGCCCGGTCAGCAGAACTACAATAAGACGTGGCATTGTTCATCTAGCTACCGTATACGTTCGGTTATTGAACGGGCGACTTAGATTGCACTTACCGAACATGCCTGTTTTCAGTCTTTGATTCTCCTCTTGGGTTACAGTCAGTTGAGCTTTTAAGCTTTTGATTTCTTGGACCTGTTGTTCGCCTTCCGCCTTAAGCTTATCCCTCTCCTCATGACTTCGGGACAGCACCCGGTAGCCAGCCTCTTGCTGTGACTCCGCATACCTTTGGGTTTTCCTGGCCATATCCAGGTCCTTCTGTAACTGATTTATCATCTCGGCTGCTATGGAGACATTTTTCATTAGTGGAGATGTTCCACCCCATTTTCTCTTTAATGAACTTTCAATTCGGCACTTACCATGTGCCTCTCTGGTGAATGTTTTCACCCCCTCTAGCTCGGTTTTCACAGACTTTAACTCTGTTTGAGCCATCTTGAGGTCCTCGGACAACTTTTTGTTCTGCTCCCGAACAGTCTGCACAACTAGCAGGGCAGCATGGATATCAGACCCTTAACTCCGCCGTCCCGCCCAAATTAAGGCTCGGGGGCTACTGGGTTAGGTACTAGTTGTCAAAACTATTACTATACCTGCATATTCGTAGACATGAGCCTCACTGCGCCTTCAAGTCCCGTTCGGGCAGCGCCGAGGTATGCATCTACCGAGCTAAGAGCATTGACGTCCTGATTAGACAACGCGGTTTGCCGAAGTGATGCCTTGCGCCGCCGATGATTCATCACACTTTCAGCTTCGGAATTAGTGACCGAGACATCTCCCGAGTCCTCGGGATTTTGGTCCTCGGCAGTGGCTCCCAGAGTAACTCTGGTTACATCTGGCGACCTCGGATTTGAGTCACCCCTTGGCACCTTCGCAACATCCTCGGCCGCGCGCGGTTCCACACATCGTCTATCGAACACCATGGAACAAATTATTGGCATATGCGGTGGATGTTGACGATAGAGGCCATAACAGTACAGTGAATACATTACCTCTTCGGGCGGGGCACCGATGATGTAGCTCCCGTTGGGGCCACACGTGGGGTCACCCCATGAATACTTGTCGTCGGAGCCGCTGGTGCCTCCTTTGCGGTTGTTCGGCGCGTCGTGCGGCGGCCCTTGGGAGTAGGTGTCAGTGTGTTCGGGCCTGCAGCGGCTGAGCGTTTCTTTCGAGAGGAAGCCCATTGGCCACTTACCACGGAGGAGGGAAGCGCCCCGGGATGATCGGCCAACAGGGCCACCTTGGAGCCATCAAGGCTCTCCTGGTAGAAGACCCCGTCCTCGAAATTAATGGATGTTTCAGGGTCGTCATGGAACCCAGGATCGTCATCGCGAGAGTAATTCTCCGGTTGAGGAGCCGGGCAACTCACCGTTTCGATCCATCGCCTCCAACTCTGTTCGGACAAGACGAAGATCCGATTATGAAAAGTCTGGGGTAATATCCGAACTAAAAAGAGTGGTCGAACTCACCATTTCGATGGGATCATACATCGAGAAGCCTTTCTTGAGCTTTAGTCGAGCGAACTCTTGCTCTTGCCCCTTGAACAAACCGGCTAGTATGGCGGCTATCGCCGCCTGATTGGCGGGCCCCTTCTTGGTGTACCGGGCAGCGTCGTCCTCCCCATTGTCGCTCCATAGCGAATGAATTATCTGTTGGAGAGGCTAGACACATCGAGCAATGGCTATTGCCATCACATCAACGATGGTTAGTCCGTTATGAGCTAACCACCTCACTTGAGCAGCCAGACGAGCTACTTCAACACTTTCCTCTTGAGAAGGACTTTTCGGGCGCCAGTTGAACCGCTTCATTGGAGAAGCCAACGAAAATTCCGGTAGACCCCTTCGAACTGGATTGAATAAAGGGACGTCTTCGATATAAAACCATTCCGAAGTCCACTCTTCGGCATCCTTCTTCGGAGTCCCAACGGGGTATCCGGTCCCGGCAATGCGCCATACTTCGGCTCCGCCGACCTCGTAGATGACCCCTTCCCGGGTGCGGGGGACTAGGCAGAAGAATTTCCTCCACAACTCAAAGTGCGCCTCGCAGCCCAGGAACATCTCGCATAAAGCGAGGAAGCCCGAAATATGGAGGATCGATCCGGGGGTAAGGTGGTGGAGCTGAATCCCGTAGAACTCTAGTAAACCCCTCAAGAAGGGATGAATGGGAAAACCCAGGCCTCGTAGCACGAAGGGCATGAAGCAAACTCTCTCCTCCCCGTGAGGGGAAGGGAAATTCTCCGCAAGGGCCTGTCCGTCTGCGGAAGTTAATCCGGGGCGGGTGGATGTGAGTTCTGAGGCGGGCAGATACCCCTGCGCCTCAAGCCTACGTAGTCGCATACAAGATACAGAGCATCCCGCCCAATCACCTTGACGGGGGCCATGAGGGCGTGAGGAAGGGCCTGGGGCGCTTGCCATTGTTTGTTGACTTTGGCTTTGCGAGGACGTGGAGAAGAATGGCAGGGGGTGGGGTGCGTTAACCTCCACGCCCTTGGCCTATTAAAGGGACATTTTTGTAAGAACCCATCGGGCCACTCGCATTCCGTGGGCGTGCAGAAATCGAGGGTCGTCATTTAATTCTATCTCTGAAGATACCTCGGTAACTCACTTATTGGTGGCCGAATTATTGTTAATCCAAATATAGGTAACGGGAGGAACTCGCCATCCAAGCCGAAGACTTCTGAAGCATGAAGCTGCCGAAGACCGTGGACCTCGGCATTGAAGGCTAGTTCGGGGGCTACTGAGGGTGTCCCGGACTAGGGGGTACTCGGGCTGCCGGCCTATCTCTCATGGGCCGGACTGGTGGGCCGCTCTCTACACGTCGATGGAAGGCTGGATTGGGGACGACCCCGTATGAGAGAAGGAAATCTCTGAAGTCTTGGCGTCTCCTCCAAGGAATAGATGGCGTAAGCGGCATGTTATCCCTGATGGTAACCGACCATATGTAACCCTAGGGCCCCCCTGGTGTCTATATAAACCAGGAGGTTTAGTCCGTAGGGGAGAGACTCATAATCTAGGGTTTAGCCCATCTGATCTCGAGGTAGATCAACTCTGTAACCTTCATACAATCACATCAATACAATGAAGCATGACGTAGGGTTTTACCTCCTCGAGAGGGCCCGAACCTGGGTAAATCGCTGTCCCTACGCTCCCTGTTACCATCAACTCCTTGACCCATAGTTCGGACCCCCTACCCGAGATCTGCCGGTTTTGGTACCGACAGCTGGGAAGCCTAACTATCTACAAGACCCTCCATAGGAACCAGACCTCTGTCTGGGATTCCCAAACTACTCGTCAAAGCCCACGTGGAACTACTAGTGAGACCAAAGTCTCCTCTGCAAAAACATAAATTAAGCAACCATGAGTACAAAGGTACACAACAAGACTTACATCAGAACTATGTACATATGCATCAGTATCAAGAAGGGTCTTGTGGGGTTAACTGCAGCAAACCAGCCTTGACTCGGTGGCTATCCTGTACTATGACTACCAGTAATTTCTTTGGGGTGAGAGAGCGCACACGAGTCCACATAGTCACCACAACAATACACCACTATGGATCCGCTCCCGTCTCCCTACGGGAAGGCCATCCATAGCACTCATGCTTATCTTGCGCATTTTAGAGTATGCATTTCAACTTCTCTATGAACAATGTAAGCTTCAAAGTAGTCCATATCCGCGGACGCGGCTATTCGAATAGATCATTTACCATGGAGGGGTGTACTTGTTCACACACGCTCCTACCACTTACCACCATATACACGTCATGTATCTCGGCAACCTTGAAGCGAAAGCCTGGCGAGGGTGTCGGCCACAACCTGACTAACCACGCAAGACTCTAGTCCAGGTTTATTGCCTATTTGATACTGACCTGCAAGGAAGTCCAGCCAAAGTTTCCATTACGGCCCCAAACGATGTGAGCAGGGTTCCACAAGCCCACCATCCGGGTGCCACTTGGTACACCGTACCACTGTGTCTCTACCACATCATAGCCCACCCCTAGGGTCAGCGCTACGCACGCCGCCAACACATATCCTACAAACACCAGAAACTAGTTGCGACTCCTGGACAGAGATCAAGGCGATTAATAAGTTGAGAGAGTCAATTAAGGATCCCAATGTGTGGTAGTAACTGTCTTGGATCAGAAACGCAGAACTCAGTTCCTCAGGACGGTCCCAATGAGATTACCCACCATGTACTCCTACATGGCCTATCATCGCTACCTTTACCAAATCGTGTTCACACACTTAGCTCTCACACAGTAGGACATGAACACAACCATTCCAATTCATCACCCAGATGGATCAGACCCGACATGACTCTAGGCATAGCAAGCATAACAAGCAAGCATGGATGAGTAGTCACAACATGGCTCAAGCAATTCCTACTCATGCTAGAAGGTTTTAACTATTTACTGTGGCAAATACAGGTCATGCAGAGGAATGGGTTCAACTACCACAACATGTAACGGTTGAATCGTTGTTGTCCTAATGCAGTAAAAGAGAGCAAGAGCAAGAGAGTGGGATTGTATCGGAGTATTAAAGGGGGGTTGCTTGCCTGGCACATCTGAAGATAGTACTATTCTACATCGATGTCCACGATCACAACGTCGAAAACGTCTGCTACCAAGAGGGAACAAGCACTGACAAACATGGGAACAACATTCAATTCACAGAAATGCAACAATATGATGCATGATCATGACATGGCAACACACTGTAATTTGGGCTAATGCAACTAGCAATAATTTATATGAAGTTGTTTTGAACCAAAGATTCAAATTCAAACTCCACGTAAGACATTTCAAATGCCATTTAATCAAATTGTCTTATATAGCAACTTTGAGTTGTTAAAACATGCATGAAAAAGGCATAAACAGATTCTTTGGATTTTTCTAATCATTTTTCATATATAAATGCTTTTCATCTGAGCTATGGTTGATTTACTATGATTTTTTATGTTTATAACATTTTCTGGAATTTCCTGTCTGTTTAAATTAAACTAAATCCAGAAAATGATTTATTGCATTAGCATTGCGTCATTGTGGCATCGGCAGTCAACAGGGGCGTTCCAGGTCAAACCTGACCGGTGGGACCCGCATGTCAGTGACTACTCTAACTAATAGAGGCTATTAGTGCTAATTAGTTAGTTAACCTAATTAATCCAGGGGCTGGCCCCACATGTCAGTGACCCAAAGGGGGTCAAATCCCGGTCAACCAGTGTCAAACTCATAGGAGTTGACCCGCGGCTCGTCGCCGGCGAAGCCAGAGATGGCAGAGGTCGTCGGAAACATCGCTCCGGCGACCAAATCGTCGGCTGAGGCCATTTACGGAACGAGGGGACTCGTCCGCGTGGAATGGTGCTGGTGGCATCGTCGTAGGTGGTCTAAAACGACAGCAGCGTCCACTCCAACGGCGGCCGAAGCTCGGGCATCGATCAAATCAACGTTACAGGGCACGACAGGAGTAACGGGTGATCACGTTCGACTCGTGGGGGTGCACTGAGCGCAGTGGTAAGCTCGGACGCAAGCTTTTGGCTCTGGTGGAATTGGCAGCTACGCAGTGAAATCGAGGCAAAGGAGAGAGGGGTTCGAGGCAGGAGCTCACTGCGGTTCGTATGGAGGTCTCGGTGGGTTCTGGGAAGGCTTAGAGCGAGCGGGGCGGCAAAGGCGATCTTCGGCGTCCGAGGTTGAAGATGACCGCGGTGATGATGAAGCAGGGCCTCCCGGTTGCATTCTTTGGTGGGAAGGACGGGCGCGTCAAGGCGGAGCTTCTTTACACGGTCTCGAGACGAGACGGAGGCGGTGGCTATGCGTGCGACAAGTGGCGATGACGGCAGCGCTCGGCCATGGCGAGGGAGAGCGAGAGAGCGTGCGAGGGGGCGAATGGGGACGTCGGCTCGATACAGACGGATCCCGTGAAGCGATCCACGGTGTCGCGCTGGCCTGGGGAGGCCAGGCAGGCAGCTGTGTCGCCCGCGGAGCGCGCCCGTGCGTCGGGCACGCGCCCAGTCCGACTGGCGCCAGGAGGAAGAAGACCCTCCTGCCCCTGGTGGGCTGGGCCGCTAGCTGGGCCAAGTAAGTGGCCAGGTAAGCCTTTTCCTTTTTCCTGTTTTCTGTTTTCTTTTCTGTTTTTGATTTAGTAAGCATACTAAATCATTTTGTAAAATCCTGAAATAATTTGTGGACAAAATTTGGATTATTCCAAAGGCCCTCAATTAGTCTCAAAATTATTTGAGCATTTAAAATAATTGTAGAAATCAAATGCCAAAATTCAAATACTTTATGGCTTAATTCAAAAATCCAAAAATGACCTAGAAATATGTGCATCATTTTTGGCAGAGGTTTTCACCCATTTCAAAAATGATGAACTTTTCTGAAGGGCATTTTGGGTTCATTGAAAATATTTTCAGTTGATCCTAGTTTTTCAAAGGGTGCTAGGGTTTGCTGGATCCCCATTTCATATTTCAATGAAATTTAAACATGATGCATGGATGATTAAACAACTATTTACAATCAATTCTAGTGCTGTGACAACTCACCCCCACTAAACAAGAATCTCGTCCCGAGATTCAAGACGTAGGGTAAGGGAAAGAGGTCACAGAACTGACACAGCCTTCATGATCCAACTACCCTTCTCAAAGATGTTGATTCATTGCATCACATTGATCTTAACATCTTTGCTTTCGAGATCTTCATCCAACATGATGACAAAAGGAACAGGAAAAAGCTCTACGAGAATCAATCTTCACGAAGATCGAGCAACTCATGATCAACTCATGGAGTGAGACATAAGAACATCTCTGGAGCTGAGACACAAACATATATCAGGAGCGATGAAAAGAAGAAGACGACGAAGGTTCAAGTTGGTAGGAAACAATTCCACGCTTATGTAAGATGGTGAAGAGGTTTGAAAGTAGCGAGGAGGTAAGTTGCCCTTGACACCATAACGGGGCACCTTAGAGGAGGTGACTCATAGAATTATTTCCTAAGTAAGGCAAAAAGAATTGTTTTGTTACAAGGATCATTGAAACTCTTTATACAAGACCCAGGAAAATTCACAAATGATCGTTTGAAGGAATTCGAAAGAATGGCATACCCAGTTTGGAAAGGAACTATGGTATAGAATAACTCGGCAAATGGAAGGCACATTCCAATTGATACCAAGGATATAACCCAGTTTCTGAGCGTGCTCTCAAGAACTTGAGCATCTCCATATTCATCAGGGATTTACCAACATTTATGCCAGAGATCTTGATAACTCTTCATACTACCATGATGAGTAATGGTGGAGGATGCAGATGCAAAGGAAGACAACACTTTCTCAGATTCTACCTTAACAATGCCAAGGATACAAAATCTGGATGATCGATCGAGAGACATTTACACTCCGCTTCTAATGTTCTCCTTGATGTACTAGCGTAACCCGACTATAGGTACTATTTGGTATCTAGAACATCAAGTGACGGCCGGACTTCGGGAACACAAAGAATCCATAAGGAACAACTTCCAGAATAAGTCTTACAAAGTCCTCATAGGGAAATGGCCAATGTTGCTGATACCAAATACCATAATAATAGGTCTTCTGGCTAGCTGTGTTAGCTGCAACATCACTTTACTGGGTTAGAAAGAACATATTATAATTCTTGGGAAACGTTCCAACCATCATATCTGCCTGAGATTCAGATCTGGTTGGCAATAGGATATTTCAGGCTCAGCATGTCTGAAAGAGAAAGTTTGCAACACAAACCGACGAGATGATGTTGTGAGATTCTCGGGAAAAGAACTACGGAAGCAAGCTCCAAACATGAACTGGATTGCAAGACACAGGTGAGCACACTGTCCATGACAAGCATGACCACATAGAGGTCTTATATCAAAATGCAACCGAGTTCTGGTTGGGAACCATCATCGAAGATATCGAAGTCCTTGCATAACTCTAGCTCTTAAGAAGGAACTTCTTCTCCTTGAACAAATCAATCAGTGGCTTGGTGTGCTAGGGAATACATATGGAGTGGAGGTAGCGAGCCTATCAAACCATAGAATACTTCGCACATGCATGACTGACTTGGGATGATTCCAATTGAAGCAAAACAACTTTCTCGAATTCATAGTGGCAACTTGCATCAAATGCATGTGTACTTTGAGGAAGTCACTTCTTACATCAAAACATATACTCCATGAATGGGACACGAAGATAATGCTTGTAAAATTTTCCAACACTAGACTAAATGTTCAACATGAATCATGGAGAAGATAAAATGTTGTGGATGGGATGAACAACAAATCATCAGAAATTCCATGGTTGGAATTCCACAATTATGTGAACAAAGTGATAGCATTGGTCAAACCAAAGGATATAATCGTGTATGCTCGAGGAACATCCACGAGTAAGACAACATTACGAACATCATTGGTTCTGATTTGATTGGACGATAGCCCACACCCAAATCCAAGTTTGGACAAGACAATAGATCCAACAACTGATCACGAAGGTCAATCGGTAAAGATATCATCTTTCTTCAACAAACACAAGGATATCCCTTTGGATGAACTAAGTTAGACAAGCTTTTATCTTCCAACTCTCCAAGTTGTTGTCTAAGCTTAACCAACTAGCTCAGGGTATCCAACACAGGTTCTTGGAGAAGGGGTGGTTTATAAAAACCAACTTGATCACGAGCTAACGGTTAGGGGACAACCTGGTAATACTTCTGAGAAGATATTCGGAAAATAATGAACCACCGATATGTTATTAAGCTTGGGAACAATCTTGCTTTTCAGGGCAAGGCTATATGATCAAAAGAGCGAGAGATTGGCACAACCCTAACTCATTAATCGAAAAGTGCAGCAACAAAACTAGACTAGGTAGCACGATCAATCTTAGAATGATGATTCAATAACCAACACGCTAAGAATGAGCTTATTGTCCATTAACCACCAAGCAACAGGGTTGCTAGGAGTATTGATTTCACACATCACGATTCACTTGTCGGTATTCCGCTTGCAACAACACGGAGACCAACAAATGAATAATGATGGCGAGAAGTATCACTGTATGAAGAATTCATAAGATGGTGTGCAATTCCCATGACATTCTTGACATGAAAGATGGTAATACTCCAGGGTAGAATAGAACAAAGGCTGGATTGGCATTTTGATCTGCGGAATACAACTACTTTGACCCAATCCTAGACATGGATGAGGCACTGGAGTTTGTTTCTCCTAGTCATTCCGAAATAGAATGGCCTGACAGACCATAAGAATAATAGGCATTGACCACATGAATGCATGACAAACTCTTGACTATCAATTGGTTGACTAAGGTCGGAATACAACTAGAACAGAAACAACCCAAAGGAACACATGAATTACTGAGTTGTGGACGCATAGATTAACATGTCGAACAAGGCTCAACATATTTCTTCCGGATAACCCATGCAGAAAAGTAGGACCGGCAGATTCACAATGTAGAATGTAGAACTCATCAAGAGCAATCTTTTGTGATCTTTTTATTCAAGGAGAACGTCTACCATGGATGGATCATGGTATTGGAAGAATGATATACCACGGACCTCGAAGACTAGAACAAGTTACTAATCAACCTAAGGGAGCTACAATCACTATCAATAGGAATAAGTGCAACGAATCTTGGTTCCAAGAACCCAGAAATAGAATACCTACTAACTAAATAACAACACGAGATGCTTTTGAAAATGATGGCCAGAATCATCACACTGGAAACACAAAACATGACTAGATTATTGGGTGATTCCCTAGGATAACATGGTTTCCTAACACCTTCAACAGATATGTCAATATATAGGGTACCTCAACACAATAATTAGTGTGTCTCGTCTGGCCAAAAGCATCGAATTAGGATGAAAGAATTTGCAATTGCATCAGATTACTTAGAAGTCTTGGATAACTCGGACATCATAACGGCTGTATGGGCATGAAAAATGAGACAACCAACATGACATCTGACAACTCAACAACAGAATCCTATGGAAAACACCGATCCAAGAAGACAACACATATCCTATAAGTCTCCAGCATAGTAACTCATCATCCTGATAGATAGATGAGAATCCTAGTTCTTAAACCCCATAGAAAAGAAGAGGGTGGCACAAAATCAGAAGGACACAGGATAAGGAGTAAAAAGAGCCTTACGTTCCCTTCCACAATCAGTTCCCCTATATAACTAAAGCATTTCTAGACTTAACATCGACCAGTTTGGCTTTTTAATCCTATAGGCAGTCAGGCTCTGATACCAAAGCTATCGGGACCCTGTTCCTAAGTCACACCGATCTAGCATAAGACACATCATATCACTTTGCGGCCTCACGCACGGTAACCCACGGCTGCCGCCTTTACCTTGGTCGGGACCGTTTGCGTCTTCTGGCTCACGTATATGATTGTGTCGCTAGCATCCATATGACAGAGAACCCGGGCCGACATGACTAGTCGTAAACCAAGGTGGCACAAACTTACAGGGACAGGAATACATGACCCAGCAATGCACGTGTCGGTCATCAGCATGTGCAACCGAGTCGTAGCAAGCTACAAGGACTCCAGTAAAACACGCGTGACATTTGCCCGTAGGGACAGATACAGGAGCAAAGAAGGACACATGCCGGTCAATCCATGTGTTCCGGAGCGGTAGCGAACTAAAAAGGCTCAGTGGAAGCACTACGAGGCATTTCCCTTTAGGAAAGGCTACCAAAGGTAGATAACTATGTGTCGAATCCCACACATACCAATGCATTTCAAAACATACACACAATATGCAAAATATGTGTAGATACAACATGGCATCACAACATAACTCTACGACTCAAAGTATTTATTTAAGAGGCTCCGAAGAGCCATACATAGCATGATATTACTAACAGGGGTCACATGGCCCATCATACAAAGCATACACGCAATGGAAGCATAAACATGTCTGAGTACAGACAACTACAAAAGAAAAAGGCTTGGAAGCCTCACTACCTACAAGACCCTCCATAGGAACCAGACCTCTGTCTGGGATTCCCAAACTACTCGTCGAAGCCCACGTGGAACTACTAGTGAGACCGAAGTCTCCTCTACAAAAACATAAATTAAGCAACCGTGAGTACAAAGGTACTCAGCAAGACTTACATCAGAACTATCTACATATGCATCAGTATCAAGAAGGATGTTGTGGGGTTACCTACAGCAAGCCAGCTTTGACTCAGTTGCTATCTTGTACTACGACTACCAGTAATTTCTTTGGGGTGTGTCAGGGAAATATCTTTGGGTGAAACCCGCCCGTTCAGGGCCGGGTCTCGAGGAGTAAAACCATGAAGGGCCAGGTGGGCCGTAGTGTCTTCTATGGAGGCCCAGAAGGAGAGCCGCCCATTGAGGGGCCGGCCCAAGACCCGCCGAGAGAGGCGGTAAGTGCAAACCGCCTTAAGGTATAACTTAGGAAACAAGTAAGGGGAGTTGGGCTCGGATTGTTATCCCGGCCCGGACTCTTATGTGAGCCCCGGGGCCCTACCTGTATATAAAGGGGAGCCCCCGGGGATAGAAGGAGGGGGGAAAATCTTTCGAGAGCTAGGGATAGACAAGTCTCAAAACCCTTGTAATCAAGATCTTCAAATACATCTAGCAGGAGTAGGCTTTACCTCCTCGAGAGGGGCCGAACCTGGGTAAATCTTGCCTTCCGTGTTCCTCGTTTGACCCCTTCGATCTGCTACTTACGCGATGGCTTCGAGATTAAGTCCTATGAGGACATCTGCCGTGAAAATACCACGACAGTTGGCGCCCACCGTGGGGCTATCGCATGGTGGTGTTGAGTATTCGAAGGGTCCTCCCCGAGGACTCGAGGGATACGTGATTGGCCGGATGACCAGGAGTCGGCGCGGCAATCTGCTCGTCGACGACTCAGACTGGGGCCCCGAGGCCGACTCTCTGGAGTACGGTTTCCGGGTCCCCTTTGGCGGAATTCATGTTTTCATTGGGAAGGCTGGCGGTTCTAAGCCAGTCACCTCCACGGAGGTCGTTGAGACGGCCCGCCGCGCGCAACCCGCCGTGGCGAGAGCCGCCCCTCGGCTTCCGGCTCCTGTGCACGCCGACGGATCTGGATCTGGGCCGGATATCTTCGCCAACACCTTCAAGCCGGTCCAGGACACGCAGCCCGCCAGGCAGAGGCACGTCTTCATTGGCTTCACTCAAGGGGTGGAGTACTCTGGATCGTCGGCTTCCACAGAAGGCTCGGCGACTTACAATGATGGTGGCTATACCTCTGGTGGAGAGTCGCTTTATTCTCTTCATCAGGAGGGTCTTGGGGGCTTTCAGCAGAACTCGCCGTCGCAGGATTCTTTAGGCCCGCCCGCTCGCCCTGTTGTCTACATGGCAGGGGCGGCTGACATGCTAGACCCGGCGGCAGATGCTGGAACTTCTAATGCGATGCCAAGAGTCTCGCCAGCGCAGGCTCTGGTGGGGCTGGCGACCACGTTGACGACATTGATGGCCACACAGGTTACAGCGGAGAAAATCAAGGCCATCACCTCTCTGGCCGAGCCTAAGTGTATCAATGATGTCCAGCGCTTGGCGGGTCGCGTGGCGGCTCTGAGTCGTTTCATAAGCCGCCTGGGGGAGAAAGCTATTCCTCTGTATCAGCTGTGAAGAAAGCAGATGAGTTCAAGTGGACGAAAGCCGCCGCAGAAGCTTTTGAGGCTTTAAAGAAGCAGCTGGCAGAGCCGCCCATACTGGCAGCTCCTGTCACCAAGGAACCAATGCTCCTGTATATTGCAGCAAATAACAAAGCTGTTAGTGTTGCAATGGTGGTGGAAAGAAAGGAGGCAAACCGGGAGTATCCTGTCCAGAGGCCGGTCTGCTATGTTAGTGAGGTCCTGACTTTGTCCAAGCAGCGTTACCCACACTGGCAGAAGCTGGTTTTTGGAGTATTCATGGCAAGCCGGAAGCTGAGGCATTATTTTCTAGAGCATCCTATCACAGTGGTCTCTTCAGCTCCTTTGGGGGATATAATTCATAACAGAGAGGCTACATGCAGGATTGCAAAGTGGGCCATTGAACTTGGACCCCATGATATCAGATATGTACCTCGAACAGCTATAAAGTCTCAGGCTTTAGTGGACTTCATCAATGACTGGACAGAGCTTCAAGCCCCGGAGGAAAAGCCAGACAATACATATTGGACCATACATTTTGATGGGTCTAGGCAGCTGGAAGGCTCGGGGGCTGGAGTTATAATATCTTCCCCTCGAGGTGACAAGTTTTGCTATGTTTTACGGCTTATGTTTCCTTGCACTAACAACGCTGCGGAGTATGAGGCCCTTCTCCATGGGCTTCGGATTGCAAAGGAGATGAATCTCAGCCGGGTTAGGTGCCTGGGCGACTCTGATCTGGTGGCACAGCAAGTTTCAGGGACTTGGGATTCTAAAGACCCGCTCATGGCGGCTTACAGACAAGCTGTTACTAATGTGGCTGGTTGCTTCAAAGGTTATCAGGTGGATCACATTGATCGGCGGCAGAACGAGGCGGCTGATGCCTTGTGACGACTTGGATCACAGCGAAAGCCGGTGCCTCCGAATGTTTTCCTGGATGTGCTCCATAACCCATCAGTTAAGTTGCCAACGGAGGAGGACCTTGCTGTCCCAGACCCGGAGGCCCAGCTGGTGGCGGCTCTCCATGAGATCCCGGATTGGACTGTCCCATACATGGATTATCTGACTCGAGGCGTCCTGCCGGCTGATGAAATCGAAGCCCGTCTGATCGTGAGAAGGTCCAAATCTATGACCATTGTCAATGGCGAGTTACACCACAGAAGTGCCACAGGCGTCTTTCAGCGTTGTGTATCACCTGATGAAGGCCGGAATATTCTCAATGAGATACACTCTGGTGACTGTAGTCATCATGCTGGCTCTAAGTCATTGGTGGCGAAGGCTTTCCGCCACGGTTTCTTTTGGCTCACAGCTCATGCTGATGCGAAGAATATAGTTAGGAAGTGTGACGGCTGTCAGAGGTTTGCCCGCCAAGCTCATGTGCCGGCTCAGGAACTTCGGATGATCCCTGTCACATGGCCCTTTGCGGTCTGGGGGCTAGATATGGTGGGGCCTTTCAAAGCTTCTAGTGACAAAAAGACTCATCTCTTGGTGGCGGTTGACAAGTTTACCAAGTGGGTGGAGGCAGAGCCCATCAGTAATTTGGATGCAGAGACGGCTGTTAAGTTTGTCAAAAAGTTAATCTTCCGTTTCGGATACCCGCACAGCATCATTACTGACAACGGCACGAACCTTTCAAAAGGCGCCACGAAGCAGTTTTGTGATCAGGAGCATATCAGACTTGATGTGGCGGCTGTTGCGCACCCGCAATCTAATGGGCAAGCTGAACGCGCCAATCAGGAGATCCTTCGTGGTATAAAACCCCGGCTTATGGTTCCTCTTCAGCGCACACCCGGCTGTTGGGTAGAAGAACTTCCCTCCGTCTTATGGAGCATACGAACAACTCCCAACAGATCGACGGGTTTCACGCCTTTCTTCATGGTTTATGGAGCAGAGGCCGTCTTACCGAGCGACATCCGCCACGACTCGCCCCAGGTCTCAGCATACGTTGAAGAGGACAATGAGTTGGCTTGTCAAGACTCTCTGGATGCCTTGGAAGAGGAGCGGGACTTGGCAGCCGCCCGATCTGCTATCTACCAGCAGGACCTGCGTCGCTATCATAGCCGTAGGATCAGAAGCCGGACTTTCCAGGAAGGGGACTTGGTGCTTCGTTTAATTCAAGACCAGTCAGGCATGCATAAGCTTTCGCCTCCCTGGGAAGGGCCCTTCGTTGTCAGCAAAAATCTTTATAACGGGTCTTATTATCTGATTGATCTCCGGCCTGGAAAGGAGTCTCGAACATCTGAAGAAGAGACCAGCAGGCCCTAGAACATAGCTCATCTAAGACCCTACTACACCTAGAGTTCCGGCTCTGGGGATCATGTACATACCTCTCATGTACTTATTATCAATAATGAATAAAAGCTGGAGGCCCTGAAACTCGGGGTATCTGTCGTTTTCCATCCATCATATGGAGGACCCTGCACTTAGTCGAATAAAAAAGACCCATATGGGCTGTGCTTACTGGTAATCCAGAAGCCTTCACCATCTTGGGACCTTCCACCCTATGGGCCAAACTTACTGGTAGTCCAGAAGTCGCCACCATATTGGGTTAAAGTCCTAATAAACGGGTCGTGTTACTGGTAATCCAGAACCTTCATCCGTGTACAGGCACCCAATAAGCGGGTCGTGTTACTGGTAGTCCAGAACCTTCATCCGTGTATGGGCTTAAAAGACTCAGATGGGATGATGCTTACTGGTAATCCAGAAGCCTTCACCATCCTGGGACCTTCAACCCTTATGAGGCTGAACTTACTGGTAATCCAGAAGTCGCCATATTGGGTTAAAGTCCTAATAAGCGGGTCGTGTTACTGGTAATCCAGAACCTTCATCCGTGTACAGGCACCTAATAAACGGGTCGCGTTACTGGTAATCCAGAACCTTCATCCGTGTACGGGGGAAAAAACTTAGATGTGACGATGCTACTGGTAATCCAGAAGCCTTCACCATCTTAAAATCAATAACCTTATGGGCCGGACTTCATGGAAGTCGCCACCATACGGGAAGAAAAGAACTGGTTTGGTTGGGGTTATTGGTAATCCAAGAGCCGCCATCATACTGGGGGCTTTCGCATCCTTTCTTACGTCTTTACAAGTTTGACAAAACTTTCTTGAGATTTATTGCCTTTGCGAGTCTTACGATTTTTATGAACTGTTCTAAAAGTTCGTATTTGGCCAAGAGCCGCCAGTTTATTGCGCTGTTTACAACATGTTTATGCAAGTTTGCTGGTTATAAGCCGCCATGACTAATTAGTTTTTGGTTAAATACTTGTTTCAAATGATGCATACCTCTTATCAAAGTATTATGATTATCTTGATATTTGGCTAAGAGCCGCCAGCGTCCACGAAGGATTCAATTTCTTTCAGAAGCAGCCAGAGTAATTTTTTATAAGGAAGCTTCATGCCAAGGTATTAGGCTTGCTTCCCAAGGAAGCCAGTGTGCATTTAAAAGCAAGAGGCCAAGATCTTTCTAAAGTCTATTACAAAAGGCCACTAGAGGTTCAGATCATATATTACAAGAGGTTCGGCAGCTGGCGACTTTCAAGGTTCCAGCTTTACTCCTGGGTCTTGTCGCCTCCGGCTCGGTCCGCGTCTGCTGAAGGATTTATCTGGTCATGATCAGCATCCCAGTCAACGTCGGCAAAAGCCTCGAAGATCTCTTCAGCGTCTACAAGGTTTGAAGAGTCAATAGCAGGAGCGAATTCGTCCTTACGGCCTTTAGGAGATAATGTGAGAGGCGGCAGAGGGTCGAGTTTTTCCTTCTTTCCATCTTCGCCATAAGACGGTTGAACTCTTGCAAGCTTCATTTCTTTCACCAACAGACTTGCGGGGATGAAAGTTTCTTTCCTCAGAGCGTTGTAAGTCGCCTGATCGATCTTTTTCCCTTTGTAAGTTTCGGGAAAGCCGCCAACAAGAGTCTGCAGCTCCAAGTCCTCATAATGAGCTTTTGCGCGGGCCATAGTGTGCATCGTGGCGATACGGGCGCTGGATTCCTTCACAAACTTCAGTTGAGCAGGAAGAGTTGACAAGGCCTCCAGAACTCCCTTTATGGCGGAAGGTTTTTCCTTCCCATAAAAAGCAGCATGGATTGCGCGACGGCTTCCAGTATAAAGTTGCTCGAGGAAAGTATAAGCTGCTTTGAGCTGTGTGGCTGGATCCTTCTCCAGCTTATTGCTTCTGGGACCTGCAAAGAAAACGTCAGAATTTAAAAATTATTTAGGAGACTTGTGTAAAAAGCTTCAGGAAATCTGGCGGCTTACCGAAGATTGCATGGTTCATTTGACGGATGTGAAGTTTAAGGCCGCCGAGCTCTGCAGAGATAGGCAGAAGGCGTTTTTCAGCTTCTTCGGCGCGTTGAACAAGAAGCTGTTTCTCTTTCGCATGTTCAGAGGTCAGGGTGACCAACTTGGCGGCTGCCTCAGACGCAGCCTTTTCTAAGGATGTAACCCGCTCTTCTGCGGCGGCTCTCATTTCCTGTTCAGATTTCAGTTTCCTCTGAGAGTCGGCCAGCTAGGTCTCTAATGAAGACAATTGAGCCTGAAAGAAAAAGGAAGGATCAAATTACTTATGCAGATAAAGTTCCATACCGATTACAAGTAATCCACATGGCACTTGGGGGCTAATGCAAACCCGAAGTTTTTACAAAGAAATTTTTTCTGAAACCCATGAGGTTCTTTTAACTACATGTGGTTCTTTGATCTAAGACCCGGCTGTTTCGAGAAGACAGCCGGCTCTTGGGGACTACATGTGGTTCTTTGCTCTATTTAAAACACATGTGGTTCTTTGTTCTAAGACCCGGCTGTTTCAAGAAGACAGCCGGTTCTTGGGGACTACATGTGGTTCTTTGCTGTATTTAAAACGCATGTGGTTCTTTGTTTTAAGACCCGGCTGTTTCAAGAAGACAGCCGGTTCTTGGGGACTACATGTGTACATTTACGCATTTTTAAAATATAAATTGGTAAACCTCCATAAAACTATGAAATCAGTAATATGCAGGTTTGGGCGACTAATAAGGATTATGAATAAAAATGATGTTTATCTCACCTTTGGTTTATTAACCAAGGTTTTGGCGATCTCCTGACTCTCAAATAATCGAGTCTAAAGAGCTTCATGAAGGCCATCTAAATCAGCATTCTCTAAGGAGGAGAGGTTTAACTTGTCTTTCCCTTGAGAAGACATGGCTTCAAGGGAAGATTTGCCCAAAGCCGCCGGCGAGTCTGCGGCGGTGGCAATAGCAGCAGCAACAGTACCCTCCTCAATATTGTGCGAGGGCGGAATAACAGCGGCTTCTGAAAGTCGCACTTCCTGAATCGGTGAAGATATCGTTGCATCCGGCTGTTGGTCGATGTTATCAGCCGGTGCTTCCATCTCTGGCTCTAAAGATACCTGAGTTTCTGGAGGGTCATTGGTTATTTCTTCAGAGTCCTTGGCTGGGTCTCCGGAGCCCGCCGGAGGTGAAGAGGAAGTTGAGGGCTTCAGTCTCTTGGAGGTAACTCTGCATATTTATTGAGATTTTAAATAAACTGATAGCTTTGAGATCACACAAGGGTGTGATAATAAGAGTGATCATAATCTTACCCTGGTTTGATAACGAAATCCTCTGGCGACTCTGAGGCGTCATCAGAGGAAGATGAAACCTGATAGTCCGAATCAGAGGGATTAAGCGGATGTTTAAACAAACCAGCTTTAGGGAGCAGAGGTGTTGGATGGAGAAGCACCTCACGCGGGCGCTTATGAGAGTCGCTTTTATTAACGACAGAACCGCTGGCGCCAGTGTTAGAGCCGCCACAATCAGATTGGAGAAAGGCGGCATGCTGAATTGTTTTTAACGAATAGTTGGGATCCAGGCGAGCAAAAGGATGTGAGAAAGGATATTTCCTCACAGTAATTCTGGGTTTCCTAGAAAAATGATTGTTGAACGGAGTGGAAGTTACCTCAGTTTCTCCCTGTTCGTCTTCTTCTTCTTCACCCTGGAAGGTGTCAAGGTAAAATTATTAAGCATAAGCCGCTAATAAAAAGGAAAAAGGTGGGTGTAAATTATGAACTTGCCGATGTTTCATCTTTGGAGGATTCTAAGACAGCAGGATCCGCGTCCAAAGGGTTGATGGTCTCCTTCTTTTTCTTTCCTCCTCGAGAGCCAGCCTGTTTGCCCGGCTTCTGGCCTTTGGGTTCTTTTTCTTTCACCTGTGGCCGAGCTTCCCAAAAGGGATCATCATCCTGAAAGTCGCAAGGGGTAAGCCTCAAGAATGTAAACAATAAAACAGAAGCCTAAAGGAGATTTGCTTACAGCCGGTGGTGGATTGGCTTCAGTGAAGGGCTTCAGAGAAAACTCGCCAGTATAGTCGCCGGGTAAGTTGACGATTATCCTCATTTGTTTCACCACGTCTGACACAGGAGCAGGCGTATTATTATACCTCTGAGGATCTTCTAAACCGGAGTATTCATACATCAGCCGGTCTCGAAGGCTCAATGGCTGGATCCTCCAGGAAAGCCAGCAAAGGATCAAGTCAGCTCCTGTAAGACCATTGGCCATCAAAGCGGCTATCTTGTCCATCAGAGGCTGAAGCTGGATCCGTTCTGTTTCTGTGGGCCTGGGAGGATATTCTTTTTTATGATCCAGGCGGTCAGGTCTAAAACCCGGCAATGGGTGTTGCCCTTCAGGCACCTTGGTCTTCACGTAAAACCAAGTCTCCGGCATGCCCTTTGGGTGGCTCAAGAGCTCAGCACTAGGAAAATTAGTAAACCGCCGTCTCTGAAAGGATATGCCGCCAAGCTCTTGATGGTGGCCTCCGGCGACTTCAGTTTGCTTGTTCACATAGAATAAATTTCGGAATAACAAGATCGTTGGCTCTATCCGGAGATAAGCTTCACAAACTACTACGAAAGAGCTTATATTAACAATAGAGTTGGAGCCAAGGTCTTGAGGATGCAGACCATAGAAGTGTAAAAGGTCTCGGAAAAATTTAGAGCCGGGTGGATGAAACCCTCTCTCAACGTGATCGGTAAAAATAATGACTTCCCCCTCCTTCGGCTTGGGAGGACAGTCCTTCTTGGAGACCCGGCAGTTTTCTGTTTTGGATAGGAGACCGTTGTCTATGAGTCTTGTGACTTGTTTGGTGGTAACCGCGGAGCGGACCCAGTTGCATTCTATTGCTTTCTTTGTCATCCTAGTAAATGGGGAGAAGGATTAAGTCAGCGGCTTTCATAAGTCGGAAAAGAAAAAATTATTAAAGCAAGGATGGCGACTTTCCTTAAGCCGCCACGAGTGAAGGATGTTCAGCACAAGTGAAAATTTCGCTAAGTGTGTAACAACAGATTTCTGCCAACGCGGTAAATTTTTTGGATCAAACAGCTCTATAAAATAAGGAAAAAAGCAGTTCTTGCTACTGTTTGTTAAGCCGCGGCAGGTTTTTACAGATGGGGTTTCTCAGATCTATCTTGATACAAGATTTAATTCCTGATCATTGGAGGGATAGCAACAGCGCCATTTCCATGATGTAAGAGTACCAAGGTGCGGCCGGCGACAGTAGCCGCGGAGAGACCGAGGCGGAGCTTGAGCCCGACAATGGCGGAACCCTAAGAAGGGTGAGAAGAACTGGGAATACCTGGATCGGATGGCCACGCGGCGCGGTTGCAGACAGGTGACGGCGGTGCGTCGGGACTGTTTCTCCTTCCGATGGCCGGCGAGCTCGAAGGTGTGTCGCGAGGAGGCGTAAGCTCGGGCGGCAGGAGGAAGAAGATGGAGAAAATGAGGAAAAGGACCTGAAAAGGGTATTTATAAGGGGGCGAGACACCGAAGGGTCGGGGCGAGATTTAAGGATCTACAGTAATCCGACGCCCCGATTTTCGCGCCTAATGAATTCATTTGAGATATTGGTGATGTCATGGAAAGATTCGTTCTGGAGATTCGGTGACGTCACAAGAAGAGCAGGACTGAAGGAAAGGCAGTTGAAATATTCAGAAGAGGCGGGTTCTGCTGAAGACTCGCCAAAATATCAAGGTTAAGTTTGAAAAGGACGAGGTTGTCTGGAACCAGTTCAAGCCAACCTGAGGGCTAATGTCAGGGAAATATCTTTGGGTGAAACCCGCCCGTTCAGGGCCGGGTCTCGAGGAGTAAAACCATGAAGGGCCAGGTGGGCCGTAGTGTCTTCTATGGAGGCCCAGAAGGAGAGCCGCCCATTGAGGGGCCGGCCCAAGACCTGCCGAGAGAGGCGGTAAGTGCAAACCGCCTTAAGGTATAACTTAGGAAACAAGTAAGGGGAGTTGGGCTCGGATTGTTATCCCGGCCCGGACTCTTATGTGAGCCCCGGGGCCCCGCCTGTATATAAAGGGGAGCCCCCGGGGATAGAAGGAGGGGGGAAAATCTTTCGAGAGCTAGGGCTAGACAAGTCTCAAAACCCTTGTAATCAAGATCTTCAAATACATCTAGCAGGAGTAGGCTTTACCTCCTCGAGAGGGGCCGAACCTGGGTAAATCTTGCCTTCCGTGTTCCTCGTTTGACCCCTTCGATCTGCTACTTACGCGATGGCTTCGAGATTAAGTCCTATGAGGACATCTGCCGTGAAAATACCACGACAGGGTGAGAGCGCACACGAGTCCACATAGTCACCACAACAATACACCACTATGGATCCGCTCCCGTCTCCAATCGGGAAGGCCATCCATAGCACTCACGCTTATCTTGCACATTTTAGAGTATCCATTTCAACTTGTCTATGAACAAATTAAGTGTCCAAGTAGTCCATATCCATGGACGCAGCTATTCGAATAGATCATTTACCCTGCAGGGGTGTACTTCTTCACACACGCTCCCACCACTTACCACCATATACACGTCATGTATGTCGGCAACCTTCAAGCGGAAGCCTGGCGAGGGTGTCGGCCACAACCTGACTAACCACACAAGACTTTAGTCTAGGTTTATCGCCTATTTGAGACTGGCCCGCAAGGAAGTCCAGCCGAAGTTTCCATTACGGCCCCAAATGATGTGAGCGGGGTTCCACAAGCCCACCATCTGGGTGCCACTTGGTACACCATGCCACTGTGTCTCTACCGCATCATAGCCCACCCCTAGGGTCAGCGCTACGCATGTCCACCAACACATATCCTACAAACACTAGAAACTAGTTGCGACTCCTGGATAGACATCAAGGGGATTAATAAGTTAAGAGAGTGAATTATGGATCCCAATGTGTGGTAGTAACTGTCTTGGATCACAAACACAGAACTCAGTTCTTGAGGACGGTCCCAATGAGACAACCCACCATGTACTCCTACATGGCCTCTCATCGCTACCTTTACCTACTCGTGTTCACACACATAGCTCTCACACAGTAGGACATGAACACAACCATTCCAATTCATCACCAAGATGGATCAACCCGACACGACTCTAAGCACAGCAAGCATAACAAGCAAGCATGGATGAGTAGTCACAACATGGCTCAAGCAATTCCTACTCATGATAGAAGGTTTTAACTATTTACTGTGGCAAAGACAGGTCAAACAGTTGAATCGTTGTTGTCCTAATGCAGTAAAAGAGAGCAAGAGAGAGAGAGAGTGGGATTGTATCAGAGTGATAAAGGGGGGTTGCTTGCCAGGAACTTCGGAAGATAGTACTATTCTTCATCGGTTTCAACGATCACAACGTCGGAAACGTCTGCCACCAAGAGGGAACAAGCACCGACAAACAAGGGAACAACATTCAATTCATAGAAATGCAACAATATGATGCAGGATCATGACATAGCAACGTACTATGATTTGGGCTAATGCAACTAGCAACAATTTAAATGAATTTGTTTTGACCCAAAGATTCAAATTCAAACTCCACGTAAGACATTTCAAATGCCATTTTAATCAAATTGTCTTATACAATAACTTTGAGTTGTTCAAACATGCATGAAAAAGCCATAAACAGATTCTTTGGATTTTTCTAATCATTTTTCATATATAAATCTTTTTCATCTGAGCTATGGTTGATTTACTATGATTTTTTTTATGTTTATAACATTTTCTGGAATTTCCTGTCTATTTAAATTAAACTAAATCCAGAAAATGATTTATTGCGTCAACATTGCGTCATTGTGGCATCAGCAGTCAACAGGGGCGGTCCAGGTCAAACCTGACCTGTGGGACCCGCATGTCAGTGACTACTCTAACTAACAGAGGCTATTAGTGATAATTAGTTAGTTAACCTAATTAATCCAGGGGCTGGCCCCACATGTCAGTGACCCAAAGGGGGTCAAATCCCGGTCAACCACGGTCAAACTCGTCGGAGTTGACCCACGATTCGTCGCCGGCGAAGCCTGAGATGGCGGAGGTCATCGGAAACGTTGCTCCGGCAACCAAATCGTCGGCTGAGGCCATCTACGGAACGAGGGGACTCGTCCGCGTCGAATGGAGCGGGTGGCATCGCCGTAGGTGGTATAAAACGACGGCGGCGTCCACTCCAACGGTGGCCGGAGCTCGGGCGTCGATCAAATGGACATTACAGGGCACGATAGGAGTAACGGGTAATCGCGTTCGACCCGTGGGGGTGCACTGACTGCAGTGGTAAGCTCGGACGCGAGCTTGCACGGCTGTAGCCATGGTGGCGACATGGCTGGCGGTGAGGAGCTTTCGGCTCTGGTGGAATCGACGGCTACGCGGTGAAATCGAGGCAAAGGAGAGAGGGGTTCGAGGCAGGAGCTCACTGCGGTTCATATGGAGGTCTCGGTGAGCTCGGGGAAGGCTTAGAGCGAGCGGGGCGGCGAAGGCGATCTCCGGCGTCCGAGGTTGAAGATGACAGCGGTGACGACGAAGCAGGGCCTCCCGACCTGCGTTCTTTGGTGGGAAGGACAGGCTTGTCGAGGCGGAGCTTCTTGACACGGTCCCAAGACAAGGCGGAGGTGGTGGCTACGCGTGCGATTAGTGGCAATGACGGCAGCGCTCGGCCATGGCGAGGGAGAGAGAGAGAGGGCTAGGGGGCGAATGGGGACATCGGCTCGATATAGACGGATCCCATGAAGCGATCCATGGCGTTGCTCTGGCCAGTGGAGGCCAGGCAGGCAGCTGTGTGGCCCGCGGAGCGCACGCGTGCGTCGAGCACGCGCCCAGCCTGACTGGCGCCAGGAGGAAGAAGACCCTCCTGCCCCTGGTAGGCTGGGCCGCCAGCTGGGCCAAGTAAGTGGCCAGGTAAGCCTTTTCCTTTTTCCTTTTTCCTTTTTCCTGTTTTCTGTTTTCTTTTCTGTTTTTGATTTAGTAAACATACTAAATCATTTTGTAAAATCCTGAAATAATTTGTGGACAAAATTTGGATTATTCCGAAGGCCCTCAATTAGTCTCAGAATTATTTGAGCATTTAAAATAATTATAGCAATCAAATGCCCAAATTCAAATACTTTATGGCTTAATTCAAAAATCCAAAAATGACCTAGAAATATGTGCATCATTTTTGGCGGAGGTTTTCACCCATTTCAAAAATGATGAACTTTTCTGAAGGGCATTTTGGGTTCATTGAAAATATTTTTAGTTGATCCTAGTTTTTCAAAGGGTGCTAGGGTTTGCTGGATCCCCATTTCATATTTGAATGAAATTTAAACATGATGCATGGATGATTAAACAACTATTTACAATCAATTCTAGGGCTGTGACAGGTGGCAAGCTTTGACAGGTCGTCGACAATTTCATTTTGGGCACGGGGGATGTGCTCCATTTGCAGACCGTCAAAGTGCTCTTCCAACTTTCTCACTTCATCGACGTATGCTTCCATCAATGGTCTGCGATAATCTTTGTTGACTTGTTTCACCACAAGCTGCGAGTCACCTCTGATAATCAACTTCCTGGTACCAAGGTCGATTGAATGTGCAGACCGGCAAGCAATCCTTCGTACTCAGCAGTGTTGTTGGTGGCCTTCTCCCTAGGAAAATGCATTTGAACCACATACTTGAGATGCTCTCCGGTGGGTGCGACAAGCAGCGCACCAGCACCGATGCCTTGCAATGTGAAAGCGCCGTCAAAGTACATGACCCAATCATCAACAGTCTCCTTGTCGGGGTGAGAGGTTTCTTCTACTTCTTTGTCTGGCGTTGGTGTCTATTCTGCAATGAATTCCGCCAAGGCTCTGCTCTGGATTGTTGAAGTACTTTCAAATCTCAAGTCAAAGCTTGGCAGCTCGAATGCCCACTCCACTATCCTGCCAGTGGCTTCTGGATTTCTCAAAATACATTGCAGTGGAAAGCGAGTGACGACGGTGATCTGATGTGCTTGAAAGTGGTGGTGCCGCTTCCTTGATCTAGCCCCCTACAAGAGAGAGCTGACAAAGTAAGCTAGGCGCTGCACCATCTTCTTTTGTAGAATTTGTTATTCTGGCTCATTTGCTTGCACAAGTTCAGACTTGTCGGCACCCGACCTTGCCAGAGAAGATTCCAGCTTGTCGGCTTGCGGCTCTATAGTTGCTCCGTCTTCATCATCAGCTCCTCTCTCAGCCACTAGTGCAGCACTGACCACTTGATTGGTTGCCGCTAATTATAGCAGCAATGGCTCTTGTGGATTAGGCGCAACTAGGACTGATGGAGAGGAGAGGTATTATTTCAAATCTTGGAGTGCGGCCTCCACTTCTGGGGTCCATTTCATAGGACCTACCTTTTTCAATATCTTGAAAAATGGCAAGGCACGCTCAGCTGATTTGGAAATAAACCTGCTTAATGCGGCAACACAACCGACAAGACGCCTTACGTCATTGATGCGCTTCGGTGCTTCTAATTGCTCGATTGATTTGATCTTGTCAGGATTAGCTTCAATTCCTCTCTGAGATACAAAGAACCCAAGAAGCTTGCCGGATGGATCACCAAACACACACTTCTCTGGATTGAGCTTCAAGTTGCTCTTGCGCAAACTTGCAAATCTTGTATGAGTGTTGATTTGTCCTTTGTTTTGACCACAATATCATCCATATAGGTTCCACATTTTTGTGTAACTGGGTCTCAAAACCAATCTAGACTGCTCTTGCAAATGTTGCACCGGCACTCTTTAGTCCGAAAGGCATTTGTATAAAGCAATACATGCCACATGGAGTAATGAATGCCATTTTCATCTCATCTTCCTTAGCCATAAAAATCTGATGAGAACCAGAGTAGGCGTCAAGAAAAGAGAGTAGATCACAGCCGGGAGTGGAGTCCACAATTTGATCAATCCAAGGCAAAGGAAAAGGGTCTTTTGGACACGCTTTATTTAGATCAGTGAAATCAATACAAAGCCTCCATTTCCTATTTGCTTTTCGGACGACCACTGGATTTGCTAAGCAAGTTAGATGCAGCACTCCTCTAACCAAACCCGCAGCTTCTAACTTTTGGATTTCTTGGGCAATAAACTCTTGTTGTTCGAGGGCTTGCTTCCTGACCTTCTACACTACGGGCTTCGCATGGGGACAGACAGCAAGGTGGTGCTCAATTACTTCCCTTGGAACGTCGGGGATGTTAGATGCTTTCCAAGCAAATACATCAACATTCGCCCACAGGAAAGCAACGAGCGCGCTTTCCTATTTGTTGTCAAGGGTGGCACTTATGGTGAAAGTGCCTCCCGTCCCATCCTCGTTTGCAGATACTTGCTTTGTCACAGGTGCAGTGGCCTTGGTGTCGGTGTAAAAACCGGCAGACCTCGGGGTAGGGGGTCCCGAGCTGTGGATCTTGGATCGATGGTAACAGAGACAAGGGAGACGATGTTTACCCAGGTTTGGGCCCTCTTAATGGAGGTAAAACCCTACGTCCTGCTTCTGTTTATATGGATGGAGATGTAACAAGTACAGAGTTGATCTACCTTGAGATCGTAATATGAGTCTAACTTCTAGGGCTAGGTGAGCAATATCGCATTCTCCCCCTCTACGGGCTAAACCCTATGGCTTATATACACGCCAGGGAGGGTACCTAGGGTTACAAGGTCGGTATCTAGGAGTAAGGCGGCTAGACGAATCTTGAAGTGTACTACAAGTCTTCGGTAGAGACAGCCTCGATCACGTCTCCCGTGTGTGGCCTCCGGAGTCCATCTTGATCACGTACGGGGGCATATCGGCCCAACCGAGGAGATGGGCCGGCTAGGTTAGCAACCCCTAATCTAGGACACTGTCAGTAGCCCCCAAACTGGTCTTCTACGCTGAGGACGGCATTCAACAATCATCACTTCGGATCCGGAGTCCTCGGCTTGACAAACGAGTTCCACTCCATATTTCAGATTCTCTTAATGGAGCATCAATATCCGTGGTCCAACCGAGCTCGTACCATGCCCGAAGTGGATAGATATCTTAGCCTCGAAGGCTTGTTGTTTAGGTATGAACGATCCAATTTGGCCTGACAACTTTATCGGGGAGGCTTGTCCTACGACAGGTTGAGCAGTTACTGCTTCCCCCTCAAATTGTGGTTCGAGGCAGCCTTTTCACTGGCACGTGCCATCGAGGCAGAGATCGTGCGCGCTTTCTTAGGGATATCATCAAGATTTTGTTTCCCCCCATATATTTCAACAGCATTTTTGATAGCAACCGCCAATTTATCGGTGCTGTGGGCGGGACTTTTGGCCTTTCATAGGCCCATAAGAGCAAAGGGGGGAACAGCGTGATAGCCTACGCCCCCATTCTTCCCCACTGTTGTCTCATCTAGCAACAGCGCTCAGATCCGACCAGCGCACCTTTCCCTTTCGCGAGCCCAACTCCTCAACCAGCCATGGCCGACACCCTCAAGGGACACTGGGGCGGCTCCATCGTGACAGCTGCGACCATCGCCGAGCTGCGCGATGCGGGGTATCTGGTCCCCACCATTGCCGCCCGCGCTCTAGCGGCCGGCCAGCTGGTGCCCGCTCCCAACGCCGGGGAGTGGGTGGTCTTCGTCCCCCACCTCATCCGATGCCTGGGGTTCCCGCTGTACCCCTTCGTGTGCAGGGTAATGTTCTATTACGGGTTAGATTTCCACCACCTGGCCCCTAATTCCGTTCTCCACCTCGCTGCCTTCATCACGGTCTGCGAGGCCTTCCTCCGCTGTGAGCCGCACTTCGGCTTATGGCTAAAGCTCTTCGGGATCAAACCGAAGTCAAGCGGCTCAGATCTCGCGGAGTGGGGAGGGGCCATGATCAGCAAGAACCAGGGGCGATCTAGTTCAAGGGCACCTTCATTGAAATGGTGAAGGAGTGGCAAAGAGAGTGGTTCTACATCACCGAGCCACTTGCCCCTGGTCAAACCGAAGTCCCGGCCTTCTCGGCCGGGCCTCCCAAGAAACTCAAGTCCTGGAAGGAGAAGGGCGTTGCTTGGGGGAAGCCAGAAGAGGTGGAGATCTTGATCGACAGGATCTTGTGGTGGTCCACAACGGAGAAAGTTGAGCTGGCCGACGTCATAAATGTCATGCTCAACCGCCGTATACTCCCTCTCCAACTTCGGGCTACCCCGATGTGGGCACAAAATCCCGAGGACATGGACACCATCAACACCTTCTTCCGCTCCACCTTGGCTGCCATGTGGTCGAAGCTCATGAAGCTGGCCAAGGATAAAATCCCCAAGGCAGGGGAGGACCGCGGCCTTGAGCACGGCTATGAGGCCCCCCCGGTGAGTGGTTTTGCCCTTCAATCTTTGTTTTTTGCTCATTGCGCCGAGGAATAAAGTTTTTACTCGAACCGCCGTGTTTTGACATATTTGCAGAAGTGGCTGGCCTGGGTACAAGGGGTTCGATGCCCGGCCCCACTACCAGGGCAGCCCCAGACTCCCCTGCTCTCGGCGCTCCTGACCAAGGAGCCGTATGTGGTGGCCTCCAAAGGGACGAAGTCCAAGGTGGGGAGGTCGAGTGCTCGGACCCGGGGGACTTCGGTCACCTGGTCAGAAGAGACCCACACCTCCACCGCTCAAGACGGCGGCGCCGAGGAGGGTGAGGAGGAGGAGGTTCCCCCTCCAAAGGGGAAGAGGTCGGCGTTAGAAGACGCCGACGCGGACATGCCGCTGAAGGGCCCAAAGAGGCCGAGGCGAGCCTCATCCGAGGCCGCCAACAAGTCTTCGGAGAGAGCCGATCTCTCCGATGACTCAGCGGAAGACCTCCTCGCTATGGGGAGGAAGAAACAGACACCCCGAGGGTAAGCTCTTGTCATTGTCTTCCTTACTTGAGTCATTTTGCAGCAATGGAAATCTTACAGAAGCGACTTTTCACATGTAGCCCGCCGAGGGTAATTCCCAGCGGTTCGTCGAGCGGGCTGCCGTCCACCAGCGGGACTCCAAAGCCCGCTGCTTCTCCCCCGAAGCATGACGGACTAGGGGAGGCAACATCCGCCCTGGTCCCCGACGTCAACTTGATGGGGGACGACGAGGTAGCGATCATGGCCGAGGTTAATACCTCGGCCCAACAAGACCCGGGGACGGAGCACCCTGAGGTCATCAAAGAAGGGCTGGGCCAGTCATTGGCCCAGACAGAGTCTACCTTGGCTCCACCATCCCAGACGTAGGATGCTCGGGTGGATACACCCGAGGTCATCCCTCCACCCCAGCCCACCGCTCAAGGATGGGCGGGCGCAGGGTGGACCGAGGAGATGGAGGACGCCCTAAAGGGCTCTTCCATCAAGGAGGAGCACCGTGCCTTGATAGGCTCGGCGCTGCAGGGCTACCGGTCCGCAGGGGCCGGCCTGCATGAGGTTTTCAAGAACCTCGTAGCAGGTTTCGAGGTATGCCTTCTGCGCATTCAATTTGTTTATTTAAATTGTTTGTTTTATGAATTTTGTCCGAGGACATCAAAGTATAGCCTTCTAAATGGCTTAGTGAGTGAGTAGCCCCCGAGCCCGAAGTCGGTTTCCAGAAACCGGCATCGAGGTCGCTTGATTAAATAGGAGCCCGTGAAGTAGCCCCCAGGGCGCTGCTTGAAGCAATCGTCCTGGAGCCTTGTAGTGATCTTAACTATTCCCTTTCTAATAAGGATCTGTTTTGTTCCAGGTTGCGACCTCGGTTCCGGACTCCGGCTCCGAAGAGATGGCGGAGATGAACCGGAAACTTGAGCAATCTCAAGGTAAGCAAGTTGAAACTTCCCTTGCATTTTGGATGAAGAGGTATGAAAGAAAACAACTAAGGCCGAACTGTATTGACAGCGGAGTTGGAGACACTCAAGGCCGAGCTCGAAAGGAGGTGCGGCAGCAGGAAGCTGCTGCCGCCATGGCTGAGAAGGCCCGGGCTGCCAAGAGGGCAGCCGGGGATAAGCACCAGCCTCGGGTGCTAGAGGTCGAGGAGACCTTGAAGAGCGTGTTCGAAGCTCGCGAGAAACTTCAGGAGGAGGGGCAGCGGACGAAGGAGGAGCTCGAGAAGCTTCAACGTGCCCACTCCGAGCTCAAGACCTCGGCCCGAGTAGACCGCGAGGTGCTCCAGCAAGTGGAGCAAATCGCCTCGGGTAAGATATTTTTGCTGCAGTGTGCATTTGGCAGCAAAGGGTGTGTCGAGCTCACCCAGTTATGGCGTTCCACAGAGGTCTTTTAGGATCTCCCACAGAGCGCGGCGGATGCGGTGGCATACTTCGGCCAGCTGGCGGGTCATGAGGCGGAGAAGGCCTTCTAGGGGCAGTTTCCAGGGTCGCCGTCCGCACAGCTGCTGAATCATCGAGTGAAGCAGCTGGTGGAACTGTTTCGCATGACGAGACCGGCGCTCCAGGACCTTTGCGTCGCTCTGTGGCCTGTCGAAGTCATGCCGAAGAGCCTCTTCGGCCTGACGGAACGTCTCCGAGATGCCGTGCCGTGCGCGGATCGCTGGAAGAGGTCCGTGTGCTTCGAAGGGGCGCGGAGGGCATATGCTTGCATGAAAACTCACTTCCGCAAAGTTGATGCGGAGACATGTGCCGCGGGCCCCCCTGTGGACAAGCCACGGACCGCCGAGTAGTTCTTCACCGAGGTGGAGGCGGGAGCTTGGACCACCGAGGCCATTTGCCCCAAAGACACCCTGTATTTTTAGATGATACTTCGGAATGCCGGGGTGTACAATGTAAAAACTTTATCTTTTGTTGAATGAGAATGGCTTAAGATTCCATGTGTGTTGTTTTATAATTTTAATTATTCCACCTATATGACTGTTTAAAATGAGAGTGGCCAGTCGTCGGCTTCAGCCCTAGTGTAGGTCATACAAAGGGTGTTCTTTAGGGCACACTACACCCTTAGCCGACGTCTCGGTACCCGGAGGCGGTTGGTGTCTTATAAGAACTAGGCAATCGGACTATAGTGGCTTGATATCTTTCATTTAGTCATAAGAGTTTGACTGTGGTGGCTGATGACCAGCCCCCGGTGTAAGAAGAGTTCGGCCAGCTCGGCCGAGGTCTAGGCCAGAGCACACTTCGGCTAGGAATGGAAGCCCTTCGTTTGACACGGGTGATCTCTATCGTCACATCGCTTGACGCGGTCTCTAGATAGCAGACCAGTTTACGCTTACCTAGATAGTCAGTTTTCGGCTTTCTCCACTGAGGCGTCATGCCAATTGACCTGGCGGCGCAATCGCAGTGGTTCTCCCATTACACCCTTAGCCGAATTCATCGGAAACGTAAGGGGTACACATAGGAGCCAGGCAACCCAACTATTGATCGAAATCTAGGTTCGAAACTAATGCATATAGGGCCAACATCCGAGACGCCGAATACATCGGACTTTGTTATACAATTGCATCTTTTTAAAGAACTGCATCGTCCAAGAGCTATGCTGATAAAGAAATACAATAGAGACCTTGAAAGGGTACAGTTTCTTTATTTCATAATATCAATCGTGTACATGCACAGCTGTGACGAGAGTAATTGAAAGAGTACAATGTAGACGGTAAAGAAGAAAGAGGAAAAACAGGTCGGATAATCGCTAACGGATTTTAAAGGACCCGGACCAATACCTGCCGCACGTCTGCGTTTTCGGACTGTTGACCAGAGCGTCACCATTGATGGCGAAGAATTTGCGAAGGTCGATGCCCTTCCGGCCCTTTATACACTCTAGGTGTTTGATTGACCGAGTTCCTTGAAAGGAGGTGTGGCCAAAGCCACTCTGTGGTTTTAAAACCACATAGAGGTTTGGCAATTCCTTTTACAGATGCTTGCCTATGCAGGGGCTCTAAGCCATGTCTTTCCGTGGTTAATCCGCGCCGATGTTTGGGTAGTCGTTCTGGCTCCTCGACGTCCCAGGGAATCTTGAGTGCGAAGGTATGCACTCTGGGGACGTAGTGCCCATTCCAAATAAGGCACACGAGGAGCCCACATCCCTATTTCGGGTGCTGGGGCACCTGGCCGAGGTCAATTTGTGCAGCCCGGGCGCGCTTCAAGGAGCGGGCGGCACGTTTATCGCTGCGGGCTGCCTCCTCGGACGCTTGAACCTCGGCTGCGAAAGCCGCGGTCTGTTCCTTTGTCCGAAGTGAACGTTCCGTGTTGCCATTGACTGTGATGACGCCGTTGGGTCCTGGCATTTTGAGCTTGAGATAGGCGTAATGTGGGACTGCGTTAAAGCGTGCAAAGGCTGTGCGCCCTAAGAGCGCATGATATCCGCTCCGGAAGGGTACGATATCGAAGATTAACTCTTTGCTTCGGAAGTTCTCGGGCGAACTGAAGACTACCTCTAGGGTGACTGTTCCGGTACAACGGGCATCGACGCCCGGAATGACACCTTTAAAGGTGGCAGAGCTCGGCTTAATCCGAGATGAGTCAATGTCCATCTTCCGAACTGTGTCCTCATAGATGAGGTTAAGGTTGCTTCCCCCGTCCATCAGGACGCGCGTTAGATGATAACCATCAACAATAGGGTCCAGGACGAGCGCCGCCGATCCGCCATGCCTGATGCTGGTCGGATGATCGTGCTTGTCGAAAGTGATCGGGTAGGCCGACCATGGGTTATACTTCGGGGCGACTGGCTCTAGCGCGTATACGTCCCGAAGTGCATGTTTCCTCTCCCTTTTAGAGATGTGGGTGACATAGATCATGTTGACCTCTGTTACCTCATTAGGAAATTTCTTTTGGCCTCCATTATTGGGCTGCCGAGGTTCATCGTCGTCATTGCTGCAGTGTTGGGTTTTACTCTGACCCTCTGCCGCTATCTTGCCGGCTTGTTTAAAGACCCAGCAATTCCTATTAGTGTGGTTTGCTGGTTTTTCCTGAGTACCGTGGATGCCACATGGGCAGTCCAGGAGTCTATCAAGCTGGCTAGGTCCGTCTTTGTTCCCTTTAAAGGGTTTTCTTTTTTGTCCGGATTTAGGTCCGGTGAATCCTGTGTTGAACGCGGTGTCTTCAGTGTCGCTTCCACCATTCCTGTACCTGCGTTTATTTTTGTTGCGCTCTGGTTTTCCATTGGCGTCGCGTATTTCCGAGGTGCCTGCCTCGCCGTTATGAGTACTTCGGGCGAGCCAGCTATCTTCTCGCACACAAAAGTGAGTCATTAGTGCGGTCAGGGCCGCCATGGTTCTCGGCTTATCCTGGCCGAGTTGTCGAGCCAACCATTCATCTCGAATATTGTTTTTAAATGCGGCGATGGCCTTGGCTTTGGAACAGTCTATGATCTGGTTCTTCTTGGTGAGGAACCTGTTCCAGAATTTCCAGGCTGATTCGCCTGGCTGCTGGGTGACACGGCTAAGGTCATCCGCGTCCGGAGGTCGGACATATGTGCCCTGGAAGTTTGCTTGAACTAGGGCTTCCCAGTTGCCGATAGAGTGAGGCGGGAGGCTGTTAAGCCAATTCCTCACCGGCCCCTTAAGCTTTAACGGCAGGTATTTAATCGCATGGAGATCATCTCCATTGGCCATGTGTATATGCAGGAGGAAGTCTTCGATCCAAACTGCTGGGTCCGTGGTGCCATCGTATGATTCGATGTTGATGGGTTTAAACCCTTCCGGGAACTGATGTTCCATCACCCTATCTGTGAAGCAGATCGGGTGGGCCGGACCTCGGGACCGAGGAGCATCTCGTCGGAGGTCGGGGGAGAGTCATGAGTTGGTTTGATCTCGGGCATGGCCGTTCCTGTCCATCCAGGCATCGTAGCCGTCGGGCCCGGCAGGCGCATGTCCCCTTGACCCGTAGATGGACCGAGGGGGAGCCCTATTTTCCTCAATACGACGTCTAGCGTCGTGAGGATCTAAGTGATCCACGGGGTCCTTGCCATGACGGCGTGGAGGTGGCCGTTCACCGTGGTCTTCTCGTCTTGGCCTGTCCCGGCCTCTAGGGGGCCGATCGAGGTCGTCAGCGAGCTCTTTGTCGAACTCCGGTAAAAGGCGCCTGCATGGGTATGATTTCAGCGCGTTATGGCGTCGGTTCTCCATATCTTGCTCGGCAGAGAGCACTTCAACCCACTTTTCATTTAGCGCATCGGTATTTTCCTGCAGCTGCTGCTGCTTGTGCTTTAAGCTCCGAGCCGTCGCAACGAGGCGTCGCCGGAAGCGTTCTCGTTCAAAGGGGTCCTCGGGGACGATTTAATCCTCGGTACCGAGGCTCTCGTCCTCCTCGGATTCCGGCATGTAGTTGTCATCGGCCCCTTCAAAGAGGTCATCGGGATCTGAGTCTCCAAGAGGTCGGTCTGGTGTGCCGTTCCTTACTGGGGAGGCTTGAACTTCCTCCTCATGGTTATCGGCGTCGCCGTCCTCTGCGTCGCCATTATTGGCTGTCACATTGTTGCCACTGGGTTCCACATTATTGCCCCTTCGGCGCCTTTGCCGGCGTCTTGGAGGGGATTTCGGGGTGTCCACCATGTAGACATCGTAGGTGGACGTGGCGGTCCACCTGCCTACGTTTATCGGGGGCAAGGTGTTCTCGATGGGGCCATCGGCGTCCTCCTCCATGTCTGAGGGTTCGCCATAGTCCAACACGTCGGTTAAATCATCGATCGTGGTGACTAGGTGGTTGGTGGGTGGGATGTAAATTTCCCTATCGTCGGCTTTAAGGCCGATCTGATTGTAAACCGAAGTCCGAGATGGACATACTCCGGATGCGGTCAAGAATCTCATGGAGGTGAGATAACTCTTCGGGATTCATGGATGCGCCGTAGGCAGGGCTGATTCGAAGTACACCCGGCGTGTAACCAGATGCATCTTTGGAGCGGTGGGAGTCTGAACATGGTTCCGGGTCCTGTGCCGGAATCAATCTTGGCACCGGCGCAATTTCAGGGGTGGGAGCCGGATCCATCTCCGGACTGGCCATCTGGGAGAGACTGGCCGGAGTAGCAGTGTCAGGGGTCTCAAGAGGAGCCATGATAGAGTCCGGCTCTGGAGTCGAGCCTCCGGAACCAGCCGAGCTCTCGATCCGGCCGGGAGTCCATCCCGATAAGATGAGTTCACCACGGGAATCTGCAGTGTACTCGAGGCCACCGAAAGTCATGATTCGACCTGGGGCGTAGTTCTCGACAGAGGTCAGGTGGTCCGTCGAGTCGGCGCAAAATACCATGCTGCCGAAGACGAAAAGCTGTCCGGGGGCGTAAATGTCCCCACAGCCGTTGGCGCAGTTGATCTGCAGGTGAGCCATCAATCCTTCTGGTGATCGCGCAGCGGAACTCTCAATGAAAGCACCAGTGTCGGTGTAAAAAACGGCAGACCTCGGGGTAGGGGGTCCCGAGCTGTGGATCTTGGATCGATGGTAACAGAGACAAGGGAGACGATGTTTACCCAGGTTCAGGCCCTCTTAATGGAGGTAAAACCCTACGTCCTGCTTCCGTTTATATTGATGGAGATGTAACAAGTACAGAGTTGATCTACCTTGAGATCGTAATATGAGTCTAACTTCTAGGGCTAGGTGAGTAATATTGTGTTCTCCCCCTCTACGGGCTAAACCCTATGGCTTATATACACGCCAGGAAGGGTACCTAGGGTTACAAGGTTGGTATCTAGGAGTAAGGCGGCTGGACGAATCTTGAAGTGTACTACAAGTCTTCGGTAGAGACAGCCTCGATCACGTCTCCCGTGTGTGGCCTCTGGAGTCCATCTTGATCACGTACGGGGGCATATCGGCCCAACCGAGGAGATGGGCCAGCTAGGTTAGCACCCCCTAATCCAGGACACCGTCACTTGGTCTTTTTGCTCTTGCCGGCAGAGCTCTCTGGCTCCTCAATGGATGTGCTGCACTCTGCAATGCGCTTTCTGGAGGTCTTCCCGGAGGTCTTACTGGTCTTCTTCTTCTTCCCCCTGGGAGCTTTGTCGGTAGGAGCAAGTGCCTCGCTGGCAGATGCTGCAACTGCCTCCTGGTAGAGTTTGTCAGCGCAGATGATTGCATCCTTCTGGTTGGACTTAATGGTGATCACGCCCATTGGCCCCGGCATCTTCAGTGTGTTATAGGTGTAGTGTGATGCCGCCGCAAACTTCGCCAATGCTGGGCGGCCAAGAATTCCATGGTACGGCAGTGGCATTTTAACAACATCGAAAACAATCTTCTCTGTCATGTAGTTCAGCTCGCTTCCAAACGTGACCGGCATTGTAATCTGACCCTTGGGCTTGCTTCTTCCCGGATTGATCCCTTGAAATGTGCCTGTTTCCTTGAGATCTTCATCAGGAATCTGCAGCCTCTTGATCACATCAGGTGAGATCAAGTTCAGGCCAGCTCCACCGTCAACCAACATTTTAGAGACCTTGAGGTTGCGAATCATTGGTGAAACCAACAATGGCAAGCACCCGACCGCTGTTGTGTGATCAGGGTGATCCTCAGTGTCGAAAATGATGGGCGTGTGGGACCACTTGAGTGGCTTCTATGCCTCCATTGCCGGTTCCGCTGCATTTACTTCATGAACCCACTATTTCAGTTGCTGGTGTGAGGAGTGCAAAGATGCACACCGTCAACACACATGGCGTCCACTGTGTTCTGGAACTCATACTCTGACTCTTCCTCATCATCATCACCATCCTCTTCGTCCTCCTTCTTGTCGCGGCCTCGAGCAGGCTTCTCCTTTTGCTGCTTTGCCTTGCCGTGGCGGCCCCCACGGCCACCATGATTTTTCTTGCCGTATCCACTAGCACTGTCCTGGCCCTTCTCCTTGTCTCGCTTCTCATACTCAAGCTTCTACTTCTCTGCAAGATGCTCAACTTGCCGGCATTCTTGGAGATCATGGCCTGCAGTGCGATGAATCTTGTTGTAAGGGCCATCAGTCTTCTCACCAGCAGCAGCCTCATGGGCATAGGTACAGACAGCAACCTCCTTGTCGGTACCCTCAACCTTCGGCTTCCTGCCGGGATTCCCTAATCCCTCTGCCGCCAGAACTGCTTTGCCCTTGCGCTAGTGGTAGCGCTTGCGGCCCTTCTTCTTTGGAGTGGATGCATCGTCGTCTTCTGAGTAGACCGCAGCTCCTGCATCCTCTCCGGGGAGTCACCTCCCTTCCTCAGCCCGTGCACACTTGTCGGCCACAGCATATAGCTCGGCGATGTCCGTGACCTTGTTAATGGCCATCTCTTCCCGCATCCCATGATTGCGTATGTTCATGTGGAACAAAGCAATCACAGCAGCAGGGTGGACATCAGGAATATTGTGATGCACACGACTGAACCTCTGTATGTACTTGCGGAGGGGCTCACCATCTCTTTGGGGAAGCACATGCAGATCGCTAGGCTGACCAGGAAGCTTGTGGGCTCCTTGGTAAGCGCCAATGAACTAATGGCATAAGTCTGACCAAAAAGAAATGGAGCCCTCCGGCAAGTTCATCAGCCAAGACCTCATGTTGTGCTTGAGCGCCAACGGAAAGTAATTGGCAAGAATCTTGTCGTCCCTTCCCCCGGCAGCCTACACAACGATGGTGTAGATGCAAAGGTACTCTGACGGGTTGAGCATGCCGTCGTACTTGTCCGCCAGCTCCGGCTTGAAGCTTCGGGAGGACGGCCAGTGAACTTGCCATAGCTCACGAGTAAAAGCTGGGCAGCCAATGTCATACGGCAAGCACCCAACGTACCCTGGCGTAGGCTTGTCCGCTGCTGGCCCGGCACAGTCGTCAGATTGACGACGGGCTTCCCGACGCCGCTCGATGGTGGTACGAGCATCTTCAATGTGCCGGTCTTGGAGTACTTGGCGCTGATCTTGGTGGCCCCGCGGATCAGACGATGCCATGGATGCCTTGTCTGGCTCGTTGGTTCGGCGGTTTTGCTGCTGCTGTTGAGGAGGAGACTGCATTGTGGGTGCAGCGCCTCTAGTACACTCGCCAACTGGCCTTGCCTGAGCAGTTGTATGTCATCGGGAAGGCCCTGCCAACTCGGCGCCATCGTTGTTGGCGAAGCTGATGAGACTCTGGATAGTGGCTCTCCACTCCATCTTGTCAGCTGTTGGTGGGAAGTTCAACAACATCTGAGCTTGTGCCATGGCCTCCGCCGGCATGTTAGGCATGGCTGGGGGCGAAGAACGAGAGGTACCTCGACTTCTGACAGAGCCAGAAGGAGCTCCATCTCGCTCATGCTGTCATGGTCGGTTTTTGCCGACAGGTTGGTGTGGTGGCTGTCCATGAGAATCTTGAGGACGATGCTCAAGAGTCTTGTCGTGGTGGCGTCCGGAGCCACCAGCGTCGTGATGTCGCGCGCCGTGTCCATCTTGCGATGGTCTTGGCGCATGCTTCGGTGCAGCATTCTTGGACAACGCTGCACCGTCTTTGGATGTCGCCGCGCCGTCTTTAGACGTTGCGGCTCCACCCTTGGATGCGACGATGGCGGGATCCTGGCTTGCACCGCTCTGGACTACGCCGCTCTGGTGGCTAGGATCACCAGAACGACCAGGAAGTTAGCCGTCTCCGCCATCACCGCCGCCTCTGCCTGTACTGCCCGCACCTCGTGCGGACACCTCTGTCGTACGTTTTCTATCGTTTTAATAATATAATAGATAGATCCATAGATTTAGTATTTTGAAATCCAGACAATGCATGGCTTTAGCAATTCAAATATAAACATGAGTACAGTTTATGTTGTGTGTGTCAAGCACATTATACATAGTAAACATTCTAAATAGCTAGCTAGGAACTAGCATACATTTGCATTCAACTTAAAGTAGTTTCAAATATTCGAGTTCAACATGAAGTGCATTCAATTATTGAATTTGAGATCATGGCATTTGTATATCATGCCTAAATTAAGGGGGCATCAATCTTTACTTTGCTTTTGAACATAACAATATATAGTCATGTACAAAATAAATTCAAATTTACCTCCTCCATTCCAAAATAATTGTAGTTATAGGATTTTCAAGAGTCAAAATTTCAAAAGAAGTGCATAATTTAGTGAGGTTTTCAAACATACAAGGTCAAATTTAATAAGGTCTATTTAGGACAATCCTCAAAGTTCAACTGAATAGTATGATGAGTGATATTTTTACACTCATTTCACCTTTGTTTAAACTGATATATTTCAATTAATAAGAGATATTCGCTCGGATATTATCACTAATGGCTAATAAGTGCAATAGATTCCACAAATCCTCTCTTTGATGTGTTTCTATAGGAAATGGGCTAAAAATGGAAGAAATCAAGTGTAGAAATGGAATGGAAGGAGAATGGAGGAAGAAGAAATCAACAGGAGGCGTTTCTACGAAGAAAGAACAAAAGACGGCGTTCCATATGGGCGCAAGCACCCGTATGAGCGCCCGTTTGGCATGCATTCTGAGGTAGATCATCCACCTAAACAACTTTTATTAAAGGGACCCCGTCGAAATGTGAATAGAACATTGAGTAGAAGGACGAGCACAGAAGCCGGAACCTCTTCTTCATCCACAAAGCCTAGCCGCCGCCATCTCTACCTCCATAGACATCTCCACCACCACCATAGTGCTCTTCCATCTCATTCATACTTGTAATCGTGCATCGCACAAGGCATCCATTGTAAACCATATTGCAATCAATCTCAAGATGTGTTTGTCAATGTTTTCTTCCCGCAATCTAATCTCCATGTGTGAGTAGTTCGGTAAGGTATGGGTTGAGGCTTCAGCCTTGAAACCTGAGGTATTTGTTGAGGGGATCAATGGAAGTCTTTGATATAACGTCCCGTATGTGTGAAATAAAATTGTTCCGTGAAGATGTCTCTTGTCTTGTCGCCGATCTTCATCCCTGTAGGTACCCAAGATCATGGAGATCGAGCACCGGTGAGGCTAGGAGCAAGGAGACCGTGAAGTGTTATACCGAACACCGGTGATACTAAGGTTCAGTAGGGTAACATGGATCATATCCTTGGGGAGAAATGAGGTGTAGTCATTAAAGGCCCAAAGATCTTGTCTGATTTCATTATCTTAATTATCGATGCAACCCTGCGCGACGGATAGGGTCTGTGGTAGGACAACTGATTCTTGCTGCAGGACTCGTGCCGGTCAAGATGTTATTTGTACACATCCTCCAATTCGATCCGTAACAAGCACAGCTCGATGGGTGACTTCCAGCGCTCAAACTAGTATCTTATTTGATCCTAGCGCAAATACAAGGTTGTAAGCATAAGACCTCATACCCGTACCTCTTTTGATTATAAGTGTTTGAATCACTATTTGCTTGCTGATCCGGTCAGAAGCTAGATTTGACACTTTGACGAAAGCTTGTTAGAGACCATCGCTTCAAGGGAATCTTCCTCTCGTGGGTTTGATAACCCAGGGTCACCTCTAGGGAAATAGGTGTGGGATACCCTTTTATGTTCCAATACCGGATCACGAGATATTAAGACCTTTTTCTGGTGCCATTGCCGGGGAGGAGTTTAGTATTCCTAGTCTTTGTGTTTAGAGTTTTTGTTAAAGTTAATTTTCAGTTTTTGTTTTTTACTTTTCTGTTTTTAGTTTAAGTTTTAATTTTTGCAAGTCTTATTCGTTGAGAAAAAACCAAAAATATTACAATGGCTCGTAATCTTGGGAGTTTTGCTACTCCCAGCAACAACTTCATGCGTGAACCTATAGCACAACTTGAGGTAGCAGCCGCTGAGTATGAGATTAAACCGAACTTAGTTTCCATGGTTCAACAGGACCAATTTGGAGGCTCTGCTTTTGAGGATGCCGGTATGCACTTACACAATTTCACTGGATTGTGCAACATGACACACATAAAGGATTATGATCCTGACGCATTGAAATTGCGTCTATTTCCTTTCTCTTTGAGAGGAAATGCTAAGGAATGGCTTCTTGCACTACCTAAAGGCAGTATTACTTCTTGGGCTGATTGTTGTAGTAAATTTTTATCTAAGTTTTGCCCACCTGCAAAGATTATGCAATTACGTTCTCAGATTACAGGTTTCATGCAGGAAGAACATGAGCCACTAGTGCTTGTGTGGGATAGAATGAAGGAAGCTATAAGAAACTGTCTCAATCATGGAATGGAGGAATGGTTAATCCTTCATATGTTTTATAATGGCTTGAATCGTATGTCAAAAACTATGCTTGATACAGCTGCGGGAGGAACAATCATGGGAAAGCCCATAGAAGATGTCAAGAATTTACTAGATGATATGCAAGAAAACCATGCCCAATGGCATGTTGAAAGAACCACCACTAGAAGAGTGAATGCCATGGAATAGAGTAACACGAACTTGATAGCCAAGCTTGAAGAACTTATCTCCGTGATAACAGGTAAAGAAGAGGTAAACATAAATGCCATCACTAATGAAGAAACTAGTGATGTGAATTTTATTGCTCGTAACAGAAAGAGAGAGATGGCGCTCCCACCCACCCACCTACCCCTAACCCTCATCCCACCGGCGATCTCCACCCATAGCCACTAATTTAGTTTTCTGATCCGATCAATCTTTCGGGCGTCTCTTGATCTACATCTCTATACCCATTGAGATGGATTCTTCTTCTGGATCTACCCTTGGCTTAGATTTCTCCAAGGATAGAGTTTTCGCAGATGAGATCTTCAATGTATCTGGACTCACGGTTCATCCTATGGAGAATATGGGATCTTTTACATTGGTGGTATCTTTTAGCAGGCATGATTTTAGACTCAATGAAGATTCGGTGGCGGCTGCGCTCGAATCAGCTCTTGGAGGTTCTGCTATTGAGTGCATGGTTGCTACTATTGGTGATAAGGTATTTAGTTTTAATGTCTCTTGCAAGGATGTTGGATTTTACATTGTGGATCTGCGATCCTTTTCTTGCCCTCAGTTCAAATGTTACTTTCATTTATGGGGTAATGGAGGGCCTAATTGGGTTCGTGAATTCAAAATTTGGAAGAAGGAATGTGATGCTGAATGGATTCTTGTTAGTCCCTCCAAACGCAGAGCTGCTTTAGGGATTTTAGCTATGCATATTCCTCTAGCCAAATCCTCCTTCAAGTCTGCCTCTTCTACTCGTAAAAAGATCTCGTTTGCAACATTTCAGAATTATAATATTTGCAAGGGATATAGATACCCTGGTTTGGCTGATTGCATTGCCACCACTGAAATTGCTGGTTATGAGATTCTGGATAATGAGCATGTTATTATTCATGCTCCTTCACCACTAGAACTTCAATGGACTATTGCTTCGCCGCCGATTGTGTTTGGCACGGTGGGCTCTCCGGTGGTGCGCCGCCGCTGTGATTTGCGTGATCAGCCTCTCTTGGTGTCGTCATATTCGGCGCAGTTGTTGGGCGGGACGTCGGATATTTTAATTTCCCATGATGGGCCCGCTTTCATTGAGCCCACTGGGCCTTGCTCCCCCAATGAACAATTGACTCCGGTGCCTTCTGTTCCCCCCCCTGTGATGGGACTTTCTATCGATAAGGGCGGGCCGTTGGAGGATATTCCCTCTTCACAGGATGCAAACAATGCTTTTAATGACATGATTGATAACATGGTTGATAAAATCCTTACTTGTCAAAAATGCTCTCTGGCCGGTCATTTTGAAAAAAAATTGCCCTTCATCTCTTGTTTGTTTGGCATGCTCTCGCGTGGGCCATATTCGAAGGGATTGTGAGAAGATTGCATTGGAGCAGGGGCTGTTTTCGAAGCCAAAATATGCTCCACCTTCTCCGGTTCCCAATACCTGTCTCGAGGTTGCTGGCTCCCCATTTTTCCATGAAGCCAGAGACCCTTCGTGCTCCTCTGTCAGAGCCGTCACATCTATTCATTGCTCCTCACGACCAAAAACCCCATCAGGCTCTCCTCCGGCTACGCCACCACCTCCATTGCCTTCTCCGGCATCCTCTGGCGAACCACCTATGGCGGTATTCGCCCTTGACCCGCATCGCTATGTTTCGGCTAGTCATCATATCGTTGATGGTGGTGCTAATCGGCTGCCTCGGACGTTTGTCACGCCTCCCTCTCCTATCGTTCGCCACCACGAGGAGTTCATGGTGGCGGAAGTGATGCCATTGCCGCCTCTTGATCAAGTTGGCCCTGCAAGGGAAGATGTTGTTGATTTTCTGGAGAATATGGGAGTTCAAGTTCGATCTGCTCAGCCTTGGGTCTGTGGAGTTGGATTATTTGAGCTTAGGGATGCTGGGGTACATTTTCCCTTGCTTCAGTTGCCCCCTCAACAGCTTGGCAATGATAGATTTGTTCGGTTTTTCAAGCATGATGAGGGTGTAGGCTTTCGGGGCACTCATGGCTTTCGTGATGGGTGCTTGATGTTTCTTGGGATACCATTGGATTTGCGAACTACAGAGAATACCAGAGCTGCTGCCAATACTTTTGGGAAATTTTGGCATTGGGTTAGTGATGATCCTTACCTTGTGCGATCCATTGTCTTTGCTTCATTTCCAGAAGATATCTTGGTCCCCCGTGATGTGGTTTTCACTGATTATGCCGCCTATGGGGGCGCTAAGGTCTCCTGGACGGCCTCGTGTTACATTCTGGGTGCTAACTTCGCTGATCAAATGCAAGAAGATGAGGACCCTATGCCATTGGATGGTAACCCTCACCCACTGCCTGGGCAATTTGTGCCGGATGTGCATAATTTTGTACTGCCACCGTATCCTGCGATTGGTTGGAATGATCTTCCCCCAATTCCGCCGCCAATGCCTGGTCATGTGGATCATGAGAACAGGGGCCATGCACATTGGGGAGATGAAGCAGAGCAACAGGTCAATCCACAGGTTGATGAGCAGCAGCCGGTGCAAGACCAAGAATCTATGGTGATTGATCAACCAGTTTTCTCAGACTCAGAAGTGAAATGAATGCTCCTGTGCTTGAAGAAGAGGTTCCTCAGCAGTTTAATGCCAATGACTGGGCTATTGTACCTTATCAGCCTCCTCTCATTCAGTTTGAACGCATCTTTGTTGGTGCAGTGAAGGTGGTTTATGGTCCTGTTCTGCCTCCAGAACTTGCTTGGAGGAGAACCTTTGAATCTCTTCTGCAAGTTTGTCCTATGCAAGCAAAGCCCATGCCAATGCCCTCTGTTATTTTGGAGCCCATAGTGCTCTCCAAGAGGAACTGGGCCTTGGCGTTTGATGATGTCCAGGTGGTCTCCAAGTTGCAGTGGGTTCAGGCCCACATTGACAATCCGGCTAAATCAAGGCATGTGGCAAGAAGTTTATTTCCTGTTGAGGATTTCTCTGAAACTGGGATAGTGCCAGACTCTGCTTCTTCTGCTCCTGTGGCTCAGGCCTCACCTGATGAAGTTATTTCCTTATCTGCACAATGTGACAAAAAGAAGGCCCGACGCCGTAAGACCCTGGTGCCCACACCTCTGGTGGAAACTTTGGTCAGGCGATGCACCAGGGGATCTATCAGGCGTGATGGTTACAAACCAGTGTTTCAGGAACTGCAATCTCAGCCCAAGAAGAAGAAGCCAAGGTGCAAGCCATTTGTTGCTGTGCCCTCGAAGGAAGCTGAAGATCTGGGTGACGATGGCCACAAGGCTGCTGAGGATGCAAAACTTGGCGATGTGCCACCGCCCACACCCATCAAGACAATCCAGCAAATTGGCGAGGACTTGGGAATTGCACCGGAGAAGTTGACTGTGGAGCGGCTTATGGCCAATCCATCTGAAGACAGTTCAACCTCCTCTGATGATTAAATCTTCAGAAGGCTGCTGGGTTTGGCAAGCCCCTAAATTGGCTATTTCATTTTGTTTTGCGCTCTCTGTAGCTCAATTTTCATATGTTGGACTCTCTGTGTTTAATTTGGAATGTAATAATCTTACACTGGGACCCATGTGGCTGTTACTCGCTGGTTATCTGATGCTCTACTATGTAGTGCTCTGCTGCTGTTACTCCTATGTGGTTTATCATGAATCAAAACTCATTTAGAAGCTGGAGTGTTTTGTGTTGGAACATGAGAGGTCTTAATTCACCTGCTAGACAGTGTGCTGTTAAGCAAAAAATTCAGGAAAGCCAGTGTGTGGTGGCTTGTTTTCAAGAAACCAAATGCAGTTCCTTTGATATCAGAGATATTAGGGCTTTTTGTCCTAATCAATTTGACACTTTTGTCTTTCCACCTGCCGAGGGAGCATCTGGGGGAATTCTTGTAGTCTGGAATTCTTCAGTCCTGTTTGGTATGCTGGTGGAAATTAAATCTTTTGCAGTGGTAGTCAATTTTACTTCCAGGCACAATAATGAGCAGTGGACACTTGTGTCTGTTTATGGTCCTTGTCAAGGAGAACCCAGGGATAATTTTGTTAATTGGCTCTATCATCTGAATATTCCTCTGGAAGACAATTGGTTACTGCTGGGGGACTTCAATTTCATCAGATCTATGGAAAATAGAAATCAGCCAGGAGGTGACATAAATGACATTTTTATCTTCAATGAGATCATTGGCCATCTAGGGCTGCTTGAGCTTCCTCTGAAGGGGAGGTCTTTTACTTGGTCTAATATGCAGGATGCTCCTCTTTTAGAACAACTAGATTGGTTCTTTACTTCAACCAACTGGATTTCTTCTTATCCATTTTTTGAAGTGCTCCCATTGGCTAGAACTACATTTGATCATGTCCCTTGTGTGGTTGTCATTAAAACCAACATTCCCAAATCCAAAAAAAATCGGTTTGAAACTTATTGGGTTCAGATGGAGGGGTTCTATGAATGTGTCAAACAGTCCTGGGAGATGGCCTCTAGGAAAGCTCATATCACTGCTATCATTGCTGATAAGTTGAAAACACTTCGGCAAGATCTTAAGAAATGGAAGCTTGGGATTTCAAAGCTCAAAATTCTTATTGAGAAATGCAACAAAGTGGTTATTATTTTGGATAACCTGGAGGAATTGCGGCCACTTTTCAGACAGGAATTTAACTTCAGGAAAGTTGTTAAACTGCATGTGGAACACCTGTTGCATTTGCAATTCTTATACTGGAAGAAAAGATGCACCATTAGATACATTAAAGTGGGTGAGGAAAATACCAAGTTCTTTCATGCAATGGCAACTGAGAGGTTTAGAAGAAATTCCATTGCTAGCTTGCAGTTGCAGGATGGGTCAATCATTTCTGAACACAGTCAGATGGAAGGAATTATTTGGTCAGCTTTCAAGGGAAGAATGGGTACTTCTAGGGGGATCAACATGGGGTTTGATCTCAAAACTCTGCTCAAGCTAGTGGCTGGTCTAGATGCTCTGACAAAGCCATTTACTACTAAAGAAATTGATGATGTTGTTAAGCACATGCCTATAGACAAGGCTCCTGGACCTGATGGGTTTAATGGTTTGTTCTTCAAGAAATGTTGGCCTATTATTTGCAAGGATTTTCATGCTCTGGCTCATGAGTTTTATGCAGAGAGGGCTCAGCTTGCTAATTTAAATTCCTCCTATAATACTCTGATTCCTAAAAAGTTAGCTCCAGAGGGAGTTTGGGATTATAGACCTATCTCTTTGACAGGAATGGGTGTAAAGTTTCTCTCAAAGATTGCTGCCAATAGGTTCCAAGAGCTCATCATGGACTGTATTCATAAAAACCAATATGGTTTCATTAAATCCAGGACTATACAGGACTTTATTGGTTGGACATTGGAATACCTCCATCAGTGCCACCAATCAAAGAGGCCCATCTTGATTCTAAATTTGGATTTTGAGAAAGCCTTTGATTCCATTGAACATTCTGTCATATTTTAAATTATGAAGCACAAAGGCTTTAACCAAAAGTGGATCAATTGGATCAAAGAGCTGTTAACCACTGGCACATCCTCTGTGCTTCTCAATGGTGTACCTGGTAAGCAGTTCCAGTGCAAAAAAGGTGTGAGGCAGGGTGATCCCATATCCCCCTTGCTTTTTGTCCTTGCTGCAGATCTATTGCAGTCAGTTGTCAATGAGATGCATGTTAGGGGTGAGCTTCAACTGCCTATACCTTGTCATGATAGGGACTATCCTATTATTCAGTATGCTGATGATACCTTGATTATTGTGCCTGCTGAGGAGAATCAGGTGTTAGCTCTGAAGAAGATGCTGCTAATATTCTCTCAGTCTACTGGGCTTGATGTTAATTATCACAAGTCTTCAATGGTCCCTATTAATGTGCCTCAGGATGAGACCAACAGACTTGCTTCTATCTTTGGTTGTCAGGTTGGAAAGATGCCCTTTACATATCTTGGGCTTCCAGTGGGTACCACAAGGCCAAGAATGGTGGATCTCATGCCATTAGTTGATTGCATGGAAAGGAGAATGACTGCTAGCTCCTCCTTTCTTGCTCAAGGGGGCAGGCTCCAATACTTGAATTCCGCTTTGTCATCTTTGCCCATTTTGTTTTTATGTAGCCTGCTTATCAACCCTGGAATCTTGAAGCAGCTCCAAAGAATTCAAAGGCAATGTTTATGGAGAAAGAATAAGCAGAAGCTTGCTCCATCTTTGGCTGCTTGGGAGCTTATCTACAGGCCCAAGGATAAGGGAGGCTTGGGAATTTTGAATCTTGGAGTCCAGAATGTTGCTCTTTTGCTTAAACATGCACACAAGTTTCTAAACAAGACTGGTGTGCCTTGGGTGCATCTCATCTGGAACTCTTACTACCATGGTGTTGTTCTGCAAGGTACTGCCTCCTGTGGATCATTCTGGTGGAAAGATATTCTTAAGTTAGTTGATCAATTCAGAGAAGTGTCCTGTGTTGATATTAATCAGGGGGATAGTGCCTTATTCTGGTTTAACAAGTGGAAATTGGGAGATTCAGTCTTACCATTACAGCATCGATTCCCAAGACTATTCTCTTACTGCAAAGATTCCATGGTTTCTGTGAAGGATGGTTTGGATTGTATGGACTTATCTACCTGGTTTAACTTACCTCTATTTGAACAGGCCTTCAATGAGCTCTTGGCCCTGAAAAATCTGCTCCAGAATCATGATGGACAGTCTGACTCCAGAGATGTTTGGCACTGGCATGGGACTGACAAACCATACACCCCCAAGAGGTTTTACTCCTACATGCATGCAAATTTGTCTTTCAACCCTCTGCTGAAATGGGTTTGGGCCAACTCCTGCACTATGAAGATTAAAGTTTTTGCCTGGATGATGATCATGGATAGATTAAACACCAAGGATATGGTGGAGAGAAGACATTGGCACATTGATGATGGCATTAGCTGTGTGCTTTGTCATTTGCAGATTAGGGAGGACAGGGACCATTTATTTTTCAACTGTCTTTTCAGTCAACGAGTGTGGAACTATCTTCAGATTGATTGGTCTCATGGGAACAATATGGGTGAAATTGCTCTCAATGCCAGGAGGGACTTCAACAAGCCTTTTTTTGCTGAAGTTGTCTTCACTGCTTGCTGGAACATTTGGCTTATCAGGAATGCAAAGGTGTTTAGACATGTCAGGCCTAGCTTTAATCAGTGGAGAAGGGCTTTCATTCATGATATGTCCCTGCTCTCCTTTCGGATTAAGTCTAGGTTTAAAGAGGACCTTGTGCGTTGGGTAACCACTAATAGAAAAAAGCACATTAGTTGCGCACCACTTTTGGGTATTAATGGCGCACCATAGGTGCGCCACTATTACCACGCCACTAATAAGAAATACTAATGGCGCACCCCTGGTGCGCCATTAGTATTCAGTATAACAGTGGCGCACCTGTAGTGCGCCTTTACTATGGCTACTGGTGCGCCACTACTAATGCAGATGAGGTGGCCCTGGTAACCAACAGGTGCACCACTGATGTATCTATAGGTGCGCCACTGATATTTTGCACGGTGCGCCACTAATGTGCTGGCAGGTGCGCCACTACTATGAATTATAGGATTTTTTTATTTTTTGCTTTTCTGATATTTGCACAGCACAGAATATATTAATTATACAGCACAGAATATACAATACAATACAGCACCACAGTTAGTCAAGTATAAACAGGACATAATACAATTCATCACATTAGTCTCCGAATTCGAAATAGCGAACAAAGTTCAACTATTAGACAAGTTTAGGTCTCGAGACCGAGTAGCGAGTTTGTCGTCACATTACAAAGTCGATATCATCTAAACTACCATCACATAGAAGAGAGCTGCGGTCACGATGAGCATCATCGCGATGAAACTGGTCTTCATCCGGTTCCTCCTCCGCTCCCTCCTCTCTCCCGCTAGATAGCGCGCGTATCTAGCTTCCGCCTCCACCCTAGTGGTGTATCCTTTGTAACTGTTCCCGCTGAAACGGTGAACCTGTTTCCGACAGGAGGCCTCAGACCAACATCATAGGATAATAAAAGAGCAACTGCAGCATCATCTGTTCTTATCATCAGATAAAGAACATGAACAACAACACCACCAGCACTACACATGTGCCATGAGTAATTGCTCTATAACCACTGGAATATTGTTTATACATCCAGATAACACCATAATGCATTAGTAGTGCAAGATAGATGTGCTGCTCCAAAATTACCACAAAGAATGCTACTGTAGACCAAGATCAGCGGATGAACTATGTTCAGTGGCACCCTTGGGGTCTTGAAGCCAAGGCCAACACTCTTCCTGAAGAATGATCGCAGCAGCTCTCTGCACAGAAAATTCAAAAAACAGGAAAAACATCACACTTCTGGACAAATATATTGGGTGGGCATTTGCAAGGAGATACGTATCACATTGCCCAGTAACAGTGAATTACATGAAAAGAAGAAAAATACTTGGAGGGAGATAATTACAGTGAATCACTGGATATTTGCATGGAGATACCTAAGATTACTGGCACTATATGTTTTGAGTCAAGATTACTGGAGGATATAACAGGACATACAAAGATAATATACTACTGCATTATTCAGTTTTGAGTCAAGTTGTGCCTCAAACTGAAAGCATCAGCCATTAGGCTAATCAGAAATATAGGAGAAAAATAAATGAAAAAACTGATACAAACTAGTAAATCATGAATTACTTTCACAGCAGTTGGTATCTTCAAACAAAGATACTGCAGAAAGTATGAAGATTTTCAGCTTACAAGAACTAGAGCAAGGAACCAACAAACTAAATCAAAACTGCATCATCGAAATCAACACATTGTGGCAATCAGCCTCCCCCATAACCGGCGCCCAATAGAGCACACGATTAATTCATTAGCCAATAATTGGAATGTTCTCACATATGCAGAGGCTTAGAGCACACGGGTGTGTTCTTGTACAAACTGCTCTTGATTCCCCCATAACAGCAGCATGCTCTAAATCTTGACAGGTAGCACAAAGAAGGAGATGCAGAAGATTGTTACCTGGGACAGGACGGAGAGGTTGATCTGCTTGTTCTTGGGCACCTCGGTGAACAGCTTGCCGTGGGCACCTCGGTGAACAACCACCTCTTCTGTTTCCTCTTCCACCTCTGCAAACTCCGCCACAGCTTCCACTTTGTAGCCTGCTCGAACAAAATGAGAGGTCAGAGAGAGAGAGAGAGAGAGAGAGAGAGAGATGGTGGCTCGTGCTAAATAAACTAAAACACAACAATCAGTTGACACACAACGATGGAATTACTCGTAGGCGTTCTGTCGAACATATGGCATGCACATGACAGAGTGAAAACAGAGGAAAAGAGAAACAGTGATAGGTAAAGATTAGTGGTGTGGCTCACGGGGAGGGGAGGGGAGGGGAGGGGAGAGGTCGGCCAGCCTTGAGCTCTTGGAGCTCCCGGGGAAAGGCGGCCCCGCAACCTTGGCGGTGGGAACGGAGAGGTGGAGGAACGAGGTGACCTGCGCATCGAGGAGGAAGGGCGGGCGGCGGCGGCCTGCTCGTGGATGACCACGCCTATGGCATCCACGACGGGGCGGGGGTTGGTGGGCGGGGCGGGGGTTTCTTCAACGGCGGCGGCGGTCAGGGTCACGGGTGGGGATAGGGCGGACTACGGCGGCGAACAGGAACACGGGACGGGAGGATGGGAGGCGGCTGCTCACCGTGGGGAGGGGACGTCGACGAACCGGTGGCGGCGGCTCTCAGGTGGACGGCGGGAAGACGAGCCTGGCGGCGGAGGGGAGAGCGGCGGTCGGGGGAGGGTCAGGGCCGGGGAGGAGATGAGAGAGTGAGGGTAACGGCGGTCGGGTGAGCCCAGGCCTATCGATACACAGGTATAACAATGGCGCACCTCAGTCTGGTGCGCCATAAATAACCATATAACAATGGCGCACCTCAGTCTGGTGCGCCATAAATAACCATATAACAATGGCGCACCTCAGTCTGGTGCGCCACTGTTAAATTTTTTTTTTGAATATCCAAATAGTCTAAAATAAATACTCTAAAAAAAGGTTGTGCAGTTGGATCTATTAAATTGACTTATCTACTGTATCCTTCCATGTTAACAACTTAACATGACCATCTACCCCCCCGCAAAAAAAAAGGGACGATCGACATATATATAAATTTGTATTTTTGTTGTGAGTATATTTTTTACAATCGACATTGGCGAAAAAGGGACGATCTCAAACTTTGTTTTTTTTTTCCAACTGAAACATAAGATGCGCCATATCCAAATACTCTAAAGAAAATATATAGTATATGACTATTAAGGTCGTTAAAATGTGTAGATTAACAATATGCCATATCCATCTCCATAGAAAAATGATACATAATATAATATGGAGTAACTTTCAGGCGGGTATATGACTATTAAGGTCGTTAAAATGTGTAGATTAACTGAAAAATGATACATGAGCGTTACTTTCAGGCGGGTATCCTTGGGCCTGCATCCTTCATACAATGGAGTAACCGCGTCTATCTCCAGTTGATCCAGCTTGGCTTTCTCTCGGGCGGCAGCTCTTGCGTTACCCGTCTGCTTGAGAAGCAGCTCTTGAATATGAGGGTCCTGCACCCAGCCCATCGATGGTCCATCGTCGTCTGCTCCGGCATCTTCATCTTCATGATCATGCCCTTCGTCTTGATCTTCCTCATCATCATGTCCGGCATCTTCTACATGATGACTGTGTCCTGCATCTACATCGTGATCATGTCCTGGAGATTCTTCGTCTTCTCGCCCGCCCTCGCCGCTGTTGTCTTGCTGCCCTTCCTTATTTCTTGCCCGGCCCCCATGGACGACTTCATAATCATCTTCATCACCTTGCCACCGATAGCCATCCATGAAACCACGCACGAGCAGGTGGTCCCACACCTGTCTGGAATCCGGGTCCATAAGGCTCTTCAGCTTGCATCTTCGACACGGACATCTTATCTCCGTCTCATTCTTTTTAAGCATCTCGGCCTTCGCGGAGCTCAAAAACCTATTCACGATGCCTTCGGTCATCGTGCGGACCATGGTCGCCTGCGGGGTAGAGCAAAACAATATTTTAGAACCAAAAAAAAAATTGGCATGACTTTGCCTAAAAATAGGACCAAAAAGAATGCATAGTGCCCGATTCTCGCCGAAACGGAAATGAATCAACATTCCGGCCAAAAATTGGCAACTATCGCATTTCAAATACCGGTACCTGCAAACACAAACATATGCAACACCACAAACATACGTAGATCTAGCTCAATGAGAAAAGTGTAGATCTAGGCCATAAAAAGTGTGTACGTTGGAGGGAGAAAAAAGTAGATCTACAACATAAAGAAAGCTTTCCCCTTACTTACCTATCAAAAAAAGGAAATGTAACCACTTAATTTGGGTGAATCTATGGTGCAAATGAGGTGAGGAGGAGGAGGTAGCCGAGACCAAGCTTGGTAGAGGTGGAGAGAATGAAGTGGGGAAAGTGAGTGTGGTATAGGTGGCTGTCAAAAATATCTAGATGATCTCAGGCTAGTAATGGCGCACCTCCTAAGAATGCGCCATTAGTAACCAGGGTTACTAATGGCGCACCTGGTGTGGGTGCGCCATTAGTAGTTTTGAAAAAAAATTGAAATTTTTTTTTAGTAGTGGCGCACCATGGAGTGGTGCGCCATTACTAGTTTTGGAAAAAAAAATTGAAAAAAAAATTTAGTAGTGGCGCACCGTTGTGTGGTGCGCCATTACTAGTTAAAACTAGTAATGGCGCACCACACCACGGTGCGCCACTGATAAGTCTGGGGACAGGGGTGTGCATAGGACAAACTTAGCAGTGGCGCACCAGACAACAGGTGCGCCATTAGTAATATGGACATTAATGGCGCACCTGATTCTGGTGCGCCACTGCTATATAGCAGTGGCGCACCACATACATGGTGCGCCATTAATGTCCATATTAGCTATAGCCGTTTTCCTAGTAGTGAACTTTCCTTCCCCCTTGATGTACCTGTCTTCTTTCTAGTCTAGGTTTTCTTTCCTTTCTTTTGGGTTACCCTTTGTAACCTTTGTAAATACGGTAACCTTATGATGAATAAAGTGCTATGGCTGTGGGGGTTTTCCCTACAGTAACCAATCAAAAAACAGCTATAATCCTAATTGGAAAAATAATGGATATGCTCCTAGACTTCCTTGTCCTAGTAATGGAGGATCATCCAATAATTTTTATGGAGCTAATGCTAGCAATAGAAATACTCTTGAAGAAACTCTTAAAAGCTTTATTACTAGTCAGACTGAGCGGAATGAAAACTTCAAGAATATCATGAAGAATCATGATAACTTACTTGGTCAATTGACCAGTAAGGTTGTTGGACTAAAAAATGATGTGCAGGTACTTGAAGGAAGATCCAAGAATATGGAAGCACAAGTGGCTAAGATAGCAGAGAGCCAAACACTAATTTTGGCTAAGTTTGCAGATAAACCGGAGCCTAATCCGGTTGAGGAGGTTAAAATGATGAGAAGCAACGAAGAGAAAGTTGAAGTGCTTGACACAAGCCATGTGCCAAAGTACAATTATACCATTGCAGATTTTGTGAACATGATATCCATGAAGTATCCACTACCGGAGGTAACTAGTAATGAAGCATATAATGTCTTTGTTGAACAAGTTGCAGCCAAGGTACGTGAACTTGATGATGAAAGGAAAAAAGCTCTACAGTAAGCTACTAGCTAAGCAAGAGGATGCTTTTGAACCTACAATAGAAATTGAGACAGGTTTGAATAAATATAGTGCTTTATGATTGCCCTGTCATGATTGATCTTGTCATAGTAGATATGCCTCAAGATCCTATTGCCCCAATAATTCTCGGTAGACCTTTTTTAAGGTATATCAACGCTATGATTAATGTGTTTGAGGGGAATGTTTGATTTGATTTACCAGCTAAAGATCCTTTTGTGAGACATTTCCCCAGGAAAAAGAAAACGAAGACCTACTCAGGAGAAGCCTTCATTGTGAATGCCAGAAGCTACGGTCTCGGTGTGTTTGCACAACCTTGATCACCACTACGGTCAAGCTAACTGATCGAAAACAAGCTAACCCACGCGAATAAAGTAGACAAGTAAGTTTTTGTTTTTGTTTCAAATAAAAAGAGTGATTGAAGTTCTATATGAAGAAGTAAGTTTGGAAGAGTTGTTCTAGTGAAGGCTTTGCGATGTGCAAGTTGAATTATGTGTTGAATCGATGCTTGGATGCCTAGAAATATTTCTATGTATTGTCTTGGAACTAACCCTGCAAGAGAGCAAAGAAAAAGATTTTTTTTTAAAGAAACAGATCAAAAGACGGCGTTTAAAAACGACCGCAAGCGGTCCCATGACCTTTGGGAGGTTCCAGCGTAAAACAACCAGAGGCAGCAAAAGAAAAGAAGGTGTTTCAAACAGGCACGAGCGCCCGTATGAGCAGTCATTTAACTCTTTTGTAGAAAACGAAGAAAAATTCCAAAGCGTTCGACGGCGTTCCAAACAGGCGCATGAGCCCGTCCGAGTGATCGTTTGACACCATCGACCAGAACAAGAAATAGAATAGAACGAACGACGGCGTTTTAAACGGGCGCTGCCGGTCGTATGAGCGGTCATTTGATATGAGCACAGACACAGGTAAGTCATCAAGAAGAACGACGGCGTTCCATGCGGGCGCTAGCGCCCGTATGAGCGGTCGTTTCGCCTCCTGGCGGCCCCAATAAGCCCGAGGAAGAAGGTAAATTTCCCCCATCTCTCTCTTTTCTTCTTCTTCCTCCAAACCTCTCCAAACCCTAGCAAAACTTCGCCTGATCTCTCTACTCGCTTGATTTCAGTTCAAATCCTTCCGTGTGATCGATCTATGATATGTTTCTCCTCCTATCCCCAAGGTATTTTTCGCGAATCCATGTTCTACATGCCTAGCATTGCCATGACTAGGAGATGCATATTTTTGATTCAAATTTGAGTTTGGCTTGAATTCATTGATGTTTTTAGAGGAGTATGACGTTATGATTGCCGTAGGATCAATATTGATTAAATGTATTGGACTGAAAAATTGTTTGGTAGATGTTTAAATGGAGGTCTTCTCGCATACGCGCTGCTTCGAGTTCATCCACCGCACCGCCACAACAAGTTTTCACTCAGGGGATCATCTTCACCGACCGTGAAGCTAGAAGATAGTTTAGGCAACTAAGCTCAAGGAAGATCAAAGCAACCAAGTGGGCTTGCGCGAACACACTCACCAAGCTAGGTATTACTCATGATTTCAATTTGCTTTGTCATAATGCTGGGTTGCACCATTTTGTTTATCAGTGATGTGAGACAAATGAACGCATGATGCTTGAGTTTCTTAGTACTCTCTCTCATAATGTTGGTTTGATGCCCAATGCATATGAGGAGGAGAGGATCACTTTCCGTCTCCTGGACCTAGACTTCAACATCACTTTTCAAGAGTGGTGTGATTACTTTGGCTTCACCAACAATGATGAGGACATCCGCCATGTTTTTGATTACATTGAACCACACCCGACGCAAACCTTTAATTTGATGAGCATGCCAGGCTCAAGAGCTAGTTGCATTGAAAGTCCTGCTATACGTTATTTCTATTATGTTATCACTAACTCATTGCAGGCACGAGCAGAGGTTTCTAAGGTAAATGATGAGAACATGCTAGTTCTCTGGAAAGCAGCAAACCTTGACATCGGTTATTCGCCCAACCTAGGGGCAATACTTTTGTTACACCTCGCGCATCAAGAAAATCATGCACAAGGAGATATCGTGTGTGGAGGAGTGATCACCATGTTGGCCAACTCCCTTGGTATCAACTACAATCACCTTCGCCCCATTGTCGGTAACACCCTTGTTAATATTCGTGTTCTTACTAGCGCTGGAATGGTAGTGGTTCGTAATGGCCGTCATTGCATTAGAATTCCTGGAGTAGCACACTTGTTGCCTACTCCTATGCCTAACCATTTTTCCATCGAGAATGGACAATTGCATTATGTTGCACAGGAAGGAGATGCAGCCTTTGATCAAGAAGGCCCAGAACCAAAACAAGTTGGTGAAGAAGAACTCACCACCGACGAAGAGGAGGAGCAGCCCCAAGGACAACAACAACAAGGAGACTACACAACCTATGCAGACCTCAACAACCTCCAAGGCTCTATCCAAGATATGAGCAACCTCGCCGAGTCTCTTCAGGGCACGTCCGCCTACATGAACATGAGCTTCTCCAACTAGAGCCAAGGATGGCCTCCTGACCAACCGCAGCAATGATCTCGCCGGTTTGGGCTTGCAAAAGCCTAAGCTTTGGGGAGGTCATCACCACTTCTATATCAAGATGTGGCGGTTTTTGAATAATTTGTAGTGAGGTTGTACTTAAGCTCGAGGAGCTTCAAAACACTCGTGTTGGTTTGTTCCAACACTTTGCTTTTATTTGCTTTTGCTTTTTCTTTTTCTTTTGCCTTTGCGATTTTTTGGTCGCAAGCTAGTTTTCAAAAACCCCAATAAACCAAAAAAAATAAAATAAGCTTCGCTTTGCCCTTGTTCTTTATCTTGTCCATTGGAATTCGTTAGCATTTTGTTTTCAGAGGAGTTGATCAATGCCGGACAACGAGGAATGCAAGAGTAAGGAACAGAAGTGTGTAAATTCGCAACTGTGAAGGTATGTCCTACGACCCCCGTCTTTTGCAATTGAAATACTTAGAGTAGATGTAGTAGTAGTATGTGTGATATGTGCAGATGGGAGTAAGTCTTGATAATTAAGACAAAGGTTTTGTTCTAGTAGCTAAAATAATTTTGTAGCCTTTGTTCTGTTTGGTTTAGACAACCAAGACTTGCCGTGGGACTGTTTTAAATGAAATGATATTAACTAAAGAATAACTATGCACAAGATAAAGTCTTTCAAGACTTGGGAGTTGAGAAAATTGTAGTGGAAGTAATGTTTGAATTGCTCAACCCCATGTTATTAATTTTAATAGACTTGATAGCACTTGTGGATTAAATTGTCTAGATGAACTTAGTTGAAGGGTGAACGAGATTATGCCAAAAATCTGTGTTGTATCTTTACATGGTGCATCAGCTCCTTGCTGGTGCCATGGCCCGCTACTCTATGCACGTGTACGTGTGTAAATGTGCCTTCGCCACCTTTCTTGATGTTATGCTGAGGACTCCGCTGGCCAATGAATGATACACCAAGAGTGATAGCTCAGATTTCGGCTATGAGTTTGTTACCATACGTAGCGGCAACACTACAAACGCATATTATTCGGCTTTCTCTTGAAATGGTGTGTATGTGGTAAATAAAGGGGACTGATCAAAAGAGCTCGAAAGAGACATTTATCTGAGGTCCATAGTTCCCAAACATTAAGCCACAACGAAAGCCTATGCATAATCACTTAGTTGGCATAATCCCTTCATCTGACAATCAAAGTTCCAAGAAACAATGATTGAAATAAAGTGCTTGAGAGCCTTGAGGAGGAAATGATTGTGGGTGTGCTTAAGAGCATTAGAGCATTATTTTTACTACATTCTTTCACTCCCTAACATATGATTTATTGGCTCTATCAAAAAGAAAACTCTTCCGTGCATTCCCGGCAAGCAAGTGTTGTCTAGAATAAATAGAATAGGGTGTTGCAAAGGTTTTTTATCTAGTAGATCAAAAACTTTGCGTTGATTATCTTTGCTTCACTAACACTTGCACTATAACCATGCCACCACTACAGCTATGCTAAGTTTTCAGGTTAAGAAGCGGAGGGCTATCTAGGCATACCGATCGTAAGTGAACCAAAACCTTCTCGTTATTCCGGTTTAAACAACTAAGTTCCTTATGATTCGGATTTCTCTATATGTTGCTCGAGGACGATCAAGTTTATGCTTGGGGGAGTTGATGAGTGATATTTTTACACTCATTTCACCTTTGTTTAAACCGATATATTTCATTTAATAAGAGATATTGCTCCGATATTATCACTAATGGCTAATAAGTGCAAGAGATTCCACAAATCCTCTCTTTGATGTGTTTCCACAGGAAATGGGCTAAAAAAGGGAAGAAATCAAGTGTGGAAATGGAATGGAATGAGAATGGACAAAGAACCAATCAACAGGAGGCGTTTCTGCAAAGTCAGAACAAAAGACAGTGTTTCGTACGGGCACCAGCGCCCGTATGTGCGCCCGTTTGGCGTGCATTCCGAGGCAGATCGTCCACCTGAACAACTTTTATTAAAGGGACCCCGTCGAAATGTGAACAGAACATCGAGCAGAAGGACGAGCACAGAAGCTAGAACCTCTTCTTCATCCACAAACCCTAGCCGCCGCCATCTCCATCTCCACCACCACCATAGTGCTCTTGCATCTAGTTCATACTTGTAATCGTGCATTGCACAATGCATCCATTTTAAGACATATTGCAATCAATCAGTCTCAATATGTGTTCTTCAATGTTTTATTCTCGCGATCTGATCTCCTTGTGTGAGTAGTTCGGTAAGGTATGGGCTGAGGCATGAGCCTTACAACCCCAGGTATTCGTTGAGGGGATCAATGGAAGACTTTGACATAACGTCCCGTATGTGTGAAATAAAATTGTTCCATGAAGATGTCTCTTGTCTTGTCCGCGATCTTCATCCCTGCAGGTACCCAAGATCATGGTGATTGAGCACCGGTGAGGCTAGGAGCAAGGAGACCGTGAAGTGTTATACCAAACACTGGTGACAGTAAGCTTTACTTGGGTAACATGGCTCATATCCTTGGGGATAAATGAGGTGTAGTCATTAAACGCCCAAAGCTCTTGTCTGATTTCATTATCTTAATTATCGATGTAACCCCACGTGACGGATAGGGCCTGCAGTAGGATGATTGATTCTTATGCCGGACTCGTGCCAGTCAAGATGTTATTTGGACACATCCCCCACTTCGATCTGTAACAAGCACATCTCGATGGGTGACTTCCAGCGCACAAATTAATATCCGATTTGATCCCAGTGCAAATACAAGGTTGTAAGCATTAAGACCTCATACTCATACCTCTTTTTATTATAAGTGTTTGAATCACTATTTGCTTGCTGATCCGGTCAAAAGCTGGATTTGACACTTTGACAAAAGCTTGCTAGAGACCATCGCTTCAAGGGATTCTTCCTCACGTGGGTTCGATAACCCAAGGTTACCTCTGGGGAAATAGGTGCGGGATACCCTTTTATGTTCCAATACCGGATCAATAAAAAGGAGATATCACAATACTAGAAAGGTGAATGTTTCTGGTCCCAAATTTTGAACGAAGTGCCAAAAGAGCCTCTCCTCGCATGAAACAGCGTGAGACCAATGTTTGGTAGAAGGAAATTACTGTCCTAACTCTGACCCGTGAAACCTACCAGCCCGACGTCAATAGGTCTAAAACGGGGTACGTTTGTAACTTCACTGAGATGCCACCCATGCGCTCGGCCGAAATCACTCCCGCCCAATATTTGGGACACGTGAGATTACCATCCTACCCCGACCCGCCACATGTCCGAAATTTTAGATGGGGCAAAGTTTGTAACTGTCCCCAAATTTCAAACAAGCGCATTCGAGACCAAAACAAGGCTCCCCTTAGCTCCCCTGCCTCCGTTTCCCCATTCATACTCTGTGGGCGCCAAAACGTCCTCTCCACTAGCCACAAAACCCCAGCCTCCTCCTTCCACTACCCCATCACACCCGATCCAGCGCCGCCCTCCTCCATCACACCAGAGCTGATAGCCCGACGTCGTCGTCCACTGCAACCGCAACTCCCTCAAGGACTGAGCAGTTGTAGCCGAGGCAAAGCTACATCCATGAAGCCAGCATGCGCCGTACATGAGCCACATTAACCACACTGTCCCGCGCCTCACCGCAGCCGCTCCAATGTCGCAACCGTCCACCGCACCGGAGCTGTTCCCGCTATGCCGTCATTCGCCGCCTCTTATATGCTTCCCCGCCGCCGACAGATGGCCACCGCAACACACTCAACAACTTGGCCATGGGTTCGTCCAAGGCTCCACCATCCTCCACAACATCTGGTTTCTAGAGAGCCCAAGAAGATCATTGCAAAAATAGAAGGAGGACACAACACTGCCAACCGATTGTGGTACTCCTCTTCCCTTATTCGTGCAAATCTTACATGTCTGCTCGCACGGTATTCATCCCACGAATGAAACTAGTTGATCACTTCCTACTGCACCTTCTTCCTGATACTAGATGTGCCAAGTAACTCGCGATGCACAAGGTTTTCCCCCATTTACTATTTCATTTTAGCTAGAGGTCCGTCGCGCACCTAGATTACAATTCAGGATCACATGATTCCCAATTAAATGAAGCATGACCCACGGAGGTGCGCGGAGCACCTAGTCCGCTTGTTCACCTGGTAAGCAATGCATCAGTGTCTATCTTAGGGTTGTGGGGCGCAGGAGCTGCTGCCGCCCGATCTGGAGGTCGGCGGGGCTTAAAAGGATGGCTGGGGGCGGTGCCAAGCATGGTGGTGGGGTGAGTTTGAGGGAGGGTAGGATGGCGGAGGCAGGGGCTGGGCCGGTGGTCGCTGGCGGTTTGAGGAAGATCGTCAACAGTGACAGGCGGGAGGTACATGAAGGCCATCTGCCCGTTCTTTGTAGATCGGGCGATGGAGAAAAAATCGACTAACCTCTTTGTTTTCAGTCAACTATTATTTTCATAGGACCACAATTGGTGGTTTTCCTGAGGATTACCTGCACTTCCAAACCATCCCCATGCTCATATTTCAGAAGCCTAGAATCTAATTTCGTGTGCCATGCATATTCTAGAGCTATCATATGTGTGTCGTCATTTAGTTTTGACCCACCTACTATGTGCTACTTTTACAGTGTACTGCTTTTGCACACACTTCACCCATACTCTCACTATTGTTTTTTATGCATGGGTATTTCAGACACTGAAGAGCTGTTGTCAAATTCCAAAAAACAAGAGAGCAGTCGCTCCACTCTACATCGAGGATTAGCTCGAAGCAGTGGAACCTTCTACAGGGTGCAGTGTCTGTAAATGAAGACAGTAAACGTAGCTCTGTAGTTGATAATCTCATTCGCAATACACCACCATCCCAGGTGCTTGCTTTAACTTAGAGGTGTCATATGTGGTTGCATGTCGCATATGGTGTCTAGCGTGTATTGCTTCTAATTTGCTTAAATTTCATATGCTTAGTTTACACATTATACTTTGAATATGACAAGCCTTCTTGTTTTTGGTACATACTACATCTATCTATTAACCACGTTCTTACGTCAAACTACTGTGCTTGTGTATCCCGCATCAATCACTTCTAATGAGACACCTTGAACTTGACAGTGTGATATTTGTTGCATCTTGCATATGATTTCAAGAATTCACTGCCTCTAATTTGTTCAAATGCCACTTATGATGAGACACTTTTAACTTGGCAGAGTGATATTGGTTGGATCTTTCATATGGTGTCTAGCTTGCATTACTTCTAATTTGTTGAAATGCCTTTGGCTTAGTGTTTTTCATACATATTCCATCCTCCTATAATGTGGTTGCCATGCAGAAATGTAGTGTTGATCAGTATCATGCATCAATGAATTCTGAAGAGCAAATTTCATTCCTTCTTCTTGTGGGTTTGACTTGAGAAGGCAAAATAAAAAAGAATGAAGGTAAAAGATGATGGTGGTCCTCTGGAGCAACCAAAACAGATGATCTCCCCTACTCCACCATCCGAGGTGCTTGCTCTAACTTGGCAGTTTGATATGTGGTTGCATATTGCATATGGTTTCTGCCTTGGATTGCTTTTAATTTGGTTAAGTTGCATCTGCTTAGTTTACATAATATATTGTGAATATGACATGCCTTCCTATTTTTGGTACATACTACATCTGTCTATTAACCATGTTCTTACATTAAACTAATATTCTTGTGTATCCCGCATCAATCACTTATGATGAGACAGTCACGCCCGTGGGTTAGTTTGAGATGCGCTACTCTTTTAAAGAGTGTTGTGTCATCCTCGACACATGATTCTCAAGAAATAGCAAGGGTAGATGAAGATAGTGAATGTAGCTCTGTAGTTGATGACCGCATTTCCCCCACACCATCATCGCATGTGCTTGCTCTAGCTTGGCAGTGTGATATGTGGTTGCATGTTGCATATGGTGTCTAGCTTGTAATTCTTCTAATTTGGTTAAATTGCATCTGCTATTCTGCTTAGTTTACACATTATGCATGTTAATGTGACATGCCTTCTTGTTTTTGCTACATACTACATCTGTCTACACTTCCAAAAAAAGACACATCCGTGACATTATGGCCCGAACGAAAACTTTTTCTGTCATGGTTGTGACACTTCTATGACAATAATTGTGACAAAAACATGTATCATCATTGATGTGGTGGGCTCCTACTTCTATGACAACAAATTATGACAAAAAATGGGCTTTTTGTCCTGGGTGGGACGGAGACGCACACGCATGACATTCTTTGGGCCGTCCATGACGTAAAAAATCATGGTAGAAGTGAGGGCGAGGAAATTTTCGGGGAATTCCCGGTTACGGTGGGTGGTCGGGGTCGAGCGATGCAGTGTGGTTTGCGCGTTTCTCTCGTACGCGCGTGTGTGCGAGGTGTTTGCTAACTGAACCCGAGTGAGGCGTTCGCTTACTGAACCCGAGCGATCACACTAGCCAGCTATGTACTGAAGACGAGCGATCGATCCCACTACATACTGAAGCCGATCGATCGATCCCTTCTCTTCTAACAGAACCCGAGCGATTCCTTCGCTGCTAACTGAACCCGAGCGATTCCTTCGCTGCTAACTGAACCTGACCGATTCCTTCGCTGCTAACTGAACCCGAGCCATCGATCGATGTTGCATGCTACTTACTGAAGCCGATCGATCGATGCGTTGCATCGAGCCCCCGTGTGAGAGACGTAGCCGGTTGGACTGCCTCTCGATGAATAGTGCCCGTTGCTGCCGCGCGCATGATACACATAGACACGAGTCGAGACACATCGATCGATCCGGTTGGTTGGCTGTGGATGAACAGTTCCTGTTGCTGCCGCCCGCTCGTACGCCCCACCCCAGTCGGTGGGGGTTGGATGAACAGGACACCGGCCGTGTAGGCGGTTGGCGCTGGATCGTTTCCGGGCTGCTGTCCGTGCTGCACGGTATCAGCAAGCTTTGCGCCGCTACCCTGGCCGCAAAGTGAACGCCAGGAACCTTGAGGAAGGCGACCTTGTTCTTCGTCAGATTCAGTCCACGAAGGGTCAAAACAAGTTTTCGCCGAAATGGGAAGGCCCTTACCGGGTGGTACGAGTCACTAGGCCTGGTGCAGTCCACCTAGAGACCGAAGATGGCACTCCGGTGCGCAACTCATTTCCTGCTTTGTCTTAACTAATTTTGCTGATGATTTGGACAATGTCATATTATGTTAATGCTATTTTAAATTGTATCTCTGAATTTGCCAATATAAAATGGGATGGAATTGACAACAAACTGACCATCATTGCTTATATATGTGTGAAACCTGTTATCTATCTCCTTTTTCTCTTTCAGAATAATATCTCTGACGACAGGCAGAACTGTAAGGAAGATAGTGAGCCAAACCATTGCTGGTACCTATCACTTATATTACACCGAAGAAGGCAAACCTTCTTGAAGAGAGCGAGACGACCCCAAAGTCATGTCTTGATGAAGACAGTGAGTTCAAGCTACTCACCAATGGCTGTGACACAAGCTAGGTGAAGTTGCTGCCTGAATCAGTTTGACTTCTTCAGTCTCAACTTCAAGCAGAAAGACTTGCTTCAGCTAAGCTCTAACTTGAAGTCCATTCTCTAAAAAAGATCACAGAGGACAACCGTGCGTACTTTATTGCTAAGCGGCTAAAGCTAGAGGATATATCGTTCAGACAACTGAGGTCTCATCAGCTTGCTCAGCTGCTTCAGGCAGGTCATCGATGAACAAGACCGTGAAGAAGACCTCCAGGCAGGTCATCGAGAAGTACTATTCTATTACTGAAGATCAAGATTGCCCTTGCCGTCAAGCTTCGTGCCGGCAAGGTGAAGACCAAAACTCTGGTTGCCGGCAAGCTCCGCGCCAGCAGGCTCATTCTGTCCCGTTACCGCCCCACCTCATCATCAGCTAGATAAGAACGTATGATGGGTGTCAAGTGGGCAGGCAGTCAAACGTAGCTGTCCAAGGCACGTGTCAGCATGCCATGCAAGGATTAAGTTTAATGACACCTGTCCCAGGGACGTGTCAAGATAACAGGAAGGCGGCCGGGCAGGTGGTACAAATCATTTCGTTAAAGCATCACCTCCCCGGCGTAGCACCTAATAGTGCATTTAATGCGCTTGTCCTACCCCGTTAGGAAATAGACTTGGTGACAGTGCAAGTACTGTTCACTTCCCTGTAATGACCATATTAGGCATTGTGGTAACCCCTTGGCCTATAAAAGGAGGCCCATGGCTGCAGTTAGAACGGCCGGCACCTAGTTCAATTATGCGTTGTAGCTGCACTTCCCGCGCACCTTGCCGGCAAGCTGCGCTCCTTGTAACTTGAGCTCATACACAATCAAACAACCAAAGCAGGAGTAGGATTTTACGCTCACAGCGGCCCGAACCTGGATAAATCATTGCTTGTCCTTACATCTATTAGCCCTGCTCTTCGTAGCACATTGATCCCACAACTGAACCACAAAGGGATCCTCTCGATCCCATAGATCGTCGTTTTCTCGCAACACTTACTTTGACAGATAGTTGATTGTCTAGCATTACTCTGCATCTTATCTGTACCACCCTCCATTTTCTCCAAATTATCAGATCTACATTTACACTTACCAAAATGTTGAATAAAGCCAATGCAATTGCACAAGTTCAGGTCTGCAATGCTCTTGTCAGTACATTTTGCCTTGTAACACTGTACTTAATTGATAGCTATTTGATTTTGTATCATCACTCTGCATCTGAGCTTCATTATCCTCTATTTCTTCCGATATTATTATATCCATATTTACTCTTTACCAAATGTAGAATAAAGGCAACGCTTATGAAGAAGTTCCTTTGGTGAATTTCTTGAATTATCCTTCCATCGACATGGAGAAGGGCTTTGTAGAGCCCATGTTAACTTGTAATGTAAGTCCATCCTTCTCAAGCCTTCAAACTTTGTTCTAGCATAGATTTGGATAGGCATCATTTCCTCCACTGCTGTTTAGGTTGGTGTTTGCATCGGATTGCATGTTTGCAACAACTGCCACTTTCAAATTGTAGTTGTAAAAACATGTTCCTTATTCATACCATCTGCATTAATCAGAACAGATCCAATATTTTCTTTAGCCCTGCATGTATGCCTGTGTTCTAGATCTGTAATCTGGCGGTGTGGTGAAGCGGCCCACGCTTGCATCATCTCATTTCCTGCTTTGTCTTAACTAATTTTGCCGATGGTTTGGACAATGACATATTATGTTAATGCTATTTTAAATTGTATCTCTGAATTTGCCAATATAAAATGGGATGGAATTGACAACAAACTGACCATCATTGCTTATATATGTGTGAAACCTGTTATCTATCTCCTTTTTCTCTTTCAGAATAATATCTCTGACGACAGGCAGAACTGTAAGGAAGATAGTGAGCCAAACCATTGCTGGTACCTATCACTTATATTACACCAAAGAAGGCAAACCTTCTTGAAGAGAGTGAGACGACCCCAAAGTCATGTCTTGATGAAGACAGTGACTTCAAGCTACTCACCAGTGGCTGTGACACAAGCTAGGTGAAGTTGCTGCCTGAATCAGTTTGACTTCTTCAGTCTTAACTTCAAGCAGAAAGACTTGCTTCAGCTAAGCTCTAACTTGAAGTCCCTTCTCTAACAAAGATCACAGAGGAAAACCGTGCGTACTTTATTGCTAAGCGGCTAAAGCTGGAGGATATATCGTTCAGACAACTGAGGTCTCATCAGCTTGCTCAGCTGCTTCAGGCAGGTCATCGATGAACAAGACCATGAAGAAGACCTCCAGGCAGGTCATCGAGAAGTACTATTCTATTACTGAAGATCAAGATTGCCCTTGCCGGCAAGCTTCGTGCCGGCAAGGTGAAGACCAAAACTTTGGTTGCCGGCAAGCTCCGCGCCCGCAGGCTCATTCTGTCCCTTTACCGCTCCACCTCATCATCAGCTAGATAAGCACGTATGATGGGTGTCAAGTGGGCAGGATGTCAAACGTAGCTGTCCAAGGCACGTGTCAGCTTGCCATGCAAGGATTAAATTTAATGACACCCGTCCCTGGGACGTGTCAAGATAACAGGAAGCCGGCTGCGCAGGTGGTACAAATCTTTTCGTTAAAGCATCACATCCCCGGCGTAGCACCTAACGGTGCATTTAATGCGCTTGTCCTACCCCGTTAGGAAATAGACTTGGTGACAGTGCAAGTACTGTTCACTTCCACCCCTTGGCCTATAAAAGGAGGCCCATGGCTGCAGTTAGAACGGCCGGCACCTAGTTCAATTATGCGTTGTAGCTGCACTTCCCGCGCACCTTGCTGGCAAGCTGCGCTCCTTGTAACTTGAGCTCATACACAATCAAACCACCAAAGCAGGAGTAGGATTTTATGCTCACAGCGGACCGAACCTGGATAAATCATTGCTTGTCCTTACATCTATTAGCCCTGCTCTTCGTAGCACATTGATCCCACAGCTGAACCACAAAGGGATCCTCTCGATCCCATAGATCGTCGTTTTCTCGCGACACTTACTTTGACAGATAGTTGATTGTGTAGCATTACTTTGCATCTTATCTGCACCACCCTCCATTTTCTCCAAATTATCAGATCTACATTTACACTTACCAAAATGTTGAATAAAGCCAATGAAATTGCACAAGTTCAGGTCTGCAATGCTCTTGTCAGTACATTTTGCCTTGTAACACTGTACTTAATTGATAGCTATTTGATTTTGTATCATCACTCTGCATCTGAGCTTCATTATCCTCTATTTCTTCCGATATTATTATATCCATATTTACTCTTTACCAAATGTAGAATAAAGGCAACGCTTATGAAGAAGTTCCTTTGGTAAATTTCTTGAATTATCCTTTCATCGACATGGAGAAGGGCTTTGTAGAGCCCGTGTTAACTTGTAATGTATGTCCATCCTTCTCAAGCCTTCAAACTTTGTTCTAGCATAGATTTGGATAGGCATCATTTCCTCCACTGCTGTTTAGGTTGGTGTTTGCATCGGATTGCATGTTTGCAACAACTGCCACTTTCAAATTGTAGTTGTAAAAACATGTTCCTTATTCATACCATCTACATTAATCAGAACAGATCCAATATTTTCGTTAGCCCTGCATGTATGCCTGTGTTCTAGATCTGTAATCTGGCGGTGTGGTGAAGCGGCCCACGCTTGCATCATCTCATTTCCTGCTTTGTCTTCACTAATTTTGCCGATGATTTGGACAATATCATATTATGTTAATGCTATTTTAAATTGTATCTCTGAATTTGCCAATATAAAATGGGATGGAATTGACAACAAACTGACCATCATTGCTTATATATGTGTGAAACCTGTTATCTATCTCCTTTTTCTCTTTCAGAATAATATCTCTGACAACAGGCAGATCTGTAAGGAAGATAGTGAGCCAAACCATTGCTGGTACCTATCACTTATATTACACCGAAGAAGGCAAACCTTCTTGAAGAGAGCGAGATGACCCCAAAGTCATGTCTTGATGAAGACAGTGAGTTCAAGCTACTCACCAGTGGCTGTGACACAAGCTAGGTGACGTTGCTGCCTGAATCAGTTTGACTTCTTCAGTCTCAACTTCAAGTAGAAAGACTTGCTTCAGCTAAGCTCTAACTTGAAGTCCATTCTCTAACAAAGATCACAGAGGACAACCGTGCGTAGTTTATTGCTAAGCGGCTAAAGCTGGAGGATATATCGTTCAGACAACTGAGGTCTCATCAGCTTGCTCAGCTGCTTCAGGCAGGTCATCGATGAACAAGACCGTGAAGAAGACCTCCAGGCAGGTCATCGAGAAGTACTATTCTATTACTGAAGATCAAGATTACCCTTGCCGGCAAGCTTCGTGCCGGCAAGGTGAAGACCAAAACTCTGGTTGCCGGCAAGCTCCGCGCCAGCAGGCTCATTCTGTCCCGTTACCGCTCCACCTCATCATCAGCTAGATAAGCACGTATGATGGGTGTCAAGTGGGCAGGCAGTCAAACGTAGCTGTCCAAGGCACGTGTCAGCATGCCATGCAAGGATTAAATTTAATGACACCCGTCCCTGGGACGTGTCAAGATAACAGGAAGCCAGCCGGGCAGGTGGTACAAATCATTTCGTTAAAGCATCACCTCCCCGGCGTAGCACCTAATGGTGCATTTAATGCGCTTGTCCTACCCCGTTAGGAAATAGACTTGGTGACAGTGCAAGTACTGTTCACTTCCCTGTAATGACCATATTAGGCATTGTGGTAACCCCTTGGACTATAAAAGGAGGCCCATGGCTGTAGTTAGAACGGCGGCACCTAGTTCAATTATGCGTTGTAGCTGCACTTCCCGCGCACCTTGCCGGCAAGCTGCGCTCCTTGTAACTTGCGCTCATACACAATCAAACCACCAAAGCAGGAGTAGGATTTTACGCTCACAGCGGCCCGAACCTGGATAAATTATTGCTTGTGCTTACATCTATTAGCCCTGCTCTTCGTAGCACATTGATCCCACAGCTGAACCACAAAGGGATCCTCTCGATCCCAGAGATCATCGTTTTCTCGCGACACTTACTTTGACAGATAGTTGATTGTCTAGCATTACTCTGCATCTTATCTGCACCACCCTCCATTTTCTCCAAATTATCAGATCTACATTTACACTTACCAAAATGTTGAATAAAGCCAATGCAATTGCACAAGTTCAGGTCTGCAATGCTCTTGTCAGTACATTTTGCCTTGTAACACTGTACTTAATTGATAGCTATTTGATTATGTATCATCACTCTGCATCTGAGCTTCATTATCCTCAATTTCTTCCGATATTATTATATCCATATTTACTCTTTACCAAATGTAGAATAAAGGCAACACTTATGAAGAAGTTCCTTTGGTGAATTGCTTGAATTATCCTTCCATCAACATGGAGAAGGGCTTTGTAGAGCCCGTGTTAACTTGTAATGTAAGTCCATCCTTCTCAAGCCTTCAAACTTTGTTCTAGCATAGATTTGGATAGGCATCATTTCTTCCACTGCTGTTTAGGTTGGTGTTTGCATCGGATTGCATGTTTGCAACAACTGCCACTTTCAAATTGTAGTTGTAAAAACATGTTCCTTATTCATACCATCTGCATTAATCAGAACAGATCCAATATTTTCTTTAGCCCTGCATGTATGCCTGTGTTCTAGATCTGTAATCTGGCGGTGTGCTGAAGCGGCCCACGCTTGCATCATCTCATTTCCTGCTTTGTCTTAAATAATTTTGCCGATGATTTGGACAATGTCATATTATGTTAATGCTATTTTAAATTGTATCTCTGAATTTGCCAATATAAAATGGGATGGAATTGACAACAAACTGACCATCATTGCTTATATATGTGTGAAACCTGTTATTTATCTCCTTTTTCTCTTTCAGAATAATATCTCTGACGATAGGCAGAACTGTAAGGAAGATAGTGAGCCAAACCATTGCTGGTACCTATCACTTATATTACACCGAAGAAGGCAAACCTTCTTGAAGAGAGCGAGACGACCCCAAAGTCATGTCTTGATGAAGACAGTGAGTTCAAGCTACTCACCAGTGGCTGTGACACAAGCTAGGTGAAGTTGCTGCCTGAATCAGTTTGACTTCTTCAGTCTCAACTTCAAGCAGAAAGACTTGCTTCAGCTAAGCTCTAACTTGAAGTCCAATCTCTAACAAAGATCACAGAGGACAACCGTGCGTACTTTATTGCTAAGCGGCTAAATCTGGAGGATATATCATTCAGACAACTAAGGTCTCATCAGCTTGCTCAGCTGCTTCAGGCAGGTCATCGATGAACAAGACCGTGAAGAAGACCTCCAGGCAGGTCATCGAGAAGTACTATTCTATTACTGAAGATCAAGATTGCCCTTGCCGGCAAGCTTCGTGCCGGCAAGGTGAAGACCAAAACTCCTGTTGCCGGCATGCTCCGCGCCAGCAGGCTCATTCTGTCCCTTTACCGCTCCACCTCATCATCAGCTAGATAAGCACGTATGATGGGTGTCAAGTGGGCAGGCAGTCAAACATAGCTGTCCAAGGCACGTGTCAGCATGCCATGCAAGGATTAAGTTTAATGACACCCGTCCCTGGGACGTGTCAAGATAACAGGAAGCCGGCCGGGCAGGTGGTACAAATATTTTCGTTAAAGCATCACATCCCCAGCGTAGCACCTAACGGTGCATTTAATGCGCTTGTCCTACCCCGTTAGGAAATAGACTTGGTGACAGTGCAAGTACTGTTCACTTCCCTGTAATGACCATATTAGGCATTGTGGTAACCCCTTGGCCTATAAAAGGAGGCCCATGGCTGCAGTTAGAACGGCCGGCACCTAGTTCAATTATGCGTTGTAGCTGCACTTCCCGCGCACCTTGCCGGCAAGTTGCGCTCCTTGTAACTTGAGCTCATACACAATCAAACAACCAAAGCAGGAGTAGGATTTTACGCTCACAGCGGCCCGAACCTGGATAAATCATTGCTTGTCCTTACATCTATTAGCCCTGCTCTTCGTAGCACATTGATCCCACAGCTGAACCACAAAGGGATCCTCTCGATCCCATAGATCGTCGTTTTCTCGCGACACTTACTTTGACAGATGGTTGATTGTCTAGCATTACTTTGCATCTTATCTGCAGCACCTCCATTTTCTCCAAATTATCAGATCTACATTTACACTTACCAAAATGTTGAATAAAGCCAATGCAATTGCACAAGTTCAGGTCTGCAATGCTCTTGTCAGAACATTTTGCCTTGTAACACTGTACTTAATTGATAGCTATTTGATTTTGTATCATCACTCTGCATCTGAGCTTCATTATCCTCTATTTCTTACGATATTATTATATCCATATTTACTCTTTACCAAATGTAGAATAAAGGCAACGCTTATGAAGAAGTTCCTTTGGTGAATTTCTTGAATTATCCTTCCATCGACATGGAGAAGGGCTTTCTAGAGCCCGTGTTAACTTGTAATGTAAGTCCATCCTTCTCAAGCCTTCAAACTTTGTTCTAGCATAGATTTGGATAGGCATCATTTCCTCCACTGCTGTTTAGGTTGGTGTTTGCATCGGATTGCATGTTTGCAACAACTGCCACTTTCAAATTGTAGTTGTAAAAACATGTTCCTTATACTTACCATCTGCATTAATCAGAACAGATCCAATATTTTCTTTAGCCCTGCATGTATGCCTGTGTTCTAGATCTGTAATCTGGCGGTGTGGTGAAGCGGCCCACGCTTGCATCATCTCATTTCCTGCTTTGTCTTAACTAATTTTGCCGATGATTTGGACAATGTCATATTATGTTAATGCTATTTTAAATTGTATCTCTGAATTTGCCAATATAAAATGGGATGGAATTGACAACAAACTGACCATCATTGCTTATATATGTGTGAAACCTGTTATCTATCTCCTTTTTCTCTTTCAGAATAATATCTCTGACGACAGGCAGAACTGTAAGGAAGATAGTGAGCCAAACCATTGCTGGTACCTATCACTTATATTACACCGAAGAAAGCAAACCTTCTTGAAGAGAGCGAGACGACCCCAAAGTCATGTCTTGATGAAGACAGTGAGTTCAAGCTACTCACCAGTGGCTGTGACACAAGCTAGGTGAAGTTGCTGCCTGAATCAGTTTGACTTCTTCAGTCTCAACTTCAAGCAGAAAGACTTGCTTCAGGTAAGCTCTAACTTGAAGTCCATTCTCTAACAAAGATCACAGAGGACAACCATGCGTACTTTATTGCTAAGCGGCTAAAGCTGGAGGATATATCGTTCAGACAACTGATGTCTCATCAGCTTGCTCAGATGCTTCAGGCAGGTCATCGATGAACAAGACCGTGAAGAAGACCTCCAGGCAGGTCATCGAGAAGTACTATTCTATTACTGAAGATCAAGATTGCCCTGGCCGGCAAGCTTCGTGCCGGCAAGGTGAAGACCAAAACTCTGGTTGCCGGCAAGCTCCACGCCAGCAGGCTCATTCTATCCCGTTACCGCTCCACCTCATCATCAGCTAGATAAGCACGTATGATGGGTGTCAAGTGGGCAGGCAGTCAAACGTAGCTGTCCAAGGCACGTGTCAGCATGCCATGCAAGGATTAAGTTTAATGACACCCGTCCCTGGGACGTGTCAAGATAACAGGAAGCCAGCCGGGCAGGTGGTACAAATCATTTCGTTAAAGCATCACCTCCCCGGCGTAGCACCTAACGGTGCATTTTATGCGCTTGTCCTACCCCGTTAGGAAATAGACTTGGTGACAGTGCAAGTACTGTTCACTTCCCTGTAATGACCATATTAGGCATTGTGGTAACCCCTTGGCCTATAAAAGGAGGCCCATGGCTGTAGTTCGAACGGCCGGCACCTAGTTCAATTATGCGTTGTAGCTGCACTTCCCGCGCACCTTGCCGGCAAGCTGCGCTCCTTGTAACTTGAGCTCATACACAATCAAACCACCAAAGCAGGAGTAGGATTTTACGCTCACAGCGGCCCGAACCTGGATAAATTATTGCTTGTCCTTACATCTATTAGCCCTGCTCTTCGTAGCACATTGATCCCACAGCTGAACCACAAAGAGATCCTCTCGATCCCATAGACCGTCGTTTTCTCGCGACACTTACTTTGACAGATAGTTGATTGTGTAGTATTATTCTGCATCTTATCTGCACCACCCTCCATTTGCTCCAAATTATCAGATCTACATTTACACTTACCAAAATGTTGAATAAAGCCAATGCAATTGCACAAGTTCAGGTCTGCAATGCTCTTGTCAGTACATTTTGCCTTGCAACACTGTACTTAATTGATAGCTATTTGATTTTGTATCATCACTCTGCATCTGAGCTTCATTATCCTCTATTTCTTCCGATATTATTATATCCGTATTTACTCTTTACCAAATGTAGAATAAAGGCAACGCTTATGAAGAAGTTCCTTTGGTGAATTTCTTGAATTATCCTTCCATCGACATGGAGAAGGGCTTTGTAGAGCCCATGTTAACTTGTAATGTAAGTCCATCCTTCTCAAGCCTTCAAACTTTGTTCTAGCATAGATTTGGATAGGCATCATTTCCTCCACTGCTGTTTAGGTTGGTGTTTGCATCGGATTGCATGTTTGCAACAACTGCCACTTTCAAATTGTAGTTGTAAAAACATGTTCCTTATTCATACCATCTGCATTAATCAGAACAGATCCAATATTTTCTTTAGCCCTGCATGTATGCATGTGTTCTAGATCTGTAATCTGGCGGTGTGGGGAAGCGGCCCACGCTTGCATCATCTCATTTCCTGCTTTGTCTTAACTAATATTGCCGATGATTTGGACAATGTCATATTATGTTAATGCTATTTTAAATTGTATCTCTAAATTTGCCAATATAAAATGGGATGGAATTGACAACAAACTGACCATCATTGCTTATATATGTGTGAAACTTGTTATCTATCTCCTTTTTCTCTTTCAGAATAATATCTCTGACGACAGGCAGAACTGTAAGGAAGATAGTGAGCCAAACCATTGTTGGTACCTATCACTTATATTACACCGAAGAAGGCAAACCTTCTTGAAGAGAGCGAGACGACCCCAAAGTCATGTCTTGATGAAGATAGTGAGTTCAAGCTACTCACCAGTGGCTGTGACACAAGCTAGGTGAAGTTGCTGCCTGAATCAGTTTGACTTCTTCAGTCTCAACTTCAAGCAGAAAGACTTGCTTCAGCTAAGCTCTAACTTGAAGTCCATTCTCTAACAAAGATCACAGAGGACAACCGTGCGTACTTTATTGCTAAGCGGCTAAAGCTGGAGGATATATCGTTCAGACAACTGATGTCTCATCAGCTTGCTCAGATGCTTCAGGCAGGTCATCGATGAACAAGACCGTGAAGAAGACCTCCAGGCAGGTCATCGAGAAGTACTATTCTATTACTGAAGATCAAGATTGCCCTTGCCGGCAAGCTTCGTGCCGGCAAGGTGAAGACCAAAACTCTGGTTGCCGGCAAGCTCCACGCCAGCAGGCTCATTCTGTCCCGTTACCGCTCCACCTCATCATCAGCTAGATAAGCACGTATGATGGGTGTCAAGTGGGCAGGCAGTCAAACGTAGCTGTCCAAGGCACGTGTCAGCATGCCATGCAAGGATTAAGTTTAATGACACCCGTCCCTGGGACGTGTCAAGATAACAGGAAGCCAGCCGGGCAGGTGGTACAAATCATTTCGTTAAAGCATCACCTCCCCGGCGTAGCACCTAACGGTGCATTTTATGCGCTTGTCCTACCCCGTTAGGAAATAGACTTGGTGACAGTGCAAGTACTGTTCACTTCCCTGTAATGACCATATTAGGCATTGTGGTAACCCCTTGGCCTATAAAAGGAGGCCCATGGCTGTAGTTAGAACGGCCGGCACCTAGTTCAATTATGCGTTGTAGCTGCACTTCCCGCGCACCTTGCCGGCAAGCTGCGCTCCTTGTAACTTGAGCTCATACACAATCAAACCACCAAAGCAGGAGTAGGATTTTACGCTCACGGCGGCCCGAACCTGGATAAATTATTGCTTGTCCTTACATCTATTAGCCCTGCTCTTCGTAGCACATTGATCCCACAGCTGAACCACAAAGAGATCCTCTCGATCCCATAGACCGTCGTTTTCTCGCGACACTTACTTTGACAGATAGTTGATTGTGTAGTATTATTCTGCATCTTATCTGCACCACCCTCCATTTTCTCCAAATTATCAGATCTACATTTACACTTACCAAAATGTTGAATAAAGCCAATGCAATTGCACAAGTTCAGGTCTGCAATGCTCTTGTCAGTACATTTTGCCTTGCAACACTGTACTTAATTGATAGCTATTTGATTTTGTATCATCACTCTGCATCTGAGCTTCATTATCCTCTATTTCTTCCGATATTATTATATCCATATTTACTCTTTACCAAATGTAGAATAAAGGCAACGCTTATGAAGAAGTTCCTTTGGTGAATTTCTTGAATTATCCTTCCATCGACATGGAGAAGGGCTTTGTAGAGCCCATGTTAACTTGTAATGTAAGTCCATCCTTCTCAAGCCTTCAAACTTTGTTCTAGCATAGATTTGGATAGGCATCATTTCCTCCACTGCTGTTTAGGTTGGTGTTTGCATCGGATTGCATGTTTGCAACAACTGCCACTTTCAAATTGTAGTTGTAAAAACATGTTCCTTATTCATACCATCTGCATTAATCAGAACAGATCCAATATTTTCTTTAGCCCTGCATGTATGCATGTGTTCTAGATCTGTAATCTGGCGGTGTGGGGAAGCAGCCCACGCTTGCATCATCTCATTTCCTGCTTTGTCTTAACTAATATTGCCGATGATTTGGACAATGTCATATTATGTTAATGCTATTTTAAATTGTATCTCTAAATTTGCCAATATAAAATGGGATGGAATTGACAACAAACTGACCATCATTGCTTATATATGTGTGAAACTTGTTATCTATCTCCTTTTTCTCTTTCAGAATAATATCTCTGACGACAGGCAGAACTGTAAGGAAGATAGTGAGCCAAACCATTGTTGGTACCTATCACTTATATTACACCGAAGAAGGCAAACCTTCTTGAAGAGAGCGAGACGACCCCAAAGTCATGTCTTGATGCAGATAGTGAGTTCAAGCTACTCACCAGTGGTTGTGACACAAGCTAGGTGAAGTTGCTGCCTGAATCAGTTTGACTTCTTCAGTCTCAACTTCAAGCAGAAAGACTTGCTTCAGCTAAGCTCTAACTTGAAGTCCATTCTCTAACAAAGATCACAGAGGACAACCGTGCGTACTTTATTGCTAAGCGGCTAAAGCTGGAGGATATATCGTTCAGACAACTGATGTCTCATCAGCTTGCTCAGCTGCTTCAGGCAGGTCATCGATGAACAAGACCGTGAAGAAGACCTCCAGGCAGGTCATCGAGAAGTACTATTCTATTACTGAAGATCAAGATTGCCCTTGCCGGCAAGCTTCGTGCCGGCAAGGTGAAGACCAAAACTCTGGTTGCCGGCAAGCTCCGCGCCAGCAGTCTCATTCTGTCCCGTTACCGCTCCACCTCATCATCAGCTAGATAAGCACGTATGATGGGTGTCAAGTGGGCAGGCAGTCAAACGTAGCTGTCCAAGGCACGTGTCAGCATGCCATGCAAGGATTAAGTTTAATGACACCCGTCCCTGGGACGTGTCAAGATAACAGGAAGCCAGCCGGGCAGGTGGTACAAATCATTTCGTTAAAGCATCACCTCCCCGGCGTAGCACCTAACGGTGCATTTAATGCGCTTGTCCTACCCCGTTTGGAAATAGACTTGGTGACAGTGCAAGTACTGTTCACTTCCCTGTAATGACCATATTAGGCATTGTGGTAACCCCTTGGCCTATAAAAGGAGGCCCATGGGTGTAGTTAGAACGGCCGGCACCTAGTTCAATTATGCGTTGTAGCTGCACTTCCCGCGCACCTTGCCGGCAAGCTGCGCTCCTTGTAACATGAGCTCATACACAATCAAACCACCAAAGCAGGAGTAGGATTTTACGCTCACAGCGGCCCGAACCTGGATAAATTATTGCTTGTCCTTACATCTATTAGCCCTGCTATTCGTAGCACATTGATCCCACAGCTGAACCACAAAGAGATCCTCTCGATCACATAGACCGTCGTTTTCTCGCGACACTTACTTTGACAGATAGTTGATTGTGTAGTATTACTCTGCATCTTATCTGCACCACCCTCCATTTTCTCCAAATTATCAGATCTACATTTACACTTACCAAAATGTTGAATAAAGCCAATGCAATTGCACAAGTTCAGGTCTGCAATGCTCTTGTCAGTACATTTTGCCTTGTAACACTGTACTTAATTGATAGCTATTTGATTTTGTATCATCACTCTGCATCTGAGCTTCATTATCCTCTATTTCTTCTGATATTATTATATCCATATTTACTCTTTACCAAATGTAGAATAAAGGCAACGCTTATGAAGAAGTTCCTTTGGTGAATTTCTTGAATTATCCTTCCATCGACATGGAGAAGGGCTTTGTAGAGCCCATGTTAACTTGTAATGTAAGTCCATCCTTCTCAAGCCTTCAAACTTTGTTCAAGCATAGATTTGGATAGGCATCATTTCCTCCACTGCTGTTTAGGTTGGTGTTTGCATCGGATTGCATGTTTGCAACAACTGCCACTTTCAAATTGTAGTTGTAAAAACATGTTCCTTATTCATACCATCTGCATTAATCAGAACAGATCCAATATTTTCTTTAGCCCTGCATGTATGCATGTGTTCTAGATCTGTAATCTGGCGGTGTGGGGAAGCGGCCCACGCTTGCATCATCTCATTTCCTGCTTTGTCTTAACTAATTTTGCCGATGATTTGGACAATGTCATATTATGTTAATGCTATTTTAAATTGTATCTCTAAATTTGCCAATATAAAATGGGATGGAATTGACAACAAACTGACCATCATTGCTTATATATGTGTGAAACTTGTTATCTATCTCCTTTTTCTCTTTCAGAATAATATCTCTGACGACAGGCAGAACTGTAAGGAAGACAGTGAGCCAAACCATTGCTGGTACCTATCACTTATATTACACCGAAGAAGGCAAACCTTCTTGAAGAGAGCGAGACGACCCCAAAGTCATGTCTTGATGAAGATAGTGAGTTCAAGCTACTCACCAGTGGCTGTGACACAAGCTAGGTGAAGTTGCTGCCTGAATCAGTTTGACTTCTTCAGTCTCAACTTCAAACAGAAAGACTTGCTTCAGCTAAGCTCTAACTTGAAGTCCATTCTCTAACAAAGATCACAGAGGACAACCGTGCGTACTTTATTGCTAAGCGGCTAAAGCTGGAGGATATATCGTTCAGACAACTGATGTCTCATCAGCTTGCTCAGCTGCTTCAGGCAGGTCATCGATGAACAAGACCGTGAAGAAGACCTCCAGGCAGGTCATCGAGAAGTACTATTCTATTACTGAAGATCAAGATTGCCCTTGCCGGCAAGCTTCGTGCCGGCAAGGTGAAGACCAAAACTCTGGTTGCCGGCAAGCTCCGCGCCAGCAGGCTCATTCTGTCCCGTTACCGCTCCACCTCATCATCATCTAGATAAGCACGTATGATGGGTGTCAAGTGGGCAGGCAGTCAAACGTAGCTGTCCAAGGCACGTGTCAGCATGCCATGCAAGGATTAAGTTTAATGACACCCGTCCCTCGGACGTGTCAAGATAACAGGAAGCCAGCCGGGCAGGTGGTACAAATCATTTCGTTAAAGCATCACCTCCCCGGCGTAGCACCTAACGGTGCATTTAATGCGGTTGTCCTACCCCGTTAGGAAATAGACTTGGTGACAGTGCAAGTACTGTTCACTTCCCTGTAATGACCATATTAGGCATTGTGGTAACCCCTTGGCCTATAAAAGGAGGCCCATGGCTGTAGTTAGAACGGCCGGCACCTAGTTCAATTATGCGTTGTAGCTGCACTTCCCGCGCACCTTGCCGGCAAGCTGCGCTCCTTGTAACTTGAGCTCATACACAATCAAACCACCAAAGCAGGAGTAGGATTTTACGCTCACAGCGGCCCGAACCTGGATAAATTATTGCTTGTCCTTACATCTATTAGCCCTGCTCTTCGTAGCACATTGATCCCACAGCTGAACCACAAAGAGATCCTCTCGATCCCATAGACCGTCGTTTTCTCGCGACACTTACTTTGACAGATAGTTGATTGTGTAGTATTACTCTGCATCTTATCTGCACCACCCTCCATTTTCTCCAAATTATCAGATCTACATTTACACTTACCAAAATGTTGAATAAAGCCAATGCAATTGCACAAGTTCAGGTCTGCAATGCTCTTGTCAGTACATTTTGCCTTGTAACACTATACTTAATTGATAGCTATTTGATTTTGTATCATCACTCTGCATCTGAGCTTCATTATCCTCTATTTCTTCCGATATTATTATATCCATATTTACTCTTTACCAAATGTAGAATAAAGGCAACGCTTATGAAGAAGTTCCTTTGGTGAATTTCTTGAATTATCCTTCCATCGACATGGAGAAGGGCTTTGTAGAGCCCATGTTAACTTGTAATGTAAGTCCATCCTTCTCAAGCCTTCAAACTTTGTTCTAGCATAGATTTGGATAGGCATCATTTCCTCCACTGCTGTTTAGGTTGGTGTTTGCATCGGATTGCATGTTTGCAACAACTGCCACTTTCAAATTGTAGTTGTAAAAACATGTTCCTTATTCATACCATCTGCATTAATCAGAACAGATCCAATATTTTCTTTAGCCCTGCATGTATGCATGTGTTCTAGATCTGTAATCTAGCGGTGTGGGGAATCGGCCCACGCTTGCATCATCTCATTTCCTGCTTTGTCTTAACTAATTTTGCCGATGATTTGGACAATGTCATATTATGTTAATGCTATTTTAAATTGTATCTCTAAATTTGCCAATATAAAATGGGATGGAATTGACAACAAACTGACCATCATTGCTTATATATGTGTGAAACTTGTTATCTATCTCCTTTTTCTCTTTCAGAATAATATCTCTGACGACAGGCAGAACTGTAAGGAAGACAGTGAGCCAAACCATTGCTGGTACCTATCACTTATATTACACCGAAGAAGGCAAACCTTCTTGAAGAGAGCGAGACGACCCCAAAGTCATGTCTTGATGAAGATAGTGAGTTCAAGCTACTCACCAGTGGCTGTGACACAAGCTAGGTGAAGTTGCTGCCTGAATCAGTTTGACTTCTTCAGTCTCAACTTCAAGCAGAAAGACTTGCTTCAGCTAAGCTCTAACTTGAAGTCCATTCTCTAACAAAGATCACAGAGGACAACCGTGCGTACTTTATTGCTAAGCGGCTAAAGCTGGAGGATATATCGTTCAGACAACTGATGTCTCATCAGCTTGCTCAGCTGCTTCAGGCAGGTCATCGATGAACAAGACCGTGAAGAAGACCTCCAGGCAGGTCATCGAGATGTACTATTCTATTACTGAAGATCAAGATTGCCCTTGCCGGCAAGCTTCGTGCCGGCAAGGTGAAGACCAAAACTCTGGTTGCCGGCAAGCTCCGCGCCAGCAGGCTCATTCTGTCCCGTTACCGCTCCACCTCATCATCAGCTAGATAAGCACGTATGATGGGTGTCAAGTGGGCAGGAAGTCAAACGTAGCTGTCCAAGGCACGTGTCAGCATGCCATGCAAGGATTAAATTTAATGACACCCGTCCCTCGGACGTGTCAAGATAACAGGAAGCCAGCCGGGCAGGTGGTACAAATCATTTCGTTAAAGCATCACCTCCCCGGCGTAGCACCTAACGGTGCATTTAATGCGCTTGTCCTACCCCGTTAGGAAATAGACTTGGTGACAGTGCAAGTACTGTTCACTTCCCTATAATGACCATATTAGGCATTGTGGTAACCCCTTGGCCTATAAAAGGAGGCCCATGGCTGTAGTTAGAACGGCCGGCACCTAGTTCAATTATGCGTTGTAGCTGCACTTCCCGCGCACCTTGCCGGCAAGCTGCGCTCCTTGTAACTTGAGCTCATACACAATCAAACCACCAAAGCAGGAGTAGGATTTTACGCTCACAGCGGCCCGAACCTGGATAAATTATTGCTTGTCCTTACATCTATTAGCCCTGCTCTTCGTAGCACATTGATCCCACAGCTGAACCACAAAGAGATCCTCTCGATCCCATAGACCGTCGTTTTCTCGCGACACTTACTTTGACAGATAGTTGATTGTGTAGTATTACTCTGCATCTTATCTGCACCACCCTCCATTTTCTCCAAATTATCAGATCTACATTTACACTTACCAAAATGTTGAATAAAGCCAATGCAATTGCACAAGTTCAGGTCTGCAATGCTCTTGTCAGTACATTTTGCCTTGTAACACTGTACTTAATTGATAGCTATTTGATTTTCTATCATCACTCTGCATCTGAGCTTCATTATCCTCTATTTCTTCCGATATTATTATATCCATATTTACTCTTTACCAAATGTAGAATAAAGGCAACGCTTATGAAGAAGTTCCTTTGGTGAATTTCTTGAATTATCCTTCCATCGACATGGAGAAGGGCTTTGTAGAGCCCATGTTAACTTGTAATGTAAGTCCATCCTTCTCAAGCCTTCAAACTTTGTTCTAGCATAGATTTGGATAGGCATCATTTCCTCCACTGCTGTTTAGGTTGGTGTTTGCATCGGATTGCATGTTTGCAACAACTGCCACTTTCAAATTGTAGTTGTAAAAACATGTTCCTTATTCATACCATCTGCATTAATCAGAACAGATCCAATATTTTCTTTAGCCCTGCATGTATGCCTGTGTTCTAGATCTGTAATCTGGCGGTGTGGTGAAGCGGCCCACGCTTGCATCATCTCATTTCCTGCTTTGTCTTAACTAATTTTGCCGATGGTTTGGACAATGTCATATTATGTTAATGCTATTTTAAATTGTATCTCTGAATTTGCCAATATAAAATGGGATGGAATTGACAACAAACTGACCATCATTGCTTATATATGTGTGAAACCCGTTATCTATCTCCTTTTTCTCTTTCAGAATAATATCTCTGACGACAGGCAGAACTGTAAGGAAGATAGTGAGCCAAACCATTGCTGGTACCTATCACTTATATTACACCGAAGAAGGCAAACCTTCTTGAAGAGAGCGAGACGACCCCAGAGTCATGTCTTGATGAAGATAGTGAGTTCAAGCTACTCACCAGTGGCTGTGACACAAGCTAGGTGAAGTTGCTGCCTGAATCAGTTTGACTTCTTCAGTCTCAACTTCAAGCAGAAAGACTTGCTTCAGCTAAGCTCTAACTTGAAGTCCATTCTCTAACAAAGATCACAGAGGACAACCGTGCGTACTTTATTGCTAAGCGGCTAAAGCTGGATGATATATCGTTCAGACAACTGATGTCTCATCAGCTTGCTCAGCTGCTTCAGGCAGGTCATCGATGAACAAGACCGTGAAGAAGACCTCCAGGCAGGTCATCGAGAAGTACTATTCTATTACTGAAGATCAAGATTGTCCTTGCCGGCAAGCTTCGTGCCGGCAAGGTGAAGACCAAAACTCTGGTTGCCGGCAAGCTCCGCGCCATCAGGCTCATTCTGTCCCGTTACCGCTCCACCTCATCATCAGCTAGATAAGCACGTATGATGGGTGTCAAGTGGGCAGGCAGTCAAACGTAGCTGTCCAAGGCACGTGTCAGCATGCCATGCAAGGATTAAGTTTAATGACACTCGTCCCTGGGACGTGTCAAGATAACAGGAAGCCAGCCGGGCAGGTGGTACAAATCATTTCGTTAAAGCATGACCTCCCCGGCGTAGCACCTAACGGTGCATTTAATGCGCTTGTCCTACCCCGTTAGGAACTAGACTTGGTGACAGTGCAAGTACTGTTCACTTCCCTGTAATGACCATATTAGGCATTGTGGTAACCCCTTGGCCTATAAAAGGAGGCCCATGGCTGCAGTTAGAATGGCCGGCACCTAGTTCAATTATGCGTTGTAGCTGCACTTCCCGCGCACCTTGCCGGCAAGCTGCGCTCCTTGTAACTTGAGCTCATACAAAATCAAACCACCAAAGCAGGAGTAGGATTTTACGCTCACAGCGGCCCGAACCTGGATAAATCATTGCTTGTCCTTACATCTATTAGCCCTGCTCTTCGTAGCACATTGATCCCACAGTTGAACCACAAAGGGATCCTCTCGATCCCATAGATCGTCGTTTTCTCGCGACACTTACTTTGACAGATAGTTGATTGTCTAGTATTACTATGCATCTTATCTGCACCACCCTCCATTTTCTCCAAATTATCAGATCTACATTTACACTTACCAAAATGTTGAATAAAGCCAATGCAGTTGCACAAGTTCAGGTCTGCAATGCTCTTGTTAGTACATTTTTGCCTTGTAATACTGTACTTAATTGATAGCTATTTGATTTTCTATCATCACTCTGCATCTGAGCTTCATTATCCTCTATTTCTTCCGATATTATTACATCCATATTTACTCTTTACCAAATGTTGAATAAAGGCAACGCTTATGAAGAAGTTCCTTTGGTGAATTTCTTGAATTATCCTTCCATCGACATGGAGAAGGGCTTTGTAGAGCCCATGTTAACTTGTAATGTAAGTCCATCCTTCTCAAGCCTTCAAACTTTGTTCTAGCATAGATTTCGATAGGCATCATTTCCTCCACTACTGTTTAGGTTGGTGTTTGCATCGGATTGCATGTTTGCAACAACTGCCACTTTCAAATTGTAGTTGTAAAAACATGTTCCTTATTCATACCATCTGCATTAATCAGAACAGATCCAATATTTTCTTTAGCCCTGCATGTATGCCTGTGTTCTAGATCTGTAATCTGGCGGTGTGGTGAAGCGGCCCACGCTTGCATCATCTCATTTCCTGCTTTGTCTTAACTAATTTTGCCGATGGTTTGGACAATGTCATATTATGTTAATGCTATTTTAAATTGTATCTATGAATTTGCCAATATAAAATGGGATGGAATTGACAACAAACTGACCATCATTGCTTATATATGTGTGAAACCTGTTATCTATCTACTTTTTCTCTTTCAGAATAATATCTCTGACGACAGGCAGAACTGTAAGGAAGATAGTGAGCCAAACCATAGCTGGTACCTATCACTTATATTACACCGAAGAAGGCAAACCTTCTTGAAGAGAGCGAGACGACCCCAAAGTCATGTCTTGATGAAGATAGTGAGTTCAAGCTACTCACCAGTGGCTGTGACACAAGCTAGTTGAAGTTGCTGCCTGAATCAGTTTGACTTCTTCAGTCTCAACTTCAAGCAGAAAGACTTGCTTCAGCTAAGCTCTAACTTGAAGTCCATTCTCTAACAAAGATCACAGAGGACAACCATGCGTACTTTATTGCTAAGCGGCTAAAGCTGGAGGATATATCGTTCAGACAACTGATGTCTCATCAGCTTGCTCAGCTACTTCAGGCAGGTCATCGATGAACAAGACCGTGAAGAAGACCTCCAGGCAGGTCATCGAGAAGTACTATTCTATTACTGAAGATCAAGATTGCCCTTGCCGGCAAGCTTCGTGCCGGCAAGGTGAAGACCAAAACTCTGGTTGCCGGCAAGCTCCGCGCCAGCAGGCTCATTCTGTCCCGTTACCGCTCCACCTCATCATCAGCTAGATAAGCACGTATGATGGGTGTCAAGTGGGCAGGCAGTCAAACGTAGCTGTCCAAGGCACGTGTCAGCATGCCATGCAAGGATTAAGTTTAATGACACCCGTCCCTGGGACGTGTCAAGATAACAGGAAGCCAGCCGGGCAGGTGGTACAAATCATTTAGTTAAAGCATGACCTCCCCGGCGTAGCACCTAACGGTGCATTTAATGCGCTTGTCCTACCCCATTAGGAAATAGACTTGGTGACAGTGCAAGTACTGTTCACTTCCCTGTAATGACCGTATTAGGCATTGTGGTAACCCCTTGGCCTATAAAAGGAGGCCCATGGCTGCAGTTAGAACGGCCGGCACCTAGTTCAATTATGCGTTGTAGCTGCACTTCCCGCGCACCTTGCCGGCAAGCTGCGCTCCTTGTAACTTGAGCTCATACAAAATCAAACCACCAAAGCAGGAGTAGGATTTTACGCTCACAGCGGCCCGAACCTGGATAAATCATTGCTTGTCCTTACATCTATTAGCCCTGCTCTTCGTAGCACATTGATCCCACAGTTGAACCACAAAGGGATCCTCTCGATCCCATAGATCGTCGTTTTCTCGCGACACTTACTTTGACAGATAGTTGATTGTCTAGTATTACTCTGCATCTTATCTGCACCACCCTCCATTTTCTCCAAATTATCAGATCTACATTTACACTTACCAAAATGTTGAATAAAGCCAATGCAGTTGCACAAGTTCAGGTCTGCAATGCTCTTGTTAGTACATTTTTGCCTTGTAACACTGTACTTAATTGATAGCTATTTGATTTTCTATCATCACTCTGCATCTGAGCTTCATTATCCTCTATTTCTTCCGATATTATTATATCCATATTTACTCTTTACCAAATGTAGAATAAAGGCAACGCTTATGAAGAAGTTCCTTTGGTGAATTTCTTGAATTATCCTTCCATCGACATGGAGAAGGGCTTTGTAGAGCCCATGTTAACTTGTAATGTAAGTCCATCCTTCTCAAGCCTTCAAACTTTGTTCTAGCATAGATTTGGATAGGCATCATTTCCTCCACTGCTGTTTAGGTTGGTGTTTGCATCGGATTGCATGTTTGCAACAACTGCCAGTTTCAAATTGTAGTTGTGAAAACATGTTCCTTATTCATACCATCTGCATTAATCAGAACAGATCCAATATTTTCTTTAGCCCTTCATGTATGCCTGTGTTCTAGATCTGTAATCTGGCGGTGTGGTGAAGCGGCCCACACTTGCATCATCTCATTTCCTGCTTTGTCTTAACTAATTTTGCCGATGGTTTGGACAATGTCATATTATGTTAATGCTATTTTAAATTGTATCTCTGAATTTGCCAATATAAAATGGGATGGAATTGACAACAAACTGACCATCATTGCTTATATATGTGTGAAACCTGTTATCTATCTCCTTTTTCTCTTTCAGAATAATATCTCTGAGGACAGGCAGAACTGTAAGGAAGATAGTGAGCCAAACCATTGCTGGTACCTATCACTTATATTACACCGAAGAAGGCAAACCTTCTTGAAGAGAGCGAGACGACCCCAAAGTCATGTCTTGATGAAGATAGTGAGTTCAAGCTACTCACCAGTGGCTGTGACACAAGCTAGGTGAAGTTGCTGCCTGAATCAGTTTGACTTCTTCAGTCTCAACTTCAAGCAGAAAGACTTGCTTCAGCTAAGCTCTAACTTGAAGTCCATTCTCTAACAAAGATCACAGAGGACAACCGTGCGTACTTTATTGCTAAGCGGCTAAAGCTGGAGGATATATCGTTCAGACAACTGATGTCTCATCAGCTTGCTCAGCTGCTTCAGGCAGGTCATCGATGAACAAGACCGCGAAGAAGACCTCCAGGCAGGTCATCGAGAAGTACTATTCTATTACTGAAGATCAAGATTGCCCTTGCCGGCAAGCTTCGTGCCGGCAAGGTGAAGACCAAAACTCTGGTTGCTGGCAAGCTCCGCGCCAGCAGGCTCATTCTGTCCCGTTACCGCTCCACCTCATCATCAGCTAGATAAGCACGTATGATGGGTGTCAAGTGGGCAAGCAGTCAAACGTAGCTGTCCAAGGCATGTGTCAGCATGCCATGCAAGGATTAAGTTTAATGACACCCGTCCCTGGGACGTGTCAAGATAACAGGAAGCCAGCCGGGCAGGTGGTACAAATCATTTCGTTAAAGCATGACCTCCCCGGCGTAGCACCTAACGGTGCATTTAATGCGCTTGTCCTACCCCGTTAGGAAATAGACTTGGTGACAGTGCAAGTACTGTTCACTTCCCTGTAATGACCATATTAGGCATTGTGGTAACCCCTTGGCCTATAAAAGGAGGCCCATGGCTGCAGTTAGAACGGCCGGCACCTAGTTCAATTATGCGTTGTAGCTGCACTTCCTGCGCACCTTGCCGGCAAACTGCGCTCCTTGTAACTTGAGCTCATACAAAATCAAACCACAAAGCAGGAGTAGGATTTTACGCTCACAGCGGCCCGAACCTGGATAAATCATTCCTTGTCCTTACATCTATTAGCCCTGCTCTTCGTAGCACATTGATCCCACAGTTGAACCACAAAGGGATCCTCTCGATCCCATAGATCGTCGTTTTCTCGCGACACTTACTTTGACAGATAGTTGATTGTCTAGCATTACTCTGCATCTTATCTGCACCACCCTCCATTTTCTCCAAATTATCAGATCTACATTTACACTTACCAAAATGTTGAATAAAGCCAATGCAGTTGCACAAGTTCAGGTCTGCAATGCTCTTGTTAGTACATTTTTGCCTTGTAACACTGTACTTAATTGATAGCTATTTGATTTTCTATCATCACTCTGCATCTGAGCTTCATTATCCTCTATTTCTTCCGATATTATTATATCCATATTTACTCTTTACCAAATGTAGAATAAAGGCAACGCTTATGAAGAAGTTCTTTTGGTGAATTTCTTGAATTATCCTTCCATCGACATGGAGAAGGGCTTTGTAGAGCCCATGTTAACTTGTAATGTAAGTCCATCCTTCTCAAGCCTTCAAACTTTGTTCTAGCATAGATTTGGATAGGCATCATTTCCTCCACTGCTGTTTAGGTTGGTGTTTGCATCGGATTGCATGATTGCAACAACTGCCACTTTCAAATTGTAGTTGTAAAAACATGTTCCTTATTCATACCATCTGCATTAATCAGAACAGATCCAATATTTTCTTTAGCCCTGCATGTATGCCTGTGTTCTAGATCTGTAATCTGGCGGTGTGGTGAAGCGGCCCACGCTTGCATCATCTCATTTCCTGCTTTGTCTTAACTAATTTTGCCGATGGTTTGGACAATGTCATATTATGTTAATGCTATTTTAAATTGTATCTCTGAATTTGCCAATATAAAATGGGATGGAATTGACAACAAACTGACCATCATTGCTTATATATGTGTGAAACCTGTTATCTATCTACTTTTTCTCTTTCAGAATAATATCTCTGACGACAGGCAGAACTGTAAGGAAGATAGTGAGCCAAACCATTGCTGGTACCTATCACTTATATTACACCGAAGAAGGCAAACCTTCTTGAAGAGAGCGAGACGACCCCAAAGTCATGTCTTGATGAAGACAGTGAGTTCAAGCTACTCACCAGTGGCTGTGACACAAGCTAGGTGAAGTTGCTGCCTGAATCAGTTTGACTTCTTCAGTCTCAACTTCAAGCAGAAAGACTTGCTTCAGCTAAGCTCTAACTTGAAGTCCATTCTCTAACAAAGATCACAGAGGACAACCGTGCGTACTTTATTGCTAAGCGGCTAAAGCTGGAGGATATATCGTTCAGACAACTGAGGTCTCATCAGCTTGCTCAGATGCTTCAGGCAGGTCATCGATGAACAAGACCGTGAAGAAGACCTCCAGGCAGGTCATCGAGAAGTACTATTCTATTACTGAAGATCAAGATTGCCCATGCCGGCAAGCTTCGTGCCGGCAAGGTGAAGACCAAAACTCTGGTTGCCGGCAAGCTCCGCGCCAGCAGGCTCATTCTGTCCCGTTACCGCTCCACCTCATCATCAGCTAGATAAGCACGTATGATGGGTGTCAAGTGGGCAGGCAGTCAAACGTAGCTGTCCAAGGCACGTGTCAGCATGCCATGCAAGGATTAAGTTTAATGACACCCCTCCCTGGGACGTGTCAAGATAACAGGAAGCCAGCCGGGCAGGTGGTACAAATCATTTCGTTAAAGCATCACCTCCCCGACGTAGCACCAAACGGTATATTTAATGCGCTTGTCCTACCCCGTTAGGAAATAGACTTGGTGACAGTGCAAGTATTGTTCACTTCCCTGTAATGACCATATTAGGCATTGTGGTAACCCCTTGGCCTATAAAAGGAGGCCCATGGCTGCAGTTAGAACGGCCGGCACCTAGTTCAATTTTGCGTTGTAGCTGCACTTCCCACGCACCTTGCCGGCAAGCTGTGCTCCTTGTAACTCGAGCTCATACAAAATCAAACCACCAAAGCAAGAGTAGGATTTTACGCTCACAGCTGCTCGAACCTGGATAAATCATTGCTTGTCCTTACATCTATTAGCCCTGCTCTTCGTAGCACATTGATCCCACAGTTGAACCACAAAGGGATCCTGTCGATCCCATAGATCGTCGTTTTCTCGCGACACATACTTTGACAGATAGTTGATTGTCTAGCATTACTCTACATCTTATCTGCACCACCCTCCATTGTCTCCAAATTATCAGATCTACATTTACACTTACCAAAATGTTGAATAAAGCCAATGCAATTGCACAAGTTCAGGTCTGCAATGCTCTGGTTAGTACATTTTGCCTTGTAACACTGTACTTAATTGATAGCTATTTGATTTTCTATCATCACTCTGCATCTGAGCTTCATTATCCTCTATTTCTTTCGATATTATTATATCCATATTTACTCTTTACCAAATGTAGAATAAAGGCAACGCTTATGAAGAAGTTCCTTTGGTGAATTTCTTGAATTATCCTTCCATCGACATGGAGAAGGGCTTTGTAGAGCCCGTGTTAACTTGTAATGTAAGTCCATCCTTCTCAAGCCTTCAAACTTTGTTCTAGCATAGATTTGGATAGGCATCATTTCCTCCACTGCTGTTTAGGTTGGTGTTTGCATCGAATTGCATGTTTGCAACAACTGCCAGTTTCAAATTGTAGTTGTAAAAACATGTTCCTTATTCATACCATCTGCATTTGTCAGAACAGATCCAATATTTTCTTTAGCCCTGCATGTATGCCTGTGTTCTAGATCTGTAATCTGGCGGTGTGGTGAAGCGGCCCACGCTTGCATCATCTCATTTCCTGCTTTGTCTTAACTAATTTTGCCGATGATTTGGACAATGTCATATTATGTTAATGCTATTTTAAATTGTATCTCTGAATTTGCCAATATAAAATGGGATGGAATTGACAACAAACTGACCATCATTGCTTATATATGTGTGAAACCTGTTATCTATCTCCTTTTTCTCTTTCAGAATAATATCTCTGACGACAGGCAGAACTGTAAGGAAGATAGTGAGCCAAACCATTGCTGGTACATATCACTTATATTACACCGAAGAAGGCAAACCTTCTTTAAGAGAGCGAGACGACCCCAAAGTCATGTCTTGATGAAGATAGTGAGTTCAAGCTACTTACCAGTGGCTGTGACACAAGCCAGGTGAAGTTGCTCGCTGAATCAGTTTGACTTCTTCAGTCTCAACTTCAAGCAGAAAGACTTGCTTCAGCTAAGCTCTAACTTGAAGTCCATTCTCTAACAAAGATCACAGAGGACAACCGTGCGTACTTTATTGCTAAGCGGCTAAAGCTGGAGGATATATCGTTCAGACAACTGAGGTCTCATCAGCTTGCTCAGCTGCTTCAGGCAGGTCATCGATGAACAAGACCGTGAAGAAGACCTCCAGGCAGGTCATCGAGAAGTACTATTCTATTACTGAAGATCAAGATTGCCCTTGCCGGCAAGCTTCGTGCCGGCAAGGTGAAGACCAAAACTCTGGTTGCCGGCAAGCTCCGCGCCAGCAGGCTCATTCTGTCCCGTTACCGCTCCACCTCATCATCAGCTAGATAAGCACGTATGATGGGTGTCAAGTGGGCAGGCAGTCAAACGTAGCTGTCCAAGGCACGTGTCAGCATGCCATGCAAGGATTAAGTTTAATGACACCCGTCCCTGGGACGTGTCAAGATAACAGGAAGCCAGCCGGGCAGGTGGTACAAATCTTTTCGTTAAAGCTTAACCTCCCTGGCATAGCACCTAACGGTGCATTTAATGCGCTTATCCTACCCCGTTAGGAAATAGACTTGGTGACAGTGCAAGTACTGTTCACTTCCCTGTAATGACCATATTAGGCATTGTGGTAACCCCTTGGCCTATAAAAGGAGGCCCATGGCTGCAGTTAGAACGGCCGGCACCTAGTTCAATTATGCGTTGTAGCTGCACTTCCCGCGCACCTTGCCGGCAAGCTGCGCTCCTTGTAACTTGAGCTCATACAAAATCAAACCACCAAAGCAGGAGTAGGATTTTACGCTCACAGCGGCCCGAACCTGGATAAATCATTGCTTGTCCTTACATCTATTAGCCCTGCTCTTCGTAGCACATTGATCCCACAGTTGAACCACAAAGGGATCCTCTCGATCCCATAGATCGTCGTTTTCTCGCGACACTTACTTTGACAGATAGTTGATTGTCTAGCATTACTCTGCATCTTATCTGCACCACCCTCCATTTTCTCCAAATTATCAGATCTACATTTACACTTACCAAAATGTTGAATAAAGCCAATGCAATTGCACAAGTTCAGTTCTGCAATGCTCTTGTCAGTACATTTTGCCTTGTAACACTGTACTTAATTGATAGCTATTTGATTTTGTATCATCACTCTGCATCTGAGCTTCATTATCCTCTATTTCTTCCGATATTATTATATCCATATTTACTCTTTACCAAATGTAGAATAAAGGCAACGCTTATGAAGAAGTTCCTTTGGTGAATTTCTTGAATTATCCTTCCATCGACATGGAGAAGGGCTTTGTAGAGCCCGTGTTAACTTGTAATGTAAGTCCATCCTTCTCAAGCCTTCAAACTTTGTTCTAGCATAGATTTCGATAGGCATCATTTCCTCCACTACTGTTTAGGTTGGTGTTTGCATCGGATTGCATGTTTGCAACAACTGCCACTTTCAAATTGTAGTTGTAAAAACATGTTCCTTATTCATACCATCTGCATTAATCAGAACAGATCCAATATTTTCTTTAGCCCTGCATGTATGCCTGTGTTCTAGATCTGTAATCTGGCGGTGTGGTGAAGCGGCCCACGCTTGCATCATCTCATTTCCTGCTTTGTCTTAACTAATTTTGCCGATGATTTGGACAATGTCATATTATGTTAATGCTATTTTAAATTGTATCTCTGAATTTGCCAATATAAAATGGGATGGAATTGACAACAAACTGACCATCATTGCTTATATATGTGTGAAACCTGTTATCTATCTCCTTTTTCTCTTTCAGAATAATATCTCTGACGACAGGCAGAACTGTAAGGAAGATAGTGAGCCAAACCATTGCTGGTACCTATCACTTATATTACACCGAAGAAGGCAAACCTTCTTGAAGAGAGCGTGACAACCCCAAAGTCATGTCTTGATGAAGACAGTGAGTTCATGCTACTCACCAGTGGATGTGACACAAGCTAGGTGAAGTTGCTACCTGAATCAGTTTGACTTCTTTAGTCTCAACTTCAAGCAGAAAGACTTGCTTCAGCTAAGCTCTAACTTGAAGTCCATTCTCTAAAAAGATCACAGAGGACAACCGTGCGTACTTTATTTCTAAGCGGCTAAAGCTGGAGGATATATCGTTCAGACAACTGAGGTCTCATCAGCTTGCTCAGCTACTTTAGCTGCATTTCCTGGGCAGGGTTAATGTTTCTTGAACTATGTTGAAGTGTTGTCCTTTCTGTATATTATTTTGTCGGCGCATTTATTTGCACTGGTGGCGACCTTTGATGCCTAGTGTATGTAATCTGTGGTCTGGTTGAGATTTATTATCACTGGTGGCGAACTTTGATGCTCAGTGGATGTAATATGTCTTAATTTCTTTATTGTATAGTCTAGGTTTATGCTTAGTCAGTATGCAATAATTTAGGCCGAAAGTTTGAGCAGACGTCAACGGCCCAAAACGTTATCAGTCCATCAGCGGTATATAAAAGGAAATTACGCTTCACAAACGGGCCGGCCCTTTAGTCGCTATATATGGGCCGAAGCGTGGGCCTATAATCATCTCTGGCCATTAGCAAGCCTGAACGTAAAGTAATTTTGGGCCTTTAATAGGCCGAGTAAACCGCGGGCCTTAGTTGGGCCAGAAAATATCATGGGCTTTTAGCAGGCTCAAAAGTAGATTGGGCCTGAATTGTGCCAAACAATTTATGGGCCGACAACAGGCCAAAATGTACCTTGGCCCAAAATTGCCCCAATTACATGACGGGCCATTAACAGGCCAAATTTTATCTCGGGCCTTGGTTGGCCCAATCACATGCTGGGCTGTAAGCAGGCAGGATTCAAAGCGGGCCATAATTAGGCCCATCCATATCATGGGCCTTTAACAGGCCGATAGTCAGGTTGGGCAAAAATTTATCCACGAAGACTACGGGTTGTTAAGAGGCCGAAAGCCTCTTCGGACCAGAAATGGGCCCAAATGCAGCACGGGCCGTTAAATGGCCGGAAGTGAAACCGGGCCGAAAATGACCCAAATGCACCATGGGCCGCTAACAGGCCAAAACATTTATCGGGCCGAACTGGGTCAAATTGTTCAACGGGCCTTTAAGATGCCGAAATACAAACCGGGCCTTCAATGGGCTGAAAAGCACAATGGACTGTTAACGGGCCGGATCTGATATGGGCTGTAATTTGGCCCAGAACATGGTAGGCTGTTAACGCGCTGACCCACTAGTATTTGACAAAATCTTGTGGGCCTTTGGCTGGGGCGGCCCGTTTAACCTGAATGGGCCACTGTTGGGCTGTGCCACGTGTCAACGTATCATAGGCGTCTCTCGTCCAATGAATGGATGACATCTATCGCAACGGCGAGCTGACACGTGGTTCCATTGGCGAATGGGAATTTTACACGTGGAAAATCGCCATTGGTCTGGGTTGTTAACGGGTTATCAGATCCAAACCCGCACCCGATAGCTTAACGGCAACCCGTTATGGTGGATGCCACGTGTCGGTTACCCTTAACGAAAACACTTCCATGACGTGTCATTTACCGTCATGGAAGTGGACACTTCTGTGATGATAATTTGAGTATTGTCATGGAACACTTCTACGACAGCACAGGTATGACTATCTTGATTTTGTCATAAAATCGTCACGGATGTACATGCATGACAGAAACGTGACCTACTATGACAAATAGGTATCATCATGAAAGTGTTTTTTTAGTGCTACTTTGCCAGGGTGGTTCGCACGCAAGGGTTGGACTCCTGTCTCGCCTGTGTACAATTTTGTTTAACTTATTTCTTTCCTCTGCCAACTGACAGGTGGGACTCACAAACCATGTGCCAATTTAACCAGACAACAAAGTGCCACGTAGACTATTTGGCTGGTCAACAGAGTGCAATACGGTGCTCTATGGTGAGCTAGTGACCGTATAATCACCGGAAAATGTATATAGTGACCATAATGAGGGTATTCTGAAGTCTAGTGATCATATTGTGCTTTTGCTTCAAATACAGTGACCGCCAGTGTATTTATCTCGTTTCAAATTGAGCCATCACTACTACAGGATGGTCCTTACGCGACACATGTATACGAGACCAATCGACCAAACTGTGTGTGATGCATTAATTGCAAACGGTATCGTAATAAAACCATCACCAATAAAACGAACTGTGTGCGATGGCAGATCCATCAAGCACGATTCAGAAAAGATTTGCGTGTGCGAATTGTGGCAGACAGTTGATCCTTATGAACTGTTTGTGATGAGCCAAAACAATAGAAACTGTGAGCCAGATCAAGGTGTGTGCAATAGATGGCATATAGTTCACTCGGATGAACCGTTTGTGATGAGCCAAAATAACAGAAATGGTCAGCCAGATCAAGGTGTGTGCGATAGATGGCATACAGTTCACTCGGATGAACCATTTACGATGAGCCAAAACAACAGAAACGGTCAGCCAGATAAAGGTGTGTGTGCGTTAGACGACATATAGGTCTCTCGGATGAACTATTTGCGATGAGCCAACGTAAACACAAACGATTTGGCTTAACAAGATGTGTGTGATCCCCGGCAAAGAGGACAATAATCAGAATTGTGTGGGAAGACCGATAATAACACAGATGATTCCTGCTAATACGTTGTGTGTGTTGTGGGCAAACGCTTGCTGGTATACAATTGTCAGCGATTGATGAATTCATCACCGACGGGTTCCGTAGTTTATTCCGTATGCGATGTGATTTTCCCAGTCTGTAGAACATGTACGCTCTTCTGCGTACAGAACGATATATTCTTTAGTGAATTGTGTGCTTTATTGGGTAAGCAATGTGCGCGCACGCGTCGTGCTAGCTCATGCTTCCGTCTTTGTTAAGTTTTCCATTAAATGATGGTGTTTTATGAACACGCCACCGTTTCCCACCACTTCCCCATCGGTTTCCCGCCTCCAGTGACTGCGCATAAGCCTGGGCGGCACACGACACACGGAAGCACAAGCTCAACCTATAGCCCCTCTACCTTTTCCAAGAATGCTAACCCACCGAAGCATTGCCTCTGCCATGTCAGGCCCATTTCTGGGATAAATCACAGAAGAGCCTCAACTCATACCAACCCCAAGAACAACTGGTAGACTTCCTTGATATAGATAACTAGTACAAATATAATATTACACAGGGTTGAGTCAGAGGGCTCAACAATTATTACAAGCTTGCCAATATACTACGGTGGTGGAATAACACAGTGGTGTGGTGGTAGAACAACACTGATACAATAAAATAAAGTCAAGCGTCAGTCTGAGGCTTGACTATTTTATTGGTTTAGCGGAAGCACTGCGGATGATACATGTGATGGACTCCAAGCTCACAGGTTGACTGACTGGGACACCTCTAAGCGTTGGGCTCACTAGCGCAATCTCCTTCCACAAGCTCGTCCTCCTCCAGGTCTGGCCAATAAAATAGCCAGGGACAAGCCAGTGAGTACGTTGGAATGTACTCGCAAACATTATGAACGAAAGATATACCGAATGCATATGCCCATGATGGATTAAATGATATGCTCATGCAGACTGAATTTTAAAACATGGCATGATAAATATTAGCATGTGCAGAAAAATAAAATGTTAGTGACAAACCAAGAAAGTTAAAAGTGGACAATCGGGCGAGACAAGACCGCCCGAGTATCCAAGAGAAATGCCAAACGGGTGTCTAAAAGAGAATCGGGCGAGACAGGACCGCTCGAGAACTCAAGCGACGCCACGAGAGGTCTTGAAAAGAAATGCCAAACGGGTGTCTAAAAGAGAATCGGGCGAGACAGGACCACCCGAGAACTCAAGCGATGCCACGAGAGGTCTTGAAAAGCAATGCCAAACGGGTGTCTAAAAGAGAATCGGGCGAGACAGGACCGCCCGAGAACTCAAGCGACGCCACGAGAGGTCTTGAAAAGAAATGCCAAACGGGTGTCTAAAAGAGAATCGGGCGAGACAGGACCGCCCGAGATCTCAAGCGATGCCACGAGAGGTCTTGAAAAGAAATGCCAAACGGGTGTCTAAAAGAGAATCGGGCGAGACAGGACCGCCCGAGATCTAAAGCGACGCCACGAGAGGTCTTGAAAAGAAATAAAACCGAGTGTCCGGGGTAGTCCAGCCAGCCCCTGAGACACTCAGGAAATAAAATAAGAGAAACGGGTTAGTCCACAATAATATGCATAGTAATAATAATACTTATGTCAATAGCATCTATGATAACAAAAATTATACATCATGGCATTAGGGTGACAATGATTATCCTGCAAAATAATTCACGCTCAAATTAATTATTTCCTCCGGAGACTGACACCGGGACCGACACTTGACCCTTCCCAGCTAACGTCCTTGACCGTGGACACGGCTATTCGAATAGATATAACTCTGTAGAAGGTGTACTCTTTACCCACGTGTATGAGATTTCTTTAGCCAGCACCGTGACGCTGGCTAATTCCCATTACGGTCTTTAGGTTGAAAACATGCCTGACCAGCACACACCAGATTAACTTTCCGGATGCCAGGAATCACCCAAAGCATCGTTCAAGAAAAACTCTAAGTCGGGGAGACTACAATCTCGAATAGCATGGGATCACTATTCATATGCCCGGATTACAAGGGGTGCCCCCCTCTCGGCCCAGCCGGATACACCCATGCCCCCTGACCTGATGACGGGCATTAGTCCATGGCCGTGGAAACCCTCATCATGGCACTCTATGTGGTGTGTACACAGACAGGGGTTAGCAACTTACTAAACCGTACTTCCCTCGCGGGAAGACCCGTGGCAACACGGTGTTTAGCTAGGTGTGACGGAACAAGACTCGATCTTGGTCGACTGAGGAGGTGTTGTTATTATGACTGGCATGTCTAACATGCCACGGTGACACCGTCGTGTCTTAGCACAGCCCGTGCCCACCGCCACGTCCAAGGCAGGAGATATACTCATGGTTGTCTCACAACTTTTATTCATGGTAGGAAGTCACTTGAGTGAAGTGCAAGCAAGTGCAAAAATGATATGACCATGCATGCATACACTATTACTACATATGCGGTGCAATATCAAACTGATGCAACCATGCATGCAATTCACCATATCCGAAGTTCAAAAATGCTTGCCTTACTCAAAGTAGTCAGAAAGTGAACCCTCGAAATTCCCGGCAAAGTTTCCCTCTTCGTTTTCTGAAAAATTCAAATTCAAAATTTGCAACAGTACCAAAAAGTGTCTCAAAATATTTTTGAATAAATACTAAAAAAACTAAAGATAAAAATAAGAACCTCAAAAAAAGAATCAACTCAATCAGAGTTGTGGTTTAAAAGTTATTAAACTTTCAAATCCAGGGGCCTTTCTGCAAAATCCAGGTCCCTGTGCGTTTAAAAAGAAAATGGTTTGGGAAGAAATACGCTTCCCAGTGCGGAAAGCGTAAAGCGCCAGAGTACGCTTTCGATTTAAACACCGAAAAAAAGAAAACGCTGACGGGTGGGCCCCACCCGTCAGGTTTGAATTTAAACGCGCTCGCGCGCGTGGACAGAAGGGAGGCGGCGATCACCGACGACGATCGCCGGGGTTTTAGGAGGCGGCGCTGGTCGGATCATGCTCGGGGTGGACTGCCGCGTCGGTGGGTGGCAGTGGTGGTCCCGGCGAGCACCTGAACAACAGCGAGGTCGACGCCGGCGGACGGTGGTTCGGGTGAGGTGGGATCTCGCCGGAGAGAGCTCGGGATGCCAAATTGAAGCGCGGGATCGACGAGAGGGAGTGGTGATAGGCTACTGGTGGAGTTTTGCAAGTGGAGGTGGCCTAACGACGTCGTGTGGATCGGGGAAGGTGGCGGCGGATCGGTGACCGGAGAGGAGGAAGATGACCTCCTCGAGGTCGGGGAAGTGTGTGGGAGCTCGATTGCGATGGTGTGGAGGTGATGTGGTTGATCTGCGGGGCTCGGGAGGTCCTTATATAGGCAGTTCGAGGGTGGCCGTGCGGGTGTGGATTACACTGGAGTAACTCCGGCCGGCGAAGTAGGTAAGGACGGTGGGGAGGTTCTGTGAATGATCCAGGAGGTCAATGGATCTCTCCGGAGATGCCAGCGCGATCGAGATCGAGCTCTATCTTCTTATCCGTGGCGAAGCTTGCGTACGGGTGCGGCGGCGATGACCGGCTCCGACGACTTCCAGGCGGGGCCAGGCGGTGCGGACGGTGTGCGAGGATGAGGAGGGAGGCGCCGCGTGGAGAGAGGTAGGCAGAGGGAGAGCAGCAGCAGCAGTAATGGCAGTAGCAGCTGTCCTGATCGGCTCGGCTGCCGCAGCCGAGGACGGTGGCCGTTGCACCGGCCACTTACTGTGCTGTCGGCGGCGGCCAGCTGACCAGGGGGTCCCGGGGAGGTTCATTGATGATCGAGGGAGGCATGGATGAGAAGGAGAGGTGATGGAGTGGAGTGCACGGCGCCGTCTCCCTCTTTCTCTGAATCTCTGTCTTTCTCTGAATTTTTTTGACAGTGAACAGTGTGCACACCACATGTATGATGAAATGACAGAGAGCTCTAGAGATTTTAGGAATTCGTGGGAATTTTTGTTGTGAGGTGTTGATGCATAAAAGAGAGTCTGGCAGAGTTTCAGAATTTTTGGAGTTATAAAAATTGATTTTGTATCAGAGAGATTGTTTCTGGTCCAAATTTGAACTGGATGGAATTTGAAAATTTTGAACTGTGGAACACAATGTTTTTGGTGAAATGGGTTGTGGGTACTGTCTAGTTGCTAGGATAATTTTTGTGGTTGCAGAAGAATCACAGAAAATATGGTTCCTTTGTAAACCAAAGAAACTAGGATAATTATAAATTCCAACTTTGGAATTTATTTAAAATGGAAGAAATATTTTTGTGGAGTGGTAAAATATTGGACACTGTCCTAGAATGTGAGAATGACTTGAGGGATAATTTAGAAGTGACAGAATTTTTTTTGGAGGATTTTAGAAGGACTAGAAAGAAGTGAAATGGTCATTTCCATGGAATAATTTTAATTATTCCAAAAACTTTTCTAAAAGAAAATATTTTTGTGATCCTCCAAAAATAATTTCCCAATTAATAAACTATCCAAATCATAACCATTTAAAATTTTGAAACCCAATTAAAAATAAAAAATGATTTTCAGAACAGAAGACAGAGAAAAAGAAAAATAGGGCCAAAATAATTCAACGCATTTTATTTTAAAGAAAAGATTTAAAAATTCAAAGAAAATATTTTGGGGTGTTACATGCCATCAACATCCTCGACGAGGAAAACGAGCCGGTGCAGGTGCCACGGACCATCGAGGCCGAGGGCGTCCCTGGCAACGCGATGGACGATGCCGTGCGGTGCGTCATCGCCAGGGTTGAGCAGACCCTTGGCGCAGGGCGCGTGCGCTGCGGATCAAGATAGGCGCGTCACCACCGAGAGGCTGCAGCTTGCTGCACAACATGATCGGTGATGCTCCGCAGAGCAAGATAGGCGCGTCCATGCCGATAAGCTACGGCGCGCCGCATATCGAAACCGGTGGAGCGCCGCAGAGCGGGAGGCGCGGCGCACCGAACAGCAAGAGCGGTTACATCGGCGCTTTCCTGCTGTCTTCAGGGTAGTGTTCCAGCTGGGTACATGGCCCGTCAGTAGCCCCATTCCTCGCTAGGAGTGGGCAGAGGCCATCTGCGCTGTACTTGCACCAGAGGCCGGCCGGGCCGTATTTGCACCGGACGCAGGCCGCGCCGTTCGCATGTGTCGCACCGTTCGCCTTGTCCTCGGAACACTCGATGCCAATGTGCTGGTCGCTAGGCTCGAGCACCTCCTTAGCCCAGGTGCAGGCCCGGTCCTGAGGGGGGGCGAGCGGGGCGACCGCCCCAGGCCCCCGGCGCTAGTGGGGCCCCAAAATGCCTAAGTATGTACGTACTATCTCTGGTTTCCTTCCTGCAATTATTTCTTTCCATTTTTTAAGGACAGTACAATTCCTTCCGTAATCCATGATTTCCTAACTTAATCTACGATCCTAGAAATTAGGCGCACTCGTTTCCCTATCAGTTATTGTATATGCGGTTAATTAGGGGTAGTTATGAAAAAGAATCGCTCCTGATTTACTTCCTTAATCCACGAGAGTACAAGCGTACAACCAGATCGCACGCGGGCGAACAGGCTCTGAAATGAGAGAATGGGTCGTCACCCAGTTGATATTCATCTCCTGTGCATGGCGCCGCCTTGAGTCGCTGTAGGCCTGAGTCAGAGAAGGACTGGAGATAACACATCGCTGCCTCACATGCTACCATGCTGACACTACGAGAGACGAGATCCACGACACGATTGCAGTTAGAAAGAAGAGAAGGTATGTCTCAGATGTTTATTATATAGGCAGTCTATGCACTATGAGATTTTTTCTTGATGATTGATTAAAAGTTATGAAATGGTCATTAACATTGCCTCTTCATTTATGCAACTGAACAGTTATAACCAGTTTGATATTGTTTATGCATAGATATCACTGGGTTTATCAGTTTTTTTGTTTGTCAACATGCTGATAGTTGCTATTCTGGAGGAATAAACTAATGTTAATCCGTAATGGCTTTACATATACAATGTTAACAACATCATGGATGATAACAAAGTATCGTTCGGCCGTGTACTGTATTCGGTTTGTGCCTTTATTTATAAAGGGGGGCGAAAGCCTGTTTCGAGTGATCATGGGCATTTAATATCATATGTTGGTCTTGACGATGTACCGGTTTTTATTATACATGATTATGGTCCAAGAAATAAGGATAAGCTTAATAAGACATATTTATAAAGAAGAGATTTGTATGATAGAAAATTACTGTATTTCCTTTGGTTGACAATTCAATATTATGTTTCTTGTGTTTACGTTAAGGGCCCTAGGATGTAATTTTGCCCCGGGCCCCGAAATCCCAGGACCGGCCCTGCCCAGGTGTCCACCTAGGCACGGTAGAGGAACATGGCCGTCGCATCCTCGAGCTCGTGATCTTCGATGAAATAGCCAACTTGGAGCTCGAGATCGCGCTCCAGATGTAAAACGAGCGTGTCAATCGCTTGGATGAACGTCTGCACGAGTTCAGGCAGAGCCAAGAGCTTCCATAGGCAAGGGTGGTGGTCATGGACGCATTTTATTTTGTTGGGTCGTGTCAACGTTGATAGCTATGTCTTCACAACAATCATAATATTGCTCTGTTTCAATGTCTGTACTCTATTTTTGATTCTTATATATTGTTCTGTTTCAATGTGTACATGTGGATGGTAACATCTAGATAGAAATTAGTACGAAAACAGATAGAAATATGAAATTCATAATATATATTAATTGTTCAGTAGTTCATCACAGATATGTATAATGTCATCACATATACGTGATGATACTTAACTACTATGTACAATGCATAAAAATTGAAATCGAGCAATACTAAAACTATTATTCCCTCCATAGGGGGCTAGTATTCTGGCAGCCCCTCGCCAGTAGCTCCCTAGTGCACGGCGGCTTCCCAGCATGGAGGGAGTTCTCTGCCTCCTCCGCCTCATAGCGCTCGACGTGACGATTGGCCTCTTGCTAGTGGACGCACGCGGCCGATCTTGCCATTCCATTGGGCACCCATCGGAGCTCCTTGGCGGTAGCACGCTAGAGCTTATAGGCCCACCTCCACGCAGCGATGAGGCGCCTAGCGCCTTTGGTCCTCCTGGTGAAGTGCCCACCATCTTCGTACACCTCCTCCGCACGTCGACGTGCCCGCCGCCAAAGCTCCAGCTCTTCCTTTTCCTAGGCGGCCTCATGGGCTTAACGGGCCACCTGGAACCTGGCACGCTCCTCCGCCAACTCCTTCTTGAATGCCACATAAATGACTTTCTCAGCCGGCGGCAGCGTCTTCCACAGAGCCAGATTGTATTGGCCCCAAAACCACTCCAAAGTTGGCGCGTCCGGTGCAACCTCGTCTGGTGGCGCGTAGGGGTCCTCCTCGTCGCTGCTCTGCGACTTGACATCCTCACGGGGCGGCGCCTCCTCCTCGGCGTGTGGGCAGATTGGCAGTGCCATGGCACAGTTTGGTGAGAGAGAGCAGGGGCGAGTGAGGAGAGAATGCAGGCGGGACGAAGTGGGCGGGGTAGTATTTATTGGCGGCCGGAATCTAGATCGACGGGAGCAGTACACGCGTCGGTCACCGGAATTTATGAGTACTGTAGCTTGAATTACACACGATTCCCGGAGCAAAAGCCGTGTGTGAATTACATCACTGACGGTTCCAAATACAGAACCGCGTATGATTAAAAACCCGTGCCATCACCTTCCAAACATCGAGACGCGAAACAGAGTGCCACTCATGTGGGGCCCAGTTGTCTTGCCAGATATTTACATTTTCTTTCCAAATATAAGGCACGAATGCTTATTTTGTGTTACTATGATATTATTATAAAATGTAATAAATAAATGATTTTTCCAACCCATGATGGTTTGCTTTTGCATGTACATGTACTTCGAAATTGAATTACGACCACTAAATGCCTAGAAACTCACTTAATGTCTTAAAAAGGTCAAATGAACCCTGAAAATTTCCAAATTTTAACATGAAAGTTGTATTAGTTGATGTTTAAGGTACAAAAAAATTCAAGGCCATATGAGGAAGCGACCGCCGGTTCGTCTTCAAACATGCATTGTTCCCTCTCAGAACCATGAGTCTTTTCGTCAGATGCTTCGATTTGTGAGAGGTGTGTGTCAAAACTTTTGTCAAACAGGCCAAATTTTTTACCACGGCATCTTGGTGACATGCCATGACATCAAGCAAGGTTTCATGTATTTCTAATCATTTTTGAATTTTTTGGAATTTAAAAGCCATGGTACTCAATGTTTGTGTCCAAGCCGGGGCACCAATATGTCCGAAAAATCCTTCCAATTTATTGCACGGGACATTAACTTGCACACAAGGACACACATATGATTTTTCAACCCATGATGGTTTGCTTTTGCATGTACATGTAGTTCAAATTTGAATTACGGCCACTAAATGGCTAGAACCTCACTTAATGTCTTAAAAGGTTCAAATGAACCCTAAAAATTTCCAAATTTTAACATGACTGTTGTATTAGTGGATATTCATGGTACAAAAAATTTCAAGGCCATACGAGGAAGCAATCGCCGGTTTGTCTTCAAACATGCATTGTTCCCTCTCGGAACCACGAGTCCTCTTGTCATATGCTCCGATTTCTGAGAGGTATGTGTCAAAACATTAGTCAAACAGGCCAATTTTTTTCCACAGCATCTTAGTGCCATACCATTACATCAAGCAAAGTTTCATGTATTTCTAATCATTTTTGAATTTTTTGGAATTTAAAAGCCATTGTACTCAATGTTTGTGTCCAAGCCGTGACACCAATATGTCTGAAAAATCCTTCCAATTTACTGCACAGGACATTAGCTTGCACACAAGGACACGCATATGATTTTTCAACCCATGATGGTTTGCTTTTACATGTACATGTAGTTCAAATTTGAATTACGGCCACTAAATGGCTAGAAACTCACTTAATGTCTTAACAAGGTCAAATGAACCCTGAAAATTTCCAAATTTTAACATGACAGTTGTATTACTGGATGTTTACGGTACAAAAAATTTCAAGGCCATACGAGGAAGCGACCGCCGGTTCGTCTTCAAACATGCATTGTTCCCTCTCGAAACCACGAGTCTTCTCGTCAAATGCTCCGATTTGTGAGAGGTGTGTGTCAAAACTTTCGTTAAATAGGCCAATTTTTTACCACGGCATCTTAGTGCCATGCCATGACATCAAGCAAAGTTTCTTGTATTTCTGATCATTTTTGAATTTTTTGGAATTTAAAAGCATGGTACTCAATGTTTGTGTCCAAGCTGTGACACCAATATGTCTGAAAAATCCTTCCAATTTACTGCAGAGGACATTAACTTGCACACAAGGACACGAATATGATTTTTCAACACATGATGGTTTACTTTTGCATCTACATGTAGTTCAAATTTGAATTACGGCCACTAAATGGCTAGAAATTCACTTAATGTCTTAAAAAGGTCAAATGAACCCTGAAATTTCCAAATTTTAACATGACAGTTGTATTAGTGGATGTTTATGGTACACATTTTTTTGTACTATTAAAACACTATCCATTGCCACTGTACTTCAAATTAGTCTTTCACGGCTAATACAAAAAATCAACTACATCACACACAGTTGCTTATCGGAACCGTTTGCGATGAAAGTTCGTAGGTCTATTTATGTCTTCCTCCATATGCTTCGCCGGCTTCATCTACTCAAGTGCCATTCACCCCCGAATCCACGAATCCCCGATCCCCATTCCCCAACACCATCTTGCAAAGAATGACGCCATGGAGACACTTCATGAGGGCCCGTACGGTCAACGCGTCCGCCCCGAGCGGCTCCGCCTCTGCCGAGAGCGCTACCACCTACGCCGAGAGCGCGGCCGCATCCACGAGAGGATGTCTGTAGCAGCCGATAGGGCAGCTGCTGCGACGGCAGCTGCAAATGCGGAGAGCACTCGAGCAGCCGTCTATGCCACGGAGGTCGCCCTGGCCCGGGTCGAGGCCATCCACGCCCAGATCGAGGATGCCCACGCCAAGATATTCCAGGCCTCCTCGGAATCGAGCATGCACCCCACATCCAAAGAGGCAGCGGAGATGCTTGTCAATGATGTGGCAGCAGAATCCATGGATTCTCTTCCTCATGAGATCGCCGAGCGGGAGCTGGACATGCAAGAGGCAGTGGAGAGCGACAAGCGCCGAGAGGAGGAGTTCCGCCTGGCTAAGGAGGAGGTAGAGAAGTGCCTATCCGTCGAGGAATCGGCGGTGGAGTACCAACGCGAGCTCTGGTGCCACCACTACTACGAGTACTACAACCTTAAGGGCGACGCCGAGAACGAGGACGACGCCGCGGTCGAGTTCAGCCTAGGGGACACGGAGTCCACCAACGGCGGAATGTCACCAGGACAAGTCGTCGACATCTCATCTTACACCGGTGAGGCATAGGGCGGGGCATCGGTGGCTGTGTTAAAATTATGCCTACTTAGCCTCTGTTTATAACGCTGGTCTTTTGTTAGAGCAATGTTTAGGTCAGCTGGCTCTGTTTAGTTACTAAAATTCCTCGATTAAGTAAGTGTGGTCTGTGTGCTGTAGGCTCTTTTGTGTACCCAAATCAGCAAGTGATGTTAAATTATGCAATGGCGTGGATGAGCACTGTACCCCAGGGAAGTTTGGACCAAAATTTGAATGCTCAAACTCATCCCATGTGCGTAAAGCAGAAGAATCGTTTGCGATGCACACATTTGTTCAAAGTGAATTGTGTCCGATGACACTTTGCGCACCAAGTTTCCCTCCACCTTCCGAAATTTTTTCCCTACTGCCGAAATATCTAACTCTCCCCCCCTCCCCACCCCCTTTTCTCCCCGACCAGGAGCCACATTTCCCCTGTTTCCTCCTTCCTTCCTAAGCTATAGCCGCTTCCTTGCTTGCTTGCTCGATTTCACTGTCTCGCATCCGACCGCCGTGGACGCCATGGTCTTCTTGAATGACCTCTCCAGCGGTTCCTCATCCGATGACGACTACTCTGTCACCAGCCGGGTATGCCTCTCTCCTCTCTCTCATTCCCCTAGGCGTAGGGTTATGATTTGAAATTGAGGATTTTAACCCGGTGGCCGTTTTGAGCCATTTCTTCCTCTTGTAGCTCCCTAGGACCATCACTTGCAAGGAATGGAGTGGGGTAGCTGAAGATATGTCTGCTCGTTGTCAGCATCAATCTCCATGCGTGAATTTAGTGGCTTTTGAATCTGTGAATAGTGGGTGGAAGTTTCTGGCATGTGCAGAGAAGCTTAGCCCCACTTTTGTTGTTCAAAATCATTTGTTAGATGTGATTCAGACACTGTCAATGTGCTATGTTATTCTTGATGTGATTAAGACACTGTCACAGTTCTACCTAGTATCTAAAAATGGTGCCATCTCATCAACGGTGCCCTAAGAAAATTATTTGGCACCGCTTCAGTAGTTTGTGCAGCCAACGTTGCTCCACACATCCGAGCAGCCAAGCAGTAAATTACTAATACTTTATGGCATGAAGGAACTGGGCATTGGAGCAACTAGGTGCTCCGGTGCCCTGAATTTTTCCTCTGGCATTGGCTCGGCAGTGCAGGGCACCGGTGCCAAATAGCAAAAGTTGATTTGACACCAGTTTAGGCCTACATAGTGGATGGCCTTAGTGCTACTAGTTATATGTTTTAAAATTTGTGCATGTACATACCTGGTAGTATTAATTTCATGTCATTCAAGCACCATCGCTGTGTTGTTGCAGTTATATTTAGCTTCCTCATAAAATGGTCAATTTCTATTATACATGACTAAGAACTTGTAGCATTATTGCAGTTAATTATAGCTTGTGATGTTCCTGAATTTGGTTGTTGTCTCAGTAGCAATTAATTCATTTGCACATTGAACTTTTTTAGAAGATATGTCATAATTAATCTGTTTCTTCATTTTTTCAAAATATGTATGTGGTGATTTTCTAAGTTGGTAGAAACCCATTTTTTCCTACAATTGTAACTAATTTAGTTTTAATATTATAGGATGAACGAAAGTGTTCTTACCTGGAGTGGGTTGATCAAGAGTGGCCACAGTCTTTGAAGATGTGCCCAGCAAAGCTTTGGAGCATGTATGAGGAAGAGAGTAGAGATAGGCTTAGAGAAAATGTTGTCAACGATGAAGAATATTTCACGATACGGGGAAAAAAGAGGAAGATGGAGAATGATCTCAGATTTTTTAAATTACACTTTGCTGAGATAATGTTTCAAAAGGAGGAGGCACTTTCCCAGTTGTGCAATGCAAAACAGGCTCTGACTGAAGTGAAAGCGGAGCTGGAGAAGACATATTTGGCTGATCATGCATGCATCCACCAACATACATCAGCCGATTAGGGAAATTAATGAATATATTGTTCTAATATTGTGCTCAACATACTTTTATGCTTATGAAGGTGAACTAGCTATATGGTGTACTGTGCTATTGTGACGTAGCTATCGTACTGTGATGGTAAAATATATTTGTGTGCCTGATATGAAAGTGGTAAACAACTGTTCCATATGAAATGTGAATTTTCTTAATACTGGGATTATTAATAGTAAACTAATAAACCTGCTAAATGGGTCATGGCACTTTCCAAACGTTTCTAGCAGTAAAAGCGTGTGTGATGGTTAGCCCAATGTCATACAATTTTCTTCACCGAATCGTGTGTGATATACTTGAATAATGCAAACGCTTAACTGAGGCAGAGTGTCTATGATCGCTCCACCTATCAGAGACGAGGCTATACAGAAAGCTGTGTGTGATGCAGTCTGACAACACAAATGTTTGTTCCATAGTTACTATGTGGGAAGCCAAGTCGATCTCAAACGGCGTGTCCGATGAAACGTCTGCGTTAGCTCCCCCGATCGCACACGAGCATATGGGCTAAGCTTGTGTGATCGGAGGAGCAATTGCCGACGGTTTCTGGGTCCTGTGGGATGGACCCCCCTATCGCACACACAGGTAAGGCGACGGTTTAAAACTCTATCGCGGAAAGGGGATAAAAACCGTTTGTATAGCATGTCACTGCACCAGTGCATATTAACCGAAAAGGAGGCGGTATATTTGGACTAGTACTAGTACTACTTTGATGTGTCCCATCAACTCGCAGAATGTGGAGAAGCATGCTTGCTACGCCCTCTCCCTCGCATATGCGCACCGTGGCTCGCAGGACGAGGAGAAGCTTGCTTAGTACTTCCTCTCCCTCGCCCACGCGCACGGTGGCTCGCACGACAAGGAGAAGCTTTTGAATACTGCACGCTCTCCCTCGCCTGCGCCCACGCGGTGGATGTGTAGCAGTTCATTCGGTGTCAGATTGCCAGAAGCATATACTGTAGTACTAATACCATCCTTGTTTGACTTCCCGAAGAGGCGAAGAGCCAAGCGCAAGTTTTATAGGAGTATGAGTAGTCATACTAGTACGTACTACTACTAGTAGTACTTTAGCGAACAACCGCTACTGTAAGAAGCTGCCACGTCACCTTTAGCCAAAGCTGTGCCATCTTTTTTTCTCACAAACCATGTTGGAGCCCCTGTAACAGCCACACAAGTTGCACGTACACATAACACATTTACTAGTAAGTTCTAAAGGACAAATGCCAAGATGCCACACAAGTTCATCTGCACTTCATGTGATAAATTTGTGCACGACTACTCTACATAGATTTACAGTGCTACCATTCACAATTTACCATACTCCACTTACACGTTATAGATGGGCTCCATGTCCTCCTCGTGGTTCCAGTCCCACGTGTTCTTCATAGATGGCACGATCCATAGCGCTGGGCAACAGGAATCATTGTCGCGGCTTTCTAGTGTGGTTCTACACAATGGTGACTCATCCAAGCTGAAGCGGCATAAATCAGGGACAGCGTGTCCAAACATGTTGTTCATCCAGCGGTGCGCACTGAAAACACAACCATGCTTCATGAACGGCAGCCCTTCGGTGTCATGCACGGAAGGTGGCATATGTTTCACACTGGGGTAGCTGTCCCCAATGAAAAGCGAGTACTCTCCAAGAGTGTTCCTCAGATCCCAAATAGCATCATGGGGGTCGAACTCGGAGCTGTTCATCTCGTACACATGGCATCTCAAATCTGGACACATGGTGACGTACATTGTCAAGGTCCATTGTCAGGACCCCGATCCTAAGTCACACCGGTCTAGCATGTAACACATCATATCACTTTGCGGCCTCACGCCCGGTAACCCACGGCTGCCGCCTTTACCTGGGCCGGAACCGTTTGCACCTTTTGGCTCACGTATATGATTGTGTCGCTAGCATCCATGTGACAGAGAACCCGAGCCACCATGACTAGTCGTAAACCAAGGTGGCACAAACTTACAGGGACAGGCATACATGACCCAACAATGCACGTGTCGGTCAGCAGCAAGTGTAACCGAGTCGTAGCAAGCTACAAGGACTCCAGTAAAACACCACGTGACATTTCCCCATAGGGACAGTTACAGGAGCAAGGAAGGACACATGCCGGTCAATCCATGTGTTCCAGATGGAAGCACTAGGAGGCATTTCCCCATAAGGAAGGCTACCAAGAATAAACAACTAGGTGTCGGATCCCACACATACCAAAGCATTTCAATAACATACACACAATATGCTCGATATGTGTAGATACAACATGGCATCACAACATAACTCTATGACTCAAAGTATTTCTTTAAGAGGCTCCAAGGAGCCATACATAGCATGATATTACAACCATGGGTCTCATGACCCAACATACAAAGTCATACAAGCAACGGAAACATAGACCTGTCTGAGTACAGACAGCTGAAAAGAAGGAAGGCTGGGAAGCTTGACTAACTACAAGACCCTCCATAGGAACCAGACCTCTATCTGGGATTCCCAAGATAATCCGTCAACGTCGAACTCATCACAGGAATCTAAAGTGAGACTGGAGTCTCCTCTGCAAAAACATAGATTAAGCAAACGTGAGTACAAAGGTACTCAGCAAGACTTACATCAGAACTATCTACATATGCATTAGTATCAACAAGGGAGTTGTGGAGTATAACTGTAGCAAGCCAGCTTTGACTCAGTGGCTATCCTGTACTACGACTACCAGTATTTTCCTTGAGGTGAGAAAGCGCACACGAGTCCACATATTCACCATAACAATACACCACTATGGATCCGCTCCCGTCTACCTATGAGAAGGCCATCCATAGCACTCACACTTATCTTGCGCATTTTAGAGTATCCATTTCAACTTGTCTATGAACAATGTAAGCTTTCCAAGTAGTCGATATCCACGGACGCGGCTATTCGAATAGATCATTATAACCCTGCAGGGGTGTACTTCTTCACACACGCTTTCCTCACTTACCGCCATGTACACGTCATGTATCTCGGCAACCTTCAAGCGGAAACCTGGTGAGGGTGTCGGCCACGACCTGACTAACCACACAAGTCTCTAGTCCAGGTTTATCACCTATTTGAGTCCACTCCGCAAGGAAGTCCGGCCGAAGTTTCCAGTACGGCCCCAAACGATGAGTGCAGGGTTCCCAAGAGCACCATTCGGGTGTCACTTGGTACACCGTGCCTCGGTGTCTCTACTGCAACATAGCCCACCCCTAGGGTCAGCGCTACGCACGGCCACCAACACATATCCTACAAACACAAGAAACTAGTTGCAACTCCTGGACAGAGATCTAGGCGATTAATAAGTCGAGAGAGCTTGGAGCTCCCGGAGCCCAATGTTTGGTAGTAACTGTTTTGGATCACAAACATAGAACTCAGTTCCTGAGGACGGTCCCAATGAGACAACCCACCATGTACTCCTGACACAACTCTAAGCATAGCAAGCATAACAAGCAAGCATGAATGAGTAGGCACATCATGGCTCAAACAACTCCTACTCATGCTAGTGGGTTTCAACTATTTACTGTGGCAAAGACAGGTCATGCAGAGGAATGGGTTCATCTACCGCAACATGTAACAGTTGAATCGTTGTTGTCCTAATGCAGTAAAAGAGAGCAAGAGCGAGAGAGTGGGATTGTATCGGAATGCTCAAAGGGGTTTGCTTGCCTGGCACTTTTGAAGATAGCACTGCTCTTCATCAGTGTCAACGATCACAACGTCGGTTACCGAGAAGGAACAACACCGACTAGCAAAGAAGGAGCGCAATCAATGCAATCCACATTCACATGAATGACATGTCATGTTAAGGTACTGAATTTACCTAATGCAATAGTAGGTCATTTTAATTGAAGTGGAATTCAAACAAGATAAAATTCCAACTCCAAATGTTATTTCATAAATTGCCCTAATCAACAATTGTCCTAGTTGGTGATGTTAACTTGTTCAAATATGCATGATCATGGCATAAACAGATTCTTCATATTTTTCTGATCATTTTTCATATATAAATTATTTTCATTGGAGTTACGGTTGAATTTCTATGAATTTTTGAAGTTTAAACCATTTTGTGGAATTTCCTGGATTATTCTAAATTAAACTATTTCCAGAAAATGATTTACTATGTCAGCATTGCGTCACTGTGACGTCAGCAGGTCAACAGGGTTGACCCTTGTCAAACCTGACCAGTGGGGCCCACTGGTCAGTGACTCACTGGTTAAACCCGGTCAAACCCGATGCTGACTGAGGTTTGACCAGGGATAGGGCCCGCTGTCAGTGGCTAAGGGGTGGCCTAGCTGGCGGGGGTTAGCTCTAATGATGGCCACGTCGGCTGTCGCCGGAGTTCGGCTGGCGGCGACCAAAACTGCTGTGGGGGTTCGCCGGACTTGCGCTACAGGCGGCGGCTGGACGCGCGGAGACCACCAGGACGAAGCACGGGCTCGGCCGCATCCAGGGGAGGCGACGGGAGGGCGCGGGGTGGCCAGAGCTGGCCTGAACAGAGCTCACGGCGGCGGTCGGAGTTCGGTCGTCGCTCGTTTCGACGTTGTTGGGCACGGCAGGATGAACGGCTGGGTGCTACGGCCCCGTGGTGACGCGCTGAGCACGATGGTGAGCTCGTAGGCGAGCTTACACGGCCGTAGGCCATGATGGCGACATGGCCGGCGGCGAGGAGCTCGGGCTCGTTGGACGCGGCGGCTACATGGCGCAAACAGCACGGGGAGAAGGGGGATTCGGTAGAGGAGCTCATGGCGGTCACGACGAGCAGCTCGGTGGGCTCGGGGATGGCTTGGTGATGACGAAACGACGGCGGCGATCTTCGGAGCCGAGGAGGAAGAAGGGGTCGATGGCAACGCTACAGTGCGTCCGGTGTTGCGTAGCTCGATGGAGAGGATGAGGAAGTCGCGGCGGAGCTTTTGGGCAAGACGGCGAGGCGTACGGTGGCCGGTGGCCGGTGACCGCGGTGGTTCTCGGCGGCGTGCTGCGGGTGCGCTCGGGCGACTGCGGGAGAGAGAGAGACAGAGGAGGGGATGAGCATGGGGAAGAGTGAGAGGGGATCGAGGGGGGTGCGTGGCGTCTATAGCGACGTCGGGGGAGGCAGCAGGCTGGCAGGAGCTTGCTGAGCACGTGCGCGCACGCGGCGACCACGCGCCCCTGTCCTTCTGTCCAGAGGAGGAAGACGATAGGAGGAGGAGGTGGGCTGGGCCTGGTTCTGGTGGGCTGCCAGGTGGCTACAGGTATTCTCTCTCTCTCTCTGTCCTTTTCTAATTCTTTTCTATTTTCTATTTTGTTTCTCTGTTTTTTATTTACTAAAAGTACTAAACCATTTTTAAAACTCCTGAAAATAATTGTGGGCACTATTAGAATTATTCCCAAAGCCCTCAACTAGTTTCATAATTATTGAAGCATTCAAATTATTTATAGAAATTAAATGCCCCAATTCAAATACATTATGGCTTAATTCAAAAATCTAGAAATGTTCCAAAAATGTGTGCATCATTTTTAGCAGAGGTTTGCACCTTTTCCAAAAATGATGAACTTTTCTGAAGGGCATTTTGGATTCATTGAAAATATTTTACTTTGATCCTAGTTGAATTTCATTTGGTGCTAGGGTTTGAACATCCCCATTTCAAATTAAATGAAATTTAACATGGTGCATTGATGCTCTGATGCAACTAATTACAACCATTATTCTTGGGCTGTGACAACTCACCCCCACTAAACAAGAATCTCGTCCCGAGATTCAAGATGTGAGGTGAGAGGAAGGGAGGTCACAAAACTGACACAGTCTTCATGATTCATTTGCCCTCCTCAAAGATGCAGATTCATTGCATCATGATGATATTGACACCTTTGCCTTCGAGAGCTTCACCCAACACGATGAGGACAGAAGGAACTCTACAAGAATTGATCTTCTCGAAGATCGAGCAACTCAAGATCAACGCGTGGAATGAGACGTAAGAACATCTCTCGGGCTAAGACACAAAACACACATCAGGAATGATGGAAGAGAGCAGATGACGAAGGTTCAATTTGGTAGGCAACAATTCCACGCTTAGTAAGATGGTAGAGAAGTTTCAGAGTAGCGAGGAGTTAAGTTGCCCTTGACACCATAACGGGGCACCTTAGGGAAGGCGGCTCGTAGAATTATTCCCTTAAGTGGCAAGAAGAATTACTTTTGATACATAGATCATTAAAACTCTCTATACCAGCCTAAGGCAATTCACAACCGATCGTTTGAAGGAGTTCGAAAGAATGGTAAACTCAGACTAGAATGGATGATGTGGGCTACCTTGTTGAAGACAATGCAATGGATGATTTTTGCTTATCATCGAAAATGGATGGGACCCATGGTAAGTCCACTTTTGGAGATGATCCTGAACATCAGTTACTGAGAAGGGCAACCCATGGGAAAATGGCACAATGGCGGGTGCAAGTTGGGAACAAAATGCAAATGCTGGGAATGATTCTAGTAACTGGGGAGAACGCTCAACAGTAGAGAGTGATTCCACTGTTTGAATGGCTATAGAATAATCGAAAAACTGAGGGCACATTCCAACTAATGCCGACGATAAAACCTAGTGCCTGAACGTGCTCTCAAGAACTTGAGCATTTCCATATTCATCAGGGTTTTACCAGCAACTTTGCCAAGATCCTGGCAACACTTCATACTACCATGATGAATAGTGATGGAGGATGCAGATGCAAAGGAAGACAACACATTCTCAGATTTCACCCTGGCTAAGCCTAGAGAACGAAATCTGGATGATCGACCGAGAGACATATAGCACTCTGTTTCTAATGTTCTCCTTGATGTACTAGCGTAACATCTAGAACATCAAATAAAGGTCGGACTTCGGAAGTATAAGAATCCCTAAGGAACAACTTCTAGAATAAGTCATACGAAGTCCTCACGGGGAAATGGCTAATGTAACTGATATGAGATACTATAATAATAGGTCTTCCGGCTAGGTGTGTTAGCCACAACATCACTTTACCGGGTTACGGAGAGACCAATATTATAATTCTTGGGAATCGTGCCAACCATCATATCTGCCTGAGATTTAGATCCGATTGGTGACAGGATACTTCAGACTCGGCATGTCTGAAAAGAAAGTTTGCAACACAAGTCGACGGGATGACGTTGCGAGATTCTCAGGAAATGAACTACGAAAGCAAGCTCCAAAACATGAGCTGGTTTGCAATATACATGTGAGTAGAATGTCCAGGACAAATGTGCCCACATAAAAGTCTTGCAACAAAACACTACCGAGTTCTGGTTGGGAACCATCATCGAGGGTAACGGAATCATGTACAAATCCATCTGGTACCTTCAGGATTAGCACTTTGAACTTATTATCCTCGAACAAATCAATCAGTGGCTTGGTGTCGTGGTTTTGTCACGGCAGATGTCCTCATGAAAGGACTTAGTGGTGAGGCCATCGCAACAAGGTGAAAGCTTGAAGGGGTTGGTAGGAATCGAGAGACGTGAGTTTAACCCAGGTTCGGCCCCTCACGGTGGAGGTAAAAGCCTACATCCTGCTTGATTGCTATTGATGATGATCTCGATTACAAGGGTGCTCTTTCGCTACCTCTCTCTCGAGAGCTACTGATTTGTCTGTCTATCTTGACTTGTCCCTCCTGGGGTGCCTTGTCCCTCCTTATATAAGTTGAAGGGGCGGCTTACATGTAGAGTCCTAGTAGGATTAGGACTGGTCTATTTTCTATTACAAGTTGGATACTAGTCCGGGTCTTGCTTTCCTTTGTCAGGTCTTGCTTTCCTCTTCTTGGTCCTCCGCTACAAGCCGGCCCATTGGGCTCCCCTTAAGTCGGCCTCCTACCGGGTCCCGCCCTGGGCCCTTGGTCTCTCCTATTCATCGTCTTCCTCAAGGAAAACTCACTGTGTCCTTAGGTAGGCCCCCGCTTCAAGTACTGGGCTATGAGCCGGCCCACTTTATGAGTCGCCTTGACGGGCCTTTGACGTCTTGATCGTCGCTGCTACTCTCTAGGGTGCCACTGGATAACCCAGCCCTGAACGGGTGGGTCATATCGTGGGGTTATATCCCCAACATTAGCCCCCAGTTTAATTTGGATTTATCCATGTTAAACTTATCCTGAAAAATAAAACAAGAACAAATTTGACAGGTTGTGTGCCGGGTCGATGGTCCTTCTAAGCCGGTATCTGTTCATCCTTCAGTCCTTGTCATTTCCTTCTGTGAAAACACCCGCCCGAGTCAATCTTTGCCGGGTTATTCAATGGAATCCTTCCTGAAAAGTCTGGGTCTCTTCGTTATATCAATGGGCCAGCTTCAAAATCAACTTGCTGGTTTTATGTAGAAAAATATTGGGGAAAAAAATAATCCATTTGAGTCGGCTTCCAAAGCTCTGACTTGACAAAAATATTGGGCTTAAGATATGCTTTTGATGCTGAACTGGCTTTGAATACTTCGGCTTGACAAAAATATTGGATTTAAGATAGTCATCTTATGTTCAGCTGGCTTGAGGACGTAGAGCTTGTCGAGTTGCGATTGTCGAAGTTGCCGGGTTATAAACATTGATGATACCGGGTCATGATTGTTCTTCTTGGGTTCTTCAGGCCAAGTCCTTATAGGACGGATCCTCCCAGGATGGGTCTTTTCTAGCCCGGGTCAATCTGAATTTTCTTTCAACTCAAATATATATATTAATTGTAGCCCCCAAGCTCCGAGTTTATCACCTTTGTGATAAACACCTGTATGATGTTGAGCCGGCTTCCGGGCCTTTCTATGAACAACTTGGAAAAGATAAACTTTGCAAATTTCTCCACTAAGAATATGATACCCGATTTGCTCAAAACTGAGAACTTGAAGGTGTACCTCCCTTATATCCATATTACCTGTAGCCCCCAAGTCTTAAGAGGGGAACGTAGTGATAGCTTAATACTTGCTTCAATATAAATGTTGCAACTTTGAAGAAATCCGGGTTGTTCATCTGAGTCGCCAGTTATAAACTGAATGTTTTGCATTTCACATGTGTAGCCCCCAAGGGCCGGCTCATCAGTATGTGATGGGCCGGGTCTTCAATTTGGACCTTATGATCTGTTTAAACAACTGAACGCTGTAGCCCCTCAAGTGTCGGATTGTCTTGCCTGCAGCAACCTGGGACTTGAACTTAGCTTTTGATGTTTGTAGATGTATAGCTGTAAATAATGTAGCCCCCAAGGGCCGGATTAGCTCTCCTCATCAATCTGGAACTTAAACTATCTGTAGAGTCATTGACTGTAGCCCCTCAAGGGCCGGGTTACTATTAATAGTGAGCCGGGTCTTCAATGAAGGTACTTTTAAAATGACAATGCATTAGCCCCCAAGTGTCGTGGTGCATGCTTGCAGCGACATGGGACTTGATGTTTTGTAGATCAAAATTGGCTGATGTAGCCCCCAAGTGCCGGGTCGTGTGCCTACGGCAACTCGGGACTTCAAAAACTTGAACAATGTAGCCCCCAAGTGTCGGGTCGTGTGCCTGCGGCGACTCGGGACTGAATAATAGACTTGAATATGGTATCCCCCAAGTGCCGGGTCGATCGCCTGCAGCGGCTTGGGACTTCCTTTATCTTTGTAATTTTTTGAACTGAGTATTAGCCCCCAAATGCCGTGGTACATGCTTGCAGCGACATGGGACTTTCATACTGAATGTAATCTTGATTTGAATAATGTAGCCCCCAAGTGCCGGGTCGTATTGCCTGCGGTGACTCGGGACTATTCCTTCCACTATAGAATAAACTCAGATCCGCTGTAGCCTCCAAGAACCGGGTTGTCTGGCCGCATAGTATACTCTTTTGCATTATCAACTCACCAAATAAATCCTGGTAACCCGACAAGTGACAACCCGACGGCATTTGACGCAGAAGGAGAACAAACCAATGTTAACCCGGCAGATCCAGCTGCCGGGTCTCAACCATCAATCACTCTGGAAGCTTGATTTTGCTGTGAAAACTTTGATAGAAAATAGCCCAATCGTGGCTTGTAATAGTTTTTGAGCGTGAAACTACATAATCTGCCAATGCCATCAAGCACTTTAATATTTTTCCTATGAACTGATGATGCTTTTGCGATGAAAGAAATCCTTGGCCGTGGTTGCAGTGCAACCCGGCAAATATGTGCGAAAAAATTCATAAGTGATGTAGTCTTCTACAAAGCACATGTTGAATAACCCCAAACCCGGTCAATTAAATGACCAGGTATTATATGTGACCCGGCTCAATTTGTAACCCAGGAATTTAGAAGAATTGATATCTCAATCATTTAATACTGGTTATGATAACCATGATGAAAATCCAGCCATGTTGGCCATCAAAGATTTGTTTATTCCTGCAGAGTTACAATGTAACTCGGTTTGAAGACCTGCTCCTGCAACATAAACAAATATATACATGCAGATATGATGCATTGTATGATGATGTAGTGATGACGCAATGTATGATGATGTATGTGTATGATAACAAGGTATAAGAATGCCGGCTTTCGAGGCATGACAAAATAGACCGGCTTTCGAGGCTCGAGTCTTGCTTCAATGAAGCTGGAGTGATGGCCCATGGTTTATCCTCACTCTCTGTAAGCCGGCTCTCACGTGACGTATCCAATGTTTTAACCGAGACAAGTTCAGGGTCATAGAGATGATTGACTTGTCAAGAGTACACTGGGCCACCTAATCGGAGTAGCATCAAGCAGACAGGCAGGTTTAACCAAGATAATGTGGCGTTATTTGCCGGGTCAAGAGGGTGAGATAGCTAAACTCGGTGAGTTGGAAGCCCCCAAGTGACCAATGATCGAAATTGAGTAGGATACCCATGTTTAGACAGTGCATCATGGCGACTTGTCTTCTTTGGTAACCTTACTTTTCGCCAATAAGGCAGGATACCTATGTTTGAACTGCGCATCGTGGCAGCTAGTTCTCTTTGGCAACCTTTTATTTTTCACCAATACGGCAGCAGCCCCCGGGACCAGGTTGTCTTCCTCGCAATGACCCGGGGTTCTTGAATTTGTGAAGCCGGCCAAATCTGCCGAGTCATGTCTGTGTAGCCCTCGAGTCTTAAGACGACTCGAGGAGTCGGCTTGAGATTCATCATACTTGGATGTGGCATAAGCCGGCGTAGAGTTGACGGCCGAAAGATGAAATGTATTGAAGCCAGAGGTGTGTGGCGAGTTGATGATCTTCGCAATGCTCATTGTATGCCCTCGGAGGCTGATAATAGGTATATATATTTTTTGCTCCAGCTTGTTGGAGTAGACCAGACTGCAGGGACGACGACCCGCGCGCGTCCATTAAGCTGCTCGTACGGGAGGGCGTGGCACTCGCGTGTTGATGTAGTCCAAACCGCGAGGGCGGCGGCTTGCGCGCGTCCGTTGGGCAGTTCAGGCGAGCAGGCGCGGCCCTGGTGTGTTGATGAAGACGTGGGAGTCGACCACGGCATTGGAAACCGCGGGCGCACAAGTCGGCCACGGCGTTGTAAGCCGGTGGGAGCGCGCGAGTCGGCCGCGGCGTTGTAAGCCGATGCGGACGCGCGAGTCGGCTATGGCGTGTTGATGTAGTCTGGACCACGGGGGCGGCGGCTTGCATGCGTGTCCGTCAAGCAGTGTGGCATGGACAAATGTCAATGTAGAATGATACCGGCACGCGCTCCGTATCCGCGGTATAACGCCACTTATATAATGGATAATCGTCCTGCGTAAAAAATATTACAGGCCAGGGTAATTGTTCTCGGATGAATACATGGTGATATATAAGAAGGATATCACCTGATGTTTTGTTGGTCGAATGCGGATGCTGGATAATGTTGGACGTAGTCTGATACGACCCCAAATATATTTTATGTAAACAAGGCTAACGAGCGAGCCTTTCCATGGGCATCAATCCATATGATGCTTTGTTCTGCTTTGACCCCTCTCTTTTTTTCTTGTTGTACGCATCAGCGAGGTGAGGCCACACTGTTGGGGGCGCGTCAGTGAGGCGGGCGGCTCGAGAACGACTCGCAGGTCGGCGAGGCAGAGATGGAGGCGGAGACCGACGGAGGCATATGTCTATGTGGATCGTTTGGGACGCCGCCACACCCGATTTCTAGGCTAGATCAAACCAGATTGCTTGGTACGCGGACGCCGCCGCAAAAAATTTCTCTGGATTCCCATCTGACTCGGTGAACCAGCGCTGAACGCAACGGAGACTTTTAACCATGCTGGCTTCGGCGAGTTACATATCCGGACTTGACGCACCGGCGAAACAGGCAAGCAGCAGAGAACGACGTTCTCGGCAACTTGTGATTTGACCGCTCGCTCAGACGAACGGCGGTTTGTCTTCTCTTGAACTCAAATATCGTACTACCAGATCCAAAGTTGACCAGCGAATTTAATTAACCCGGCTGCGGCTCTCCACAAGGTTGTCCCGTGCCGGATTACACTACGTGACCGTTCCGTGCCGGCTCTTCTTTATCCAACAAAACGCGAGCTTCTTGATCCCTGAGAGATCTCCCTCCAAGAACACAACACCATCATGCGAAAGCCCCATGGTGGGCGCCAACTGTCGTGGTTTTGTCACGGCAGATGTCCTCATGAAAGGACTTAGTGGTGAGGCCATCGCAACAAGGTGAAAGCTTGAAGGGGTTGGTCGGAATCGAGAGACGCGAGTTTTACCCAGGTTCGGCCCCTCACGGTGGAGGTAAAAGCCTACATCCTGCTTGATTGCTATTGATGATGATCTCGATTACAAGGGTGCTCTTTCGCTACCTCTCTCTCGAGAGCTACTGATTTGTCTGTCTATCTTGACTTGTCCCTCCTAGGGTGCCTTGTCCCTCCTTATATAAGTTGAAGGGGCGGCTTACATGTAGAGTCCTAGTAGGATTAGGACTGGTCTATTTTCTATTACAAGTTGGATACTAGTCCGGGTCTTACTTTCCTTTGTCATGTCTTGCTTTCCTCTTCTTGGTCCTCCTCTACGAGCCGGCCCATTGGGCTCCCCTTAAGCCGGCCTCCTGCCGGGTCTCGCCCTGGGCCCTTGGTCTCTCCTATTCATCATCTTCCTCAAGGAAAACTCACTGCGTCCTTAGGTAGGCCACCGCCTCAAGTACTGGGCTATGAGCCGACCCACTTTATGAGTCGCCCTAACGGGCCTTTGACGTCTTGATCGTCGCTGCTACTCTCCAGGGTGCCACTGGATAACCCGGCCCTGAACGGGCGGGTCATATCGTGGGGTTATATCCCCAACACTTGGTGTGCTAGGAAATACCTATGGAATGGAGGTAGCTAATCTCTCAAACCATGGTATACTTCGCACATGCATGACTGACTTGGGATGATTCTAGAGGGAGCAAAACAAGCTTTCTCGAATCCACGGCAGCAACTTACATCAAATATACGTGAATTAGAGGAAGTCACTTCTTTCACCAAAACATATACCTCGTGAACTGACACGAAGACAATGCTTACACAAGTTTCCAACACTAGCTTAAATGTTCACCAACATCATGGAGAGGATAAAAATGTTGCCGATCGGTTCAACAACAATTCATCTAGGTTTCCATGAGGATGGAATTCCATAACTATGTGAACAAACTGATAGCATTGGTCAGACCAAAAGGAATATAACGGTGCATGCTCGAGGGAACAACCACGAGAAAAACAACATTACGAGAATTGTTGGTTCTGATTTGATTTGACGATAGCCCATACTCAAATCAAGATTGAATAAGACGATAGGTCCATCAACTGACCACGAGGATCAATCGATGAAAATACCATCTTCCTTCAACACACATACAAGATATCCCTTTAAAATGAACTAAGTCAAGCAAGCTTTTATCTTACAACTCTTCAAGTTGTTGTTTAGCTTAACCAACCAGCTCAGGGGTATCCTACACAGGTTCTTGGAGAAAGGGTGGTTTACAAGAAACCAACTTGATCACGAGCTCAGCATAACGGTCAGGGAACAACCTGGTAATTCCCCCGAGAAGATATTCGGAAAATCACGAACCACCGATATGTTACTAAGCTCGAGAGCAATCTTGCTTTTTAGGGCAAGACGATATGATCAAAAGAGCAAGGGATTGACACAATTCAAACTCATCGATCAAAAAGTGCACCAGGAAAGACGGACTAGGTAGCACAATTAATCTTAGAATGGTAATTCAATAATCAACACACTAAGAATGAAATTATTGTCCATTAACTACCAAGCAATGGGGTTGCTAGGAGTATTGATTTCACACATCACGATTCACTTGTCGGTATTCCGGTTACAACAACACGGAGACTGAAAAATAAATGATGATGGCGAGAAGTATCACTATATCAAGAATCCATAAGATGGTGTGCAATTCCCATGACATTCTTGACATAAAGATGGTAACACTACAAGGTAGAACAGACTAGAAGCTGGATTGGCCTCTTGATCTGCGGAATACAATTGCTTTGACCCAATCCAAGAAATGGTTGAGGTGCTGGAGTTTGTTTCCCCTAGTCATTCCGAAATAGAATGACTTGATGGACCACAGAAATAATAGGCATCGATGAACACAAATGCACAATTACTCCTGACTATCAATTGATAGACGATGGTCAGAATACGGCTGAAGAGGGACAACTCAAAGGAACATATGATTTCTCTGAGTTGTGGATGCATAGATTAGCATGTCGAACAAGACTCAACATATTTCTTCCGGATAACCCATGATGAAAAGTAGGATTGGTAGGGTCACAATTATGGAATGGAGAACTCATCAGAAGCACTCTCATTGTGATCTTTTTGTTCAAGGAGAACGTCTGCCATGGCTGGTTCATGGTATTGGAAGAATGAAATACCACAGACCTTGAAGACTATCATAAAGGTTGCTAATATCCTAAGGAACGAGCAAACACTATCAACAGGTGTAAGCAGATCTAATCTTGGGTCCAAGAACCCAGAAATAGAATACCTACTAACTAAATAACATCACCAGATGCTTTCGAAATTGATGGCCAAAATTATCACACTGGGGATACAACACAAAGGCTGAACCTCTGGGTGGTTCTCTGAGATATCCTAGTTTTCTGAAAACTTCAACAATTATTTCAAGGTAATGGAATACCTCAACACAATGTTAGTGTGGTTAGTCTGGCCCAAAAGACATCGGGAACAGGGAGAAAAGAGGTTGCAAATGCATCAGATTATTTAGAAACCTGGGACAACTCTGACAGCATAACGGCTGTACGGCATGAAAATGAGGTAACCTGCAAGACAACTGACTACACAACAACTGAATTCTCATGGAAACACCGATCCGAGAGGACAACACATTTCCTATGAGTCTGTAGCATAGTAACTCGTCATCCTAACAGATAGATGAGTAAGCCTAGTTTCTTAACCCAGTAAAAAAGAAGAGGGTGACTCAGAATCAGAATGACACGACGATAAGGAGTAAAAAGAGCCTTACGTTCCCTTCCACAATCAATTCCCTTATATAACTAAAGCATTTCTAGACTCGACTTCGACTAGTTTGGCTTGGTAATCCTATAGGCAGTCAGGCTCTGATACCAAAACTGTCAGGACCCCGATCCTAAGTCACATCGGTCTAGCATGTAACACATCATATCACTTTGCGGCCTCACACACGGTAACCCACGGCTGCCGCCTTTACCTGGGCCAGAACCGTTTGCGCCTTTTGGCTCACGTATATGATTGTGTCGCTAGCATCCATCTGACAGAGAACCTGGGCCGACATGACTAGTCGTAAACCAAGGTGGCACAAACTTACAGGGACAGGCATACATGACCCAACAATGCACGTGTTGGTCAGCAGCGAGTGTAACCGAGTCATAGCAAGCTACAAGGACTCCAGTAAAACACCACGTGACATTTCCCCGTAGGGACAGACATAGGAGCAAGGAAGGACACATGCCGATCAATCCATGTGTTCCAGATGGAAGCACTAGGAGGCATTTCCCCATAAGGAAGGCTACCAAGAATAAACAACTAGGTGTCGGATCCCACACATACCAAAGCATTTCAATAACATACACACAATATGCTTGATATGTGTAGAAACAACATGGCATCACAACATAACTCTATGACTCAAAGTATTTCTTTAAGAGGCTCCGAGGAGCCATACATAGCATGATATTACAACCATGGGTCTCATGACCCAATATACAAAGTCATACAAGCAACGGAAACATAGACCTGTCTGAGTACAGACAGCTGAAAAGAAGGAAGCCTGGGAAGCCTGACTAACTACAAGAACTTCCATAGGAACCAAACCTCTGTCTCGGATTCCCAAGCTAATCGGTCAACGTCGAACTCATCGCAGGAATCAAAAGTGAGACTGGAGTCTCCTCTGCAAAAACATAGATTAAGCAAACGTGAGTACAAAGGTACTCACCAAGACTTACATCAGAACTATCTACATATGCATCAGTATCAATAAGGGAGTTGTGGAGTATAACTGCAGCAAGCCAGCTTTGACTCAGTGGCTATCCTGTACTACGACTACCAGTATTTTCCTTGAGGTGAGAAAGCGCACACGAGTCCACATATTCACCATAACAATACACCACTATGGATCCGCTCCCGTCTCCCTACGAGAAGGCCATCCATAGCACTCACACTTATCTTGCGCATTTTAGAGTATCCATTTCAACTTGTCTATGAACAATGTAAGCTTTCCAAGTAGTCCATATCCGCGGACGCGGCTATTCGAATAGATCATTATAACCCTACAGGGGTGTACTTCTTCACACACGCTTTCCCCACTTACCGCCATGTACACGTCATGTATCTTGGCAACCTTCAAGCGGAAGCCTAGCGAGGGTGTCAGTCATGACCTGACTAACCACACAAGTATCTAGTCCTGGTTTATCGCCTATTTGACTCCACTCCGCAAGGAAGTCCGGCCGAAGTTTCCAATACGGCCCCAAACGATGAGTGCAGGGTTCCCAAGAGCACCATTCGGGTGTCAATTGGTACACCGTGCCTCGGTGTCTCTACCGCAACATAGCCCACCCCTAGGGTCAGCACTATGCACGGTCACCAACACATATCCTACAAACACCAGAAACTAGTTGCAACTCCTGGACAGAGATCAAGGCGATTAATAAGTCGAGAGAGCTTGGAGCTCCCGGAGCCCAATGTTTGGTAGTAACTGTTTTGGATCACAAACATAGAACTCAGTTCCTGAGGACGGTCCCAATGAGACAACCCACCAAGTACTCCTACACGGCCTCTCATCGCTACCTTTACCAAATCGTGTTCACACACTTAGCTCTCACACAATAGGACATGTGCACCACCATCCCAATCCATCCCAGACGAATTAGACCTGACACAACTCTAAGCATAGCAGGCATAACAAGAAAGGATGAATGGGTAGGCACATCATGGCTCAAACAACTCCTACTCATGCTAGTGGGTTTCAACTACTTACTGTGGCAAAGACAGGTCATGCAGAGGAATGGGTTCATCTACCGCAACATGTAACAGTTGAATCATTGTTGTCCTAATGCAGTAAAAGAGAGCAAGAGCGAGCGAGTGGGATTGTATCGGAATGCTCAAAGGGGGTTTGCTTGCGTGGCACTTTTGAAGATAGCACTACTCTTCATCAGTGTCAACAATCACAACGTCGGTTACCGAGAAGGAACAACACCGACTAGCAAAGAAGGAGCACAATCAATGCAATGCATATTCACATGAATGACATGTCATGTTAAGGTGCTGAATTTACCTAATGCAACAGTAGAATTCAAACAAGATCAAATTCCAACTCCAAATGTTATTTCATAAATTTCCCTAATCATCAATTGTCCAAGTTGGTGATTTTAACTTGTTCAAACATGCCTGATCATGGCATAAACAGATTCTTCATATTTTTCTGATCATTTTTCATATATAAATTAGTTTCATTGGAGTTACGGTTGAATTGCTATGAATTTTTGAAGTTTAAACCATTTTCTGGAATTTCCTGGATTATTCTAAATTAAACTATTTCCAGAAAATGATTTACTGCGTCAGCATTGCATCACTGTGACGTCAGCAGGTCAACAGGTTTGACCCAGGTCAAACCTAACCAGTGGGGCCCACTGGTCAGTGACTCACTGGTTAAACCCGGTCAAACCAGACGCTGACTGAGGTTTGACCAGGGGTAGGGCCCGCTGTCAGTGGCTAAGGGGTGGCCTAGCTGGCGGGGGTTAGCGCTAATGATGGCCACATCGGCTGTCGCCGGAGTTCGGCCGGCGGCGACCAAAACTGCGACGGGGTTCGTCGGACTTGCGCTACAGGCGGCGGCTGGATGCGCGGAGACCACCAGGACGAAGCCCGGACTCGGCCGCATCCAGGGGAGGCGACGGGAGGGTGCGGGGTGGTCGGAGCTGGCCAGAATAGAGCTCGCGGCGGCAGCCGGAGTTCGGTCGTTAGTTGTTTCGACGTTGTAGGGCACGGCAGGATGAACGGCTGCGTGCTACGGCCCTGTGGTGACGCGCTGAGCACGATGGTGAGCTCGTAGGTGAGCTTACACGGCCGTAGGCCACGGTGGTGACATGGCCGGTAGCGAGGAGCTCGGGCTCGTTGGACGCGGTGGCTACACGGCGCAAACAGCACGGGGAGAAGGGGGTTTGGTAGAGGAGCTCACAGCGGTCACGGCGAGCAGCTCGGTGGGCTCAGGGACGGCTTGGTGAGGGCGAAACGACGACGGCGATCTTCGGAGCCCGAGGAGGAAGAAGGGGTCGATGGCGACGCTATGGTGCGTCCGGCATTGCGTAGCTCGGTGGAGAGGACGAGGAAGTCGCGGCGAAGCTTTTGGGAAGACGACGAGGCGTACGCTGGCCGGTGGCCGCGGTGGTTCTCGGCGGCGTGCTGCGGGTGCGCTCTGGCGACTGCAGGAGAGAGAGATAGAGGAGGGGATGAGCATGGGGAAGAGTGAGAGGGGATCGAGGGGGGGGTGTGGCATCCATAGCGACGTCGGGGGAGGCAGCAGGCACGCAGGAGCTGGCCGAGCGCGTGCGCGCGCGCGGCGACCACGCGCCCCTATCCTTCTGTCCAAAGGAGGAAGACGACAGGAGGAGGAGGTGGGCTGGGCCTGGCTCTGGTGGGCTGCCAGGTGGCTGCAGGTATTCTCTCTCTCTCTCTCTGTGTCCTTTTCTAATTCTTTTATATTTTCTATTTTGTTTCTCTGTTTTTGATTTAGTAAAAGTACTAAACCATTTTTAAAACTACTGAAAATAATTATGGGCACTATTAGAATTATTCCCAAAGCCATCAACTAGTTTCAGAATTATTGAAGCATTCAAATTATTTATAGAAATTAAATGCCCCAATTCAAATACATTATGGCTTAATTCAAAAATGCAGAAATGTTCCAAAAATGTGTGTATCATTTTTAGCAGAGGTTTGCACCTTTTCCAAAAAATGATGAACTTTTCTGAAGGGCATTTTGGATTCATTGAAAATATTTTACTTTGATCCTAGTTGAATTTCATTTGGTGCTAGGGTTTGAACATCCCCATTTCAAATTAAATGAAATTTAACATGGTGCATTGATGCTCTGATGCAACTAATTACAACCATTATTCTAGGGCTGTGACATCCATGCAAGATAATGTTGTACTCAAATATGGCGCGCAGTAATATTGTGCAGCAAGTAGTACTAATATAGTACTATACATTAAGAGGAAGTACAATAACCGACTTATTATATATAGCCACTTTTGCCTACATGGAGGAGATAAGACATGGAAAAACAAAAATGGTGGGAATGGGTTCAAGAGCCTAGCTATACGCGTCCTCATAGGTAAAAAGTACTACTCCTGTCGATCCCTGTAACACACTAGTACTATGGATCCGAAGTAGTAGTACTAGTACAATGCAAGAGAAGGCGAGAGGGTTAAAAAAATCTAATATTCAATTGTACTAGTAGTACTAAACAAGTCCTCCTCGTGGTTCCAGTCCCAGTCAACAAAAGAAAATACTAACTAACAAGTACTAGTACTAAACATGTTTGCTACTATAAGGTCACACGGCAATAAGATAATACACTACTCTAGCACACGACAACGAGAGAATGGAATACCTGGTTACATGGTGAGGGTCCGATCATGGTAGATCATGGCACCTTGTTTCCCATCAAGGGTACCATGGGTAACGACTCCTTAGATAGTTGATCCCAATTGGCTAAAGTCAGTTACAAGGTTCCAGGTTAGACCGAATGGCGGATGCACAGGCACATCCAGGTTTGGCGATCTGATTTTGATCGGGGGATGCCTGGTCCCTGCAAAATAATGGACTACCATTAGGGATGCAAATGATGGTTAGTGCATTCCGTTTGATATCTCCCATACCGTAGGATGGCACCCAGATGAAACAAGTCCCCTGGTTTGTCACCACGAAGATGCGGCCTACATGGCCCACGGCGTCCTCAAATTTGTACGGGAACAAATCTGCCACGGCCAACATGTGCCAGCCTCTGCCATTAGGGCCATTCTTATTGATAGCAATCCTTAAGTCGAACGCCTCAATGAGATAGTAATCGTCGTAGCTGCGGTACTTTGTCGGCGGGTTCACAATTGCTATCTTCTTCAATTTCGTGGTGGCATCATCATACGTATTCAAGCCCTGCCAGACTGCAAGGCCGACCCCAATCCTAGACAAGGGGTCTACATGAACGGTCGCACTGCTATGGATGTTGTGCAAAATGATATTGGTATCCCATCATATGTATGCAAGCCAATCTCCGTTGGCACCAACCCAAACCTGTGCAATAGTAGGCAGCAGAGGAATTATAGGATGGAATAAATAAGTATATTTAGAATATATTAACATGATCAAACTCGTCGACTGACCTGCTCATCGGATAAAATCTGACTGCCTCTCAACGTCGGCAACTCAAGCGGCGTCAACGTGCAACCACAACCATGTTGCCGTGGATTATTCAATGGATTGTCCTAGTGAATAATCTCATCCTCGAGGACGCATGGATGACCAACAAGCATGGCCTTCTCCCAAACCTATTTACGCACCGTCTTAAAATAGTTGGTGCAGGAACCACCGAGTCTTGCGGCGGTGAGGAAGTCGGAGCGGCGTGCGATTTCTCCCAGAGGATCGTCGTCCAAGGTCTCCCAGCCACGACGAGGAGGAGAACCGCCTGGCGAATCCATGGCAGGAGTGACGAACTACCTTGGTCTCTTTGGGAGGGTAATTGGCGAGGAGGAGATAAGAGCGTAACCGCAGGGCCTCGTCCCTTCGTGAAGGAAGTTCTACAGGCACGCATTAGCAGTAGTGCGATGGTGCAGTTAATGTCTATACTAGTACTACTACTATACTGCGGGCACGCATTAGCGATAGTGCGATGGTGCAATTATTATTTATTAAGTATTGTATATTATAGGAGTACTAGTACTGGTACTACTACATAGTGTACTAGTTTTGAACTTTTGAAATCAAGACCAAGGAGCTACAGTTGCTAGTGGAGGGTAATATTGTTCTCTAGAACCATTGTTGTACTACCAATGCAGGGAAAGTACACATGCGTACTGCAGACTTGCTTGCTACTCAATTCATGCGCGTAGCTGACCTACCCAGCCGCTCCCCTCATGCACACACTAGCAGCCTGTTCATCAGCGACGGTGACGTGCACACTAATCGCATCAAAGAGGATGTTTTTTATAGACTTTAGAGCAGATTGTGGTGCAACTTTAGAGCCGATCCAATGTAAGGAGCGAAGTCCATGCATGCAATGTAGTACTATATGGAGCGAAGTCCATGCGTGCAATGTATTACTATAAGGAACGAAGTTCATGCGTGCAATGTAGTACTATAAGGAGCGAAATCCATGCGTGCAATGGCATGAGCTACATACTTTAGGTCTAGGGCCATATTTCACTGTTCCCAATGCGGCGCCAGGCTTTTCTGGCTCCTCCGGCTTAATTGGGAGGCACCATTAAAGATGGCGGCTGAGGAAGCAGCAAGCGAGGGTCGGCTTGCAGGCAAGAAGTGCTGTTGTGATATACTAATAAGTCCTCTGCCTTCTCACATGGCACCTCCCAGCCTGATCACACGCGAGCCACGAGATGATGATGCGTGCAAAATAGACGGGAGGGAAAACCCGTGCAAGTGACTAGACTATCCGGTGCACCGAGGTTGTGGTGCGACACGTGTATCGGACTTTCAAAAGTCAAACTTCAAGTGTACAAAGAAAGATTTCTAAAAAAAACTCAAACTAATTTAACATGTATATTTATATTTCAACCATGCCACAAGAAAGAATATTATATTTGAATTACAACTTGAGAAACAAAAAGAATATGATTACCACTGATTTTGTTAATGGACAAAATTTATGGCCCAGCCTAAAATGAGCCATATTCACAACGTAATTTGACTTGTTTGTTTCTAGAGTTCTACTAAAATATTGTGAAATGTTTTATGTGTGTGTACAATTATCTTTGGTTTTTTCGAAAAGTGTGCTCCCGTAAGCGGAATAGAACCAGACACTCTCACGCAGGCGGTAGGATTAACAAAGTTTTTTTTTAGCACGACGATACAATGTTGCTCGCAGCGAGGTCAACAAAATATCAAAAAAGGCCGCCATGCTTTGGGCGGGTATCGAACCCACAACCATGCATTGAGAGCTTGACACCTGCAACCACTACAACGTAATGTAGTATTGCTATTTGTTACTAGTAGTAGATTGTTTGCTATACATATTGGAGTATATAACAAGAAACCACCACTCTACAAAACTTAGCAAAAACATACCAAAATTTGCTTAATCCGTGGCAAAAAAAGTACTACCAACTGCCGATTAGGCTCGTTTAAACCCATGTGGCACCTTAAGTCAACGTCGTCTGTTTGACCGGCAAGTTAGGCGTTACGGCATATGGGACCTACATGTCAGTCTCTAAAAAAATCACCAAGTCTCTTCCTACGTCTAGCCATGGAAGGCAACCACCGCAGCCATTAGAAGGTGAGGTCAAAAGCACTGGTGGCGCGGAGCCCATCTTGCAGTAGCCTGGAGGCCAGCTCGAAGTGGCGCTCGCGGCCGCTAGCTAGCCAACCTAGCACACAACCTGCTGGATGCATCCAGCTGCTTGTGTGCAAGATTGGCACGGCGGCGCGGGAGCTTGCTCGCGCGTGCCGTGCTAAGGCCAGCCACCTGGCTTGGGCGGAGGCTAGTGCGGCGGCTTTCTCGTCCGGCGGTCGGCGCCCAGCTTGGCTGGCGTCGCGGCGGCCGGCCCGTCCGGTGGAGCGGCGGCCAACTCACCCAGAACCGGCGCCGGCGACGACCACGCATACAAACTATTTAAAGAAATGTTCAGGAAAAATGCTTGGAGGAGGAAGAAGAGGATTTATGCTTACATGTAGGTCCTACCTATCATAACAGTCAACACATTGGACAAACAGACGGTGTTGACTTAAGGTGCCTCATCAGCACGGACGTGTGCACCAACCCTGTCATAAATGGGTTTAAACGAGCCTAATCAACACTTGGTAGTAGTTTTTTTCCACGGATTAAGAAATTTTTTGTATGTTTTTGCTAATTTTTGTACAGTAGTTTCTTTCTAGGGCTGGTTCGAAAGTGGAGTTTTTTGTTAAATACTCTTGTGCTCAAACGAGCCTAATGTTGGGTCTTAGCACGATGACTTCCCGGCTGTCTAAAACAAGGTTTCCTGTCTCCGGTAAGGGGGGGCAATGACGGCAGTGCGCCTTCGGCTCGCTCTAGTGCTCATAGTCATCGCTAGGTCGTCTACGAACATGTAGATGTATTTTTTTCACGTCTCATGTTCGTTGTACTGCCATGACTGTTGATGAATAGATCATAAGTTTTCCGCAAAAAACCTTGGTTGAGCATGTGTGCGAGCGAGAGATCGCGCGTGTGTGTGATATGGAGACACTAAGGCAGAGATAAGAGAGTCTTTGTGTGTTTGTGTGTGTGTGTGGAAGATAGAGAGAGACCTATGGGGCTTTGTGTTGTGTGACATGAAGAGAGATAGACATAGTCAGAGAGTGAATGTGTGAGATAAACATGCGGACATAGGGAGAGAGGTGTGACTTAGAGAGACGGAGAATTTTGGTGTGCGTGTGAGTTAGAGGGAGAGAGAGAGAGGGATATATATACCTGGAGCTGGAGAGAATATACAAGGGTGTGTCTTAAAAGAGGGATCCAGATAGATGGGGTGGTGTGTGTGTGTGTGTGTCTATTTGTGCGCATGCGTGTGTGTGAGAGGGAGAGTGCATGTGTGGAGAAGAGAGACCACTGATGATGTAAACCTAGTAGAGAAGGGGGAATGATATGGCGTGTGTGTCAAGAGAGAGAGAGTCATGTCTAGTGGCGGGATAGCGTGGGTGCGGGCAGGGGTGCATGCTATTTGGAAGAGACATCGAGTGTGTGTGTGAGAGGGGTGCGAGAGAGAGAGAGAGAGAGAGAGGTCGATGGTGTGCGAAAGTGGCCTATAGATGGGGAGACAAGGTAGATGGTGTGCGAAAGTGGCCTATGTATAGGGAGATTCAAGGAAAGCGAGTCATTGTGTGCGTGAGAGAGACTTCATGAGACATCTCAATAGATGGTGGAAAGAACAGCGTGCGAGTTTGAGATCGATGATCGGCTAGAGAGCTATGGAGAGAGTCACGACATATAGAGGGAAAGGAGGATCGGGTGCGCATGTGGGAGAGATGGAAAGAGGACAGAGGTGCATGAGGAGAGGAGGATGTTTGTGTGTAGGGGTGGTGGTGGGTGAGATGTGTATCAATGCATGTGAGAGAGAGATTGAGAGATGGTGGAGAGTGTGTGAGAGCCAGATACCTAGGGAGAAAGACGTTGGGGGGGCAGTGTTTTGTGTGTATGGGAAAGATACACGGCTAGATAGTGTGTGTGCTTGGGAAAGAGAGATGCCGGGAGACCTAGAGAGTGGGGGAAGAGATGTGTGCATGTCCACGAGACAAAGAGATAGGGACCTATATTGGGGGGGCAGACCTAGAAGAGAGAGAGAGGATAATGTGTGCACGTGTTTGTGTCCGGGAGTGAGAGAAAGGCTTGTGTGGGGGAAGAGGGGCCGGGGTGGTGTGCTTCAGATAAAGAGTGACGGGTGTATATCCGAGTGATATAGACGTAATTGAAATATATGGTCAAGAGTGTGTGCAGTCATGCCTGATCAATTTGTTTCATATTTTAGACTTTGATATAGTGATACTTTTGAACATGTGAGGTATACTATGAAGTACTAGAATTACTGACCTGAGATTGAAAATTTTGAATTCGACACCATTATTAGCTTCTGTAATTCATTTAAATGGGGGTACATTTTTTAACCTGGGATTGCGTGATTTCAAATTCATATATCAAACCTAGAGATATACACATTCACTCGTGTTCAAACCTTATAATCATCCACTTTATTCATACACATACATATTTGTTTGTGTCATCATATTTAGGATAAACACATTCGAAATTTCATTTCAATTGGAGCATATGATGGTATTTGCTTCCACTAGCTCAATGATCCATATTTGAATTGAATGGACAATCTAAGTTTCGAGTTGGAGACATTGGTTTTTGAAACTTGCACCTTTATGTTTTGTTGCGTGCACAACAAATAATTACTCGGCCATGATATTATACTCGGTTGTAGAAGAGCATGAGCACATAATTTCAGCCGCCAAAAGCTTTCAAACTTCCTGCTCAGATTGAAATATCTCAAACCCGAAAGTTTAGCCCTGCGATATTCCTCTTTTACCCCTGCCACATCAACGGAAAAGGGCTGCTTTGGTAACTCCATTGTTTTCCCCTCTTTGCCCCTAACATTCTTCCCTAGAACCCCTCCCCTCCCCGCCTCCCCCTCCCCCTCCGCCAAGCTGCCAAATCTAGTCCTCCGCTGTAGCGGTGCACCTCACACCCCGCCGGATCTACCGTCCGCACCTTGGAACCCCCAACTGCCAACTCACCACTGCACCGGAGCCGCTTCAACGACTGGCTTGTCCACCGCACCAGATCTCCTTGACCGCCATCATGGTCCACCAAACCAGATCCGCTTCACCGGCACCCTCGTCCACCACAGTGTAGGCCCTTCACCGACGCCCTCGTCCACCACATCGTTGGCCCTTCATAGACACCCTCGTCTGCCGCTACAGATCCGCCTCACGGAAAGCATTGTTCACCGCGCCGGATGTGCTTCGCCAACGCCTTCGTCCACTACACCGGACCCGCTCCACAGACGCCATATTCAACTGCACCGGCCCAGCTTTACTTACGCCGCCGCCTCATCAGGTTATTTCAATTTGTACTCCTTTGGTTTTTCTCGTCTCTACTGTACAATAGTTCACTTACCACAGATCAACTTTCTTGGATGTCGACAGGTGCCGCAACCGAAGCACCGAAGTTACTTCACCAATAGCGACAGCCGGCCCAATCTCTACCACAACACGAGCACCATCAACGACACGTAGCTTTCATGTATGACCATGATGCCCATACGCCGTCGAGAATCAGGTACTATTCTCCAACGGCCGGCGCCTACGTTCACTTTCTTAGCATAAGCACCGCGCCTTCGATTTTCTTCAGGGCATCATTCGTTTTTTTATGAGAGGCATGATTCTGCTTGCACCTGTAGGTCCAAACATGTGGTAGTGAACATGTTATATGTGCTAAATTACAAATCAGTGGACCTCTAGTTACAAATTTTTTTGTCCTAAGTATTACTGTACTTCCTAGATATTGCTGCCACCTATTACTTCTTGCATGCTATATTTATGATAATGGTGTTGTTCTGATGTCACCTGTTGGTTACAATTATTGTACTGGACTACTTCTACGTTCTCTATGCTAAATTACACATCATCAAACTAGCTTGTAGTTCCGCTGCTTTTGGTTCGTCTTAACCTACATTCTTCAATGCTAGTTATTACCGCACTGCTCCGAGCCTCTGTTCATAACTTTTTTGTGCGTTCTTGATCTTCCCAAGTTACATGACTAATTTGTTGCTTTTATTCATGATGGAGCTGCCAACTGCATCAAGCAAAATGCTTTTTGTTTTGGGGCTGGCACCTCGAACAACCATAAAAATAGAGTGAAGCACATATATTGTCATGTAAGCACACACCCTTCTTTCATTAGTTTATATGAACCATTGGTGATCAATTTGAGCCAGTGCATGTGACTAAAATTAGTTTTACCAAAATAGAAGGGGAAGAATAAAGTACAACGACTAGATTTGCATGCATGGGAAGTTGACGACATCTTCAAAGAACATTGCAACAGCTGCGAGCCTTCACAGTGACCTATGGTAAGCCAGTGTGTTTTAGTTACTGTGAAATGTCATGCGTGTGGGCTGCTTTCTTGGCTTGTGCCCTTAACCTGTAATCCTACAAAATTACAAATAGTTCAGTATCCTGCTTTGCTGTATTGCTTGATTCGAATGCTTGTTTGTTACTTGTTAGGCTATACCTGAGTTGGCCAATGTGTCAGCTATGCTTACCACACTATCCTAAATAAATGCATGCCTACTTCATTTGACTCCTTAACTTTTCCTATGAACTCCATCATAAGACTGTCTTGCTAGTTGATACGTCTCCAACGTATCTACAATTTATGAAGTATTCATGCCATGTTTGCAACAATTTTATATGGTTTTGGTGCACTTTTATATGATTTTCAAGAACTAACCTATTGACCTAGTGCCTAGTGCCAGTTCCTGTTTTTTGGCTATTTTTTGTTTCGCAGAAAATCCATACCAAACGAAGTCCAAACACGATAAAAATTTACGGTAATTTTTTATGGACAAGAAGAGGCCCATGAAGCCTCAGAGAAGTACCAAAAGAGTTCCACGGGAGTAACAAGCCTGGGTGGCACCCCCTAGGGCGTGCCACCTGAGCTCGTGGGTCCCTTGGGACTCCCCCTGACGTGAATCCAACGCTGAAAAATCCTATAAATATAGAAACCCCCAGAAAGAAACCTAGAACTCCCATGCCACCGCTGCAAGCCTCTGTTTCAAAGCGATCTCATCTGGAGGCCTTCTCTGGCACCCTAACGGAGGGGGAAATCATCACCGGAGGCCATCTTCATCATCCCGGTGGCCACCATGACGAGGAGGAAGTAGTTCACCCTCGGGGCTAAGGGTATGTACCAGTAGCTATGTGTTTGATCTCTCTCTCTCTCTCTCTCTCTCTCTCTCTCTCTCGTGTTCTTGATTTGGCACGATCTTGATGTACCACGAGCTTTGTTAATATAGTAGGATCATATGGTGTTCTTCCCTCTCTATCTTGTTGTGATGAATTGAGTCATTCCCTTTGAGGTTTCATTATTATCGGATTGAATACTTTGGATTTTAGAACACTTGATGTATGTCTTGCATGTGGATACCCGTGCTGACAATGGGTTATTCTATTGAGTCACTTGATGTATGTTTTGGTAATCAACTTGCGGATTCCCGAGGTGACATTGGGGTAATCTAGGCACATAGGCTGATACACGTTTTCATCCTACTTTCTTCGATAGAAACTTAGGGGTACTCTTTGAAGTTCTTTGTGTTGGATTGAATATTATGAATCTGAAATTGTTTGATGCATATCGAATAATTAACTCACGGATCCTTGTGGTGACATTGGAGTATCTAGGTGACATTAGATTTGATTGATGCGTATCATATGGTGTTATCGTAGTACGAACTCTAGGGCTATTTGTGACACTGATGACCCACAAGTATAGGGGATCAATCGTAGTCCTTTCGATAAGTAAGAGTGTCGAACCCAATGAGGAGCAGAAGGAAATGACAAGCGGTTTTCAGCAAGTTATTTTCTGCAAGCACTGAAATTATCGGTAATGAGTAGTTTGATAGCAAGATAATTTGTAACAAGTGACAAGTAGCAATAGTAACAAAGAGTGCAGCAAGGTGGCCCAATCCTTTTTGTAGCAAAGGACAAGCCGGAACGATCTCTTATAATAAGCAAAGCGTTCTCGAGGACACATGGGAATTTCTTCTAGCCACTTTCATCATGTTGGTTTATTCGCGTTCGCTACTTTGATAATTTGATATGTGAGTGGACCGGTGCTTGTGTGCTATTCTTACTTGAACAGGCCTCCCACTTATGATTACCCCCTCTCGCAAGCATCCGCAACTACGAAAGAAGAATTAAGATAACTCTAACCATAGCATTAAACATATGGATCCAAATTAGCCCCTTACGGAATAGCGCATAAACTAGGGTTTAAGCTTCTGTCACTCTAGCAACCCATCATCTAATTACTACTCCACAATGCATTCCCTTAGGCCCAAAGATGGTGAAGTGTCATGTAGTCGACGTTCACATGACACCACTAAGAGAATCAACAACATACATATCATCAAAATATCGAACGAATACCAAATTCACATGATTACTTATGACAAGACTTCTCCCATGTCCTCAAGAACAAAAGTAACTACTCACAAATCATATTCATTTCCAAGATCAGAGGGGTATTGAATAGCATATTGGATCTGAACATATAATCTTCCACCAAATAAACCAACTAGCATCAACTACAAGATGTAATCAACACTACTAGCAACCCACAGGTACCAATCTGAGGTTTTGAGACAAAGATTGAATTCAAGAGATGAACTAGGGTTTGAGATGAGATGGTGCTGGTGAAGATGTTGATGAAGATTGGTCCTCCCACGATGAGAGGATCGTTGGTGATGTCGATGGCGACGATTTCCCCCTCCCGGAGGGAAGTATCCACGGTAGAATCTCTCCGCCGGAGAGCAAAAGTGCTCCTGCCCAAGTTCCACCTCGAGACAGCGGCGCTCCGTCCCGAAAGTCTTCTCTATATTTTTTCTAGGGCAAATGGACTTATATACCAGAAAATGGGGGCCAGAGGCTAGCCAGGGGCCCCACGAGCCACCAAGGCGCGCCTGGGGGGGTGGAGCGCCCTGGTGCCTCGTGGGCTCCTGGGTGGCCCCCTCTGGTATTTCTTTCTTCCAGTATTTTTTATTTATTCCAAAATAAATCTCCGTGAAATTTCAGCGCATTTGGAGATGTGTAGAATAGGTATCTCTGACATAGCTTTTTCAGGTCCAGAATTCCAGCAGCCGGCAATGTCCCTCCTTGTGTAAATCTTGCATATTAAGAGAGAAAATGCATTGGAATTGCTCCACAAAGTGTTATATTGATTAAAAACACTATAAATAACAGTAGCAAAACATGATACAAAATGGACGTATAAATTCCCCCAAGCTTAGACCTCGCTTGTCCTCTCGCGAAAGCCGATATCGATAATCATGTCTACATGTTTAGAGAGAGAGGTGTCGATAAAAACAAAATACGGACATAGTAGCATCATGATCATTATTACAACAGCAATATTTATTATCATAAAACTTCTCATGAGCACGTAACAATTCATCACAACAATGAAGTATAAGGCATAAACTTTCTTGAAAACTAACAAACTATGTTCTCAGTCAACAATGCAATTGCAATTCATCATATTTTCAGGAAGGGTCTCATGTAGGAGCTTTTTAGCAAGTCCACATACTCAACCATCTTTTAGTCTTCTATGATTGCTAACACTCACGACATATATATGGAGCAAAAGGTTTAAGCCAGACACATAGAAAGATAGGGGCCTATGATTTCGCCTCCCAACTTATTCACCTCAAGGGTGATGTCAACAATAATAACTCATGATCACACATATCCAACTGGATATATATGCCTAGATCTTTCCCCATCACATGATGCTTGCAAAAGAGAAAAATAAAAAGGAAGTAGAGGAGAACACTATTGACTCTTGCATAAAAAGTAAATACATAGAAGTAAAGGATAGGCCCTTCGCAGAGGGAAGTAGAGGTTGTCATGAGCTTTTTGTTGTTGGATGCACAAACTCTTAATGCAAAGGAACGTCACTTTATATTGCCCCTTGTAATAGCAACCTTTATTATGCAGTCCGTCGCTTTTATTTCTTTGCCATCACAAGTTCGTACAAAGCTTATTTTCCTTTACAATAAAAGTTCATACATATTTAGAGGCAATTTTTATTGCTTTTTGTACCGATGAAAACTTACTTGAAGGATCTTATTCAATCCATAGGTAGATATAGTGGACTCTCATGACATGAAACTGGGTTTAAGGGTTTTTGATGCACAAGTAGTATCTCTACTTGGTGCGGATTTTTGGCTAGCAAAGATATTGAGCAAGCTCCACATGTTGAAGGATCTATGACAATATAGCTTCTATGTGAATATAAGCAAACATAATTCATTACATTGTCTTCCTTGTCCAACGTCAACAATTTGACATAAAATACTTAATGGGGGCTCACAATCATAAAAGATCTCCAAGATAGTGTATTTGCATGTGAATCTTCTCTTCCCTATTAATTTTTTTCATGAATTGCATCATTGACCAATGCTATGTTTGTTAACTTTCAATAAATTTTACCACTTATACTTTTCTTTATGTAATGTCATTACTTTCCATAAGATTAGCATATGATCTTCTTCATTATTTTCATTGCTAAGATTGAAACATAAAAGTAAAGAAGCAAAAACTCAAACTACTCTTTATTATATAACTCTCAACTCAATTACATAGATAGATAGATCACGAAACTAGCACTCGAAAATAGATCATACTAAACTTTTATTCAACTAAATCACGAAATCACTAAGGATCGAACTAAAAATAGGTAAAGATAATAAAAGTGATGGTGATACGATATCGGGGCACCTCCCCCAAGCTTGGCACAAGCCAAGGGGAGTGCCCATGCCCATGTACTCAAGTTTCCTTCTTCGGTGATGGTGGTGATGATGAAGTGGCGGGCTTGTCCTCCGGCTTCCATGGCATAGGTTCCCCATCATAAAAAGATGAGCGAGTCTCCGGAGTCCTGAAACTTGCAGCTAAACTCATACCTTTGAATCTTGCCTCATACTCATAATTTTGGTTTTTAAGATCATAGATTTGGCCTTGGAGATAATCAATTCTTTCATTGAGCTTGAAGATGATGTCTCCCATCGATTGGCCATCCACCTTGTGATTATGGGTGAATTCCACCATCCCTTGGCACTTGAAGATCTCCTGTTCCACCGCTTCGAGCCTGGACTCCACGCTCCCAGTCTTCTTGGGTCCTTGAACATCCCGAATGTGAAGCACCCCCTCACGCATCTCAATGGCTTGAGGGTGTTTCATCACCTCTGGTAGGTAGGGGTTGATGACCTTCTCGTAGAACTTGTCCTTGGAAGAGCTTGGTGGAGCCATAGCGATCTAGATCTGTCAGAAAAATAGGACGAAACATGAACATAGGAGATTTCTGTGATACGGTGGTCAAAACGTCCGGGGGTATATATAAAGATTTTTTATCTTGCAAAACAAGTAATCCAGAAGAAAACGGAGTCGGGAAGGCTCACGAGGGGCCCACGAGCCACCAGGGCACGCCCTGGGGGGTGGCGCGCCTTGGTGCCTCGTGGACACCAGGTGGGTCCCCTCTGCTGTTTCTTATTTTTGTATTTTTTCTAATATTCCAAAACTGACAGAAAGTATTTTTTGGAATTTTTGGAGTCGGTTTACTTACCGTATCACGTACCTCTTCCTTTTCAGGGTTCTGGAGTGTTCTGGAAGGTCTCTCTTATGTATTCCTCCGGTGTAATTGTTTCAATAATATTAGTGTCAACATTAATGGGAGTACCTAAAATATAGTGGTTAATTCTTTGCCCATTCACCACTCTCGGATTAGTGCCTTCGGAGTTGTTTATTTTGATGGCTCCGGAGCGATAAACTTCTTCGATGATATACGGTCCTTCCCATTTAGAGAGAAGTTTTCCAGCAAAGAATCTCAAACGAGAATTGTACAATAGAACTTGCTCACCCACTTTAAATTCCTGGTTTTGAATTCTTCTATCATGCCATCTTTTAACTTTTTCTTTAAACAATTTGGCATTTTCATAAGCTTGGTTTCTCCATTCATCTAATGAGCTAATATCAAATAACCTCTTTTCACCTGCAAGTTTAAAATCATAATTGAGTTCTTTAATTACCCAATATGCCTTATGTTCTAACTCAACAAGTAAATGACATGCTTTTCCATAAACCATTTTATAAGGAGACATACCCATAGGATTTTTATAAGCAGTTCTATAAGCCCATAATGCATTGTCAAGTTTCTTAGACCAATTCTTTCTAAATCTATTGACGGTTTTTTGCAAAATTAATTTTATTTCTCTATTGCTCAATTCAACTTGACCACTAGTTTGAGGGTGATAGGGAGATGCAATTCTATGGTTGACATCATACTTAGCAAGCAATTTGCGGAATGCACCATGAATAAAATGTGAACCACCATCAGCCATTAAATATCTAGGGACTTCGAACCTTGGGAAAATAACTTCTTTAAGCTTTTTAATAGAAGTATTATGATCAGCACTACTAGTTGGAATAGCTTCTACCCACTTAGTAACGTAATCAACAGCAACTAAAATATGTGTATACCCATTGGATTTAGGAAAAGGTCCCATATAATCAAATCCCCAAACATCAAATGGTTCAATAGCAAGTGAGTAATTCATAGGCATTTCCTGACGTCTACCAACATTACCAATTCTTTGACATTCATCACAAGATAAGACAAACTTCCGAGCATCCTTGAAAAGAGTAGGCCAATAAAAACCAGATTGTAATACCTTATGTGCAGTTCTGTCTCCCGCATGGTGTCCTCCGTAAGCCTCGGAATGACACTTCCGTAGGATTTGTTCCTGTTCATGCTCAGATATACAACGTCTAATAATACCTTCTACTCCTTCTTTATAAAGATGTGGGTCATCCCAAAAGTAATGTCTTAAATCATAGAAGAACTTTTTCTTTTGTTGGTATGTGAAACTAGGTGGTATAAATTTAGCAACAATATAATTAGCATAGTCTGCATACCAAGGAGTATTACGAGAAGCGTTTATGACAGCTAACTGTTCATCAGGAAAATCATCATTAATACGAAGTGGGTCATCAAGAACATTTTCAATTCTAGACAAATTATCTACAACAGGATTCTCAGCTCCCTTTCTATCAATAATATGCAAGTCAAATTCTTGGAGCAATAAAACCCACCTAATGAGTCTAGGTTTAGCATCTTTCTTTTCCATAAGATATTTAATGGAAGCATTATCGGTGTGAACAGTTACTTTAGAATCAACTATGAAAGATCTGAATTTATCACATGCAAACACAACTGCTAGAAATTCTTTTTCAGTAGTAGCATAATTTCTTTGAGCACTGTCTAAAGTTTTACTAGCATAATGGATAACATTTAATTTCTTATCAACTCTCTGTCCTAGAACAGCACCAACAGCATAATCACTAGCATCACACATAATTCCAAAAGCCAAGTTCCAATCAGGTGGTTGAACAATAGGTGTAGTGGTTAAGGCTTTCTTAAGTGTTTCAAAAGCTTCTACACAATCATCATCAAAAAAATGGAACATCTTTTTGCAAGAGATTGGTAAGAGGTCTAGAAATTTTGGAGAAGTCTTTAATAAATCTCCTATAGAAACCAGCATGACCAAGGAAACTTCTTATACCTTTAATATGTTTAGGACATGGCATTTTCTCAATAGCATCAACCTTAGCTTTATCAACTTCAATACCTCTTTCAGAAATTTTATGCCCCAAGACAATGCCTTCATTCACCATAAAGTGGCACTTCTCCAAATTCAAGACAAGATTAGTTTCTTCACATCTCGGCAAAACTCGATCAAGGTTGCTTAAGCAATCATCAAAAGAAGTTCCGTAAACGGAGAAATCATCCATGAATACCTCAACAATCTTTTCACAAAAGTCAGAGAATATAGCAGTCATACATCTTTGAAAGGTAGCAGGTGTATTGCATAAACCCAAAGGCATACGTCTATAAGCATAAGTTCCAAAAGGACAAGTAAAGGTGGTTTTCTCTTGGTCGGATTGTGATACTGATATTTGAGAAAAACCAGAATAACCTTCTAGGAAACAAAAGTGTGTATGCTTAGACAATCTTTCTAACATTTGACCAATAAAAGGTAAGGGGTAATGATCTTTTCTAGTGGCTTTGTTTAATTTTCTAAAACCAATTACCATCATATAACCAGTTACAATTCTTTGTAGAATGAGTTCATTTTTATCATTAGGAACAACAGTAATACCTCCTTTCTTAGGGACACAATGAACGGGACTTACCCATCTACGATCAGCTATGGGATAGATTATACCAGCTTCAAGAAGCCTTAATATTTTAGTTCTTACCACCTCTTTCATCTTAGGATTTAATCGTCGTTGGTGGTCGACAACTGGTTTAGCATCAGGCTCCATATTAATTTTGTGCTGACATAGAGTGGGACTAATGCCCTTAAGATCATCAAGAGTATATCCAATAGCAGCACGGTGCTTCCTCAGAGTTTTTAGTAATCTCTTTTCTTCATGCTCTGAAAGGTTAGCACTAATAATAACAGGATATATCTTCTTTTCATCTAGATAAGCATATTTCAATGTATCAGGCAATTGCTTCAATTCAAATACAAGGTCACCCTTAGGTGGAGGAGGGCCTCCAAGAGTTTCAACAGGCAAATTGTGTTTAAGGATAGGTGGTTAATCAAAGAACATCTTATCTATTTCATTTCTTTCATTGATATGCATATCGTTTTCATGGTCTAGCAAATATTGTTCTAACGGATCAGTAGGAGGTACGGCAATAGAAGCAAGACCAATAATTTCATCTTTACTAGGCAATTCTTTATCATGAGGTTGTCTACGAAATTTGGAGAGATTAAACTCATGAGACATGCCACCAAAATCAACACTAACAGTTTCTTTAGCGCAATCAATCTTAGCATTAACAGTGTTCAAGAAAGGTCTACCAAATATAATGGGACAAAAATCATCTTGTGGAGAACCGAGGACTAGAAAATCAGTAGGGTATTTTATTTTTCCACACAAGACTTCAACATCTCTAACGATCCCAAGTGGTGTAATGGTATCTCTGTTTGCAAGCTTAATAGTAACATCAATGTCCTCTATTTCAACAGGTGCAATATCATTCATAATTTCTTGATATAAGGTTAATGGAATAGCACTCACACTAGCACCCAAATTACATAAGCCATGATAACAATGATCTCCTATTTTAACAGAGACAACAGGCATGCCGACTATGGGTCTGTTTTTATCTTTAGGATCTGGTTTAGCAATTCTAGTTGCTTCATCACAGAAGTAAATAACATGCCCATCTATATTATCGACCAAATGGTCTTTAACCATAGCAACATTAGGTTCAACTTTAATTTGTTCATAGGGTCTAGGTGCTCCAATATTACTTTTGTTATCCACAGTTGAAACTTTAGCATGTTCCTTGATCCTAAAAGGAAAAGGTGGTTTCTCAATATAAGCAGTAGGCACAACTGGGTCAGCATGGTAAACAATTGTTTCTTCTTTAACACTAACGGGTTCCTCAATCTTTTCTTTAATAGGGGGATGATATTTTAACCACTTCTCCTTAGGGAGGTCAACATGAGTAGCAAATGATTCACAAAAGGAAGCTACTATCTCAGAGTCAAGTCCATATTTAGTGCTAAACTTATGAAAAGCATCGGTAGCCATAAAAGATTTAACACAATCAAAATCAAGTATTATACCTGACTCATTACCTTTGTTGAGTTCCCAATCTTCAGAGTTGCGTTTAATTCTTTCTAGAAGATCCCATCTGAATTCCATAGTTTTCTTCATAAAGGAGCCAGTCGAAGAAGAATCGAGCATGGTTTGATTATCATGAGAAAGCCGAGCATAAAAATTCTATAAGATAATTTTTCTTGAGAGCTCATGATTGGGGCATGTGTACATCATGTACTTAAGCCTCCCCCAAGCTTGTGCGATGCTTTCTCCTTCACGAGGCCAAAAATTATATATATATAATTCCGATCACGATAAACCAAATGCATAGGATAATTTTTTTGATGGAATTCCAATTTCAATCAGTTCCAGTCCCATGTATCAGTATCATCACATAGCCTATTCCATGTCAATGTCTTTCCCTCCAAAGATAAAGGGAATACTTTCTTCTTAAATCCATCTCCGGATAAACCTGCAAGCTTAAACAATCCACAAATTTCATCCACATAGATCAAGTGCATATCAGGATGTACCGTTCCATCTCCTGCATAAGGATTAGCTAGCAGTTTCTCTATCATACCCGGAGGAATTTCAGATGAAATATTTTCAGTAAGTGCAGTAGGTTGAGGAGCAACTATTTGTGTTTCCGGTCGAGGTGAAGATACCCCGAACAAACCCCTCAAAGGATTACTTTCCATAGTGACAAGTGACAGTAAATTTCAGCACATAATATAAATGTTTCCTTACCAAATTCCACTCACCAAAGGCGCTTCACTCCCCGGAAACGGCACCAGAAAAGAGTCTTGATGACCCACAAGTGTAGGGTATCAATCATAGTCCTTTTGATAAGTAAGAGTGTCGAACCCAACGAGGAGCAGAAGGAAATGACAAGCGGTTTTCAGCAAGGTATTTTCTGCAAGCATTGAAATTATCGGTAACGAGTAGTTTGATAGCAAGATAATTTGTAACAAGTGATAGGTAGCAATAGTAATAAAGAGTGCAGCAAGGTGTCCCAATCCTTTTTGTACAAAGGACTAGCCGGAACGATCTCTTATAATAAGCAAAGCGTTCTCGAGGACACATGGGAATTTCATCTAGTCACTTTCATCATGTTTGTTTGATTCACGTTCGCTACTTTGATAATTTGATATGTGGGTGGACCGGTGCTTGGGTGCTGTTCTTACTTGAACAAGCCTCCCACTTATGATTACTCCCTCTTGCAAGCATCCGCAACTACGAAAGAAGAATTAAGGTAACTCTAACCATAGCATTAAACACATGGATCCAAATCAGCCCCTTACGGAATAGCGCATAAACTAGGGTTTAAGCTTCTATCACTCTAGCAACCCATCATTTAATTACTACTCCACAATGCATTCCCTTAGGCCCAAAGATGGTGAAGTGTCATGTAGTCGACGTTCACATGACACCACTAAGAGAATCAACGACATACATATCATCAAAATATCGAACGAATACCAAATTCACATGATTACTTATGACAAGACTTCTCCCATGTCCTCAAGAACAAAAGTAACTACTCACCAATCATCTTCATGTCCAAGATCAGAGGGGTATTGAATAGCATATTGGATCTGAACATATAATCTTCCACCAAATAAACCAAGTAGCATCAACTACAAGATGTAATCAACACTACTAGCAACCCACAGGTACCAATCTGAGGTTTTGAGACAAAGATTGAATACAAGAGATGAACTAGGGTTTGAGATGAGATGGTGCTGGTGAAGATGTTGATGAAGATTGGTCCTCCCACGATGAGAGGATCATTGATGATGTCGATGGCGATGATTTCCCCCTCCTGGAGGGAAGTATCCCCGGCAGAATCTCTCCGCCGGAGAGCAAAAGTGCTCCTGCCCAAGTTCCACCTCGAGACGGTGGCGCTCTGTCCCGAAAGTCTTCTCTATATTTTTTCTAGGGCAAATGGACTTATATACCAGAAAATGGGGGCCAGAGGCTGGCCAGGGGCCCCACGAGCCACCAGGGCGCGCCTTGGGGGGTGGCGCGCCCTGGTGCCTCGTGGGCTCCTGGGTGGCCCCCGCTGGTATTTCTTTCTTCCAGTATTTTTTATTTATTCCAAAATAAATCTCCATGAAATTTTAGCTCATTTGGAGATGTGCAGAATAGGTATCTCTGACATAGCTTTTTTAGGTCCAGAATTGCAGCTGCCAGCAATCTCCCTCCTTCTGTAAATCTTGCATATTAAGAGAGAGAAGGCATTAGAATTGCTCCACAAAGAGTTATATTGATTAAAAACACTATAAATAACAGTAGCAAAACATGATGCACAATGGACGTATCAGACACTTATAGGGATGGCTCAATAGATTGATCAGAAAGATAACTTTGAGGTGGTTCGTTGCCGGAATCGGGGCTCCGGGGACCCTGGTTCGAACACTGGGGGCGCGCTCGTTCCTACCAGCTAGACGGTGACCGTGGCATTGCTACGGCGAGAGCACGCTATGCACAAGGCACAACAGGGGACACAGCGGCTACCCAAGTTCGGGCCACCTCGCGGTGTAAAACCCTACTCCTGCTTGTTGTTTGGATTGCTTTGGTGAGTACGAGTGTACAAAGTAGGAGAAGGTGGAATCGATCCCCCTCTATGGTGGCAGCACTACCCCTTTTATAGCCTCCTTGGTCCTCTTCACCCGAAAATGTTGGCGGGAAGGGTAGGCACACACAATGGTAGTTTGAAAGGGGACAGGCGCCCACGCTTATCCTGACAAAAGGCGGTCTCCGCCTGCAAAGGCGTTATCCATGACGCGTCGGTGGGCTCGGTGATGACCTCTGCCCTGCGCGCCTTATTGTCTTGGTGTTCATACACCAAATGGGTAGGCTTTGGGACTTGCTTTGGGGGTGGGCAGCTGGCGCTGCCCCCTTAGCACCAAAGAGGAAATCTTTCCTGTCCGCGCCTGCTGGTATGGCTCCTGTCGCTGTCGTCTTCTTGCGGGGGTGCGTTACCATCCCGTGGACGGCGCCAAGCGGAGCCCGGCACGGGTGGCTCCGGGAGGCTGCCTCGGGAGGCCGCCTCGGGAGACTGCCTCGCGAGGGGGGGCCTCGTGAAGCTTCCTGCTGCTGCTGCTAAGTCTTGGTGGTCTGATCCTTGCGGGAGGGGTCCTCATGAGGCCGGCGCCTCGCGAGGTGCCTTGCTCCGCGGCACCCGTGCTGGGCCGCCTCTGTGGCCTTCGCCAGGCATTGCTTCCCGGGCCGCAGGCAGACGGGTCGTGGTACCCTAGTTCCCACTGGCCCGACAGTAGCCCCCGGGCCCCTGGCGGCACGTTCCTGCCCGTTGGGAGCAAAACGGCATGGGCCCTAACCGACTGCGGGGCCCAGGCGGGGACGCGTGGCGCACGATGGGACGGGGGACGCCCTCGCTTCCCCACTACGCCTTGGTAACCGTCCGCCCTGCCATAAAACTGGCCCGCGCGTGGCGGAGAATCTTCATTGCCTTCGTCCACTCCTTCCCACCTCCTAGCGCCCGTCTCATTGCATCCTCTTCTTCCTTCTGCTGGCAAGAAGGGCAGGGCGGCGGCCGCGGCCCCGGCCGCGCCGGCCTTGGAGCTAGCTCTGTCGTGCTCCATCATCGCCAATAGAGAGGGGCCAAACCCATAGTCCTTTGCCTTCTTTCTGCCCCAGACCCTGTACTGGCCTTGGATGTCAACAAGCTTCTGGCAGGCCAAGCCCATAGTCTCAAGCACCTTTAGATCGTTCAAGGTGTCCACCATAGCGAACCTGTAGTCGGGGTTGTTGATAAACCTGGCGAAATGCTTGCAAGGCCTTGTGGCCAGGGAGTAGTGGTAGATGAGGACGTGATGGCGCACGCACAACTGGGTGACGGCAACCTTCTGATCATAGCCGGCATGACCGCCGGTGAACTCGAGGTCGAAGCCGACCACTTGGTAATGGTCCTCAGCAAGCAACTGCTCCATAGTGTGGATGGAGCTCTCCACCGAGACCGGCTCGTTGGTGTACACCACCGAGAGGTCCTTCCCCCCTAAACTGGGTGTCCACTACGTGAGGCGTGGTGAACTGCCACCCATCGTCATCGTCAGCCGCTAGGAGCACCATTGGAGCCACTGGATATCCTCTCTGTATGTGTCATCATGGGTGTGCTTATTGTGTCGTGGGGCGCGAGAGATGAAGGTAAATGGCCGTGGGAATAAGTGAGGGCCGGGCGGCCGGGATTCTCGGCACGTCCGCATGGCAGTTTTTGCCGCATGTAACAGTGTTGTAGCCCCGCGTCCGGCATAACCGCACGCCTATGGCACCCCGAACGTACGTGATCATGCACCGGCCCGAAACGCTTGCAGCGCGCGCGGCGAGACGCAGGCAGAGCGCGCGTGGCAGGACGCGAGCAGCGCGCGCCGCGGCCGCCTCAACCGCGAGCAACCACACGCATAGAGTAGTTGAACACGTAGGGAATGGCCGTCTACAAGCTGTCCGGCTGTTGCGAGCCGGCGGCGTGATGTGAAACTACGTCGCGTTGCACATCACACAGTGGGCGAACAATCATTCGCGATGATGCGTAGAGAGCGACCGTGTGCTAGGTAATTAAATCGCAAACATTTGTTTTTTATTAACCATATGTGTACGTGTCATTTTGTCCTCCTCTCGCACGTCTTGTCACCGCGCTGCCGCAGAAGGCTTCGAGCGCAAGCTTGCACAGGCGTTCTTTTGGCCAAACGTTACCTCAAAGAGGCACCAATGAATCGTCGGTGAGCCCGTTCCCGCACAACCACGTAGGTTCCCGCGCACAACCATGCCAGCTTGCCGCCCGACTCGGCGAAATCCCCCAAAACGCCGGTGCTTACGGACCTGCTATATAAACAGTCGCGGCCGGTGAGTCTGCATCGCATTTTCCCCTCCCTCCCCGTAGCTTATCTCGTCTGCTTCTCCCGCCATCGCCAATGGAACCGGTCCATTGTCATTGCTCAGCCACTCCGCCATCATCTGAGGACAGCTCCAGCTGGGAGGCTACACCACGGCGGCGGTGCAGTCCCCGGCGGTGTGTACTGCCCGTGGCGTCCCTGTAGGGTGTGTGCACAACACCCGCAACACGCTCCGCTGCCACTGCCCGACGGCAGCTATTACCGGTCAGCGTTGCCGCCACCCCACCGTCGGCCGCCGTGGTTGCCACACCACCGTCAGCCGCCAGGGCCATCGCCCACTCCGACACCGCAGCCCGAAGGCGGGTGGTGGTTGTCTTGGCTGCCACCCCACCGTTGGCTGCCGTGGCCATCACCCGCTCTGCCACCGCGGCCCGAAGGCGGGAGGTGGCCGCCACCCCACCGTCGGCCGTCGTGGCCGCCACCCCACCTTTGACCGCCGGGGTTATCACCCGCTCCGCCACCGCGTCCCGAAGGCGGGATGTGGAGGCCCACACGAGCATCAGCAACGTTGCCGTGTGCTACATTGAGTTCCTGCAGGAGGAGGAGGAGTGCCTGGTCGAGCACGCAAAGCGTCTTACCGCCGCCGTGGCCGCAGCAGAAGCCACCATAGTGGCGCGGAATGCAGAGATATAAAAGGAGTCCTGCCGCTTCGAGAGGGATCGTCTGGAGCGGCAGAGGGCGTTCAAGTTGGGCGTCGCTAAAGGTGCAGCAGCGGCTGGCGCCGGATTCCACTTCTCCAGCTCGTCGGTGGGCTCCTCCTCCTCGGCCTCTTACTGAGCGCGCTCGGCAGAGGAGAGGCTACTGGAAGTAGTACAAAGCCCCTCCATAGTAGTAATATTTAGGGGCAATTTTGTTCAGCTCATCTGACTATAGATATGGTTAAACTGTACTATGTACTTAAATTTAGTTAGTATATATAGTTGAACTAGCTATTTCAGTACGTGGTTGTCAACAATTGGGTCAAAGTTTGTTCGGTTCAGCTGTCGAGTTGAACTGTTTGTATAAAGAACGACTGCTTAATCTATGAATGAAATCTATGCTTACTGAATTTCATTTGCAAAATTATAGTACTAGTGATTTTTAGCTGCAAAATTTGACAAATGGCAGTGTTTTTTTCTGAGGATCACAAATGGCAGTGTTACAAGGTTGACAAATGGCAATGTTACTAGATTGACAAATGCCAATTTTTCCAATTTGACAAATGGCAAATATACCCAATATGACATATGCAAATCTTACCACATTGTTTGTACATCGTTGCACACGGGACAACATGCAAAATCGTTTGCAATGAAGAGATGCACAAAACCTGCACGCCACATTTTCCCTTGGCTTCGCTACGAAGGAACCCAGCTCTCGCTTTGCATACGGGTGTTCATTCTGAAATGTTTGCCATGAAGAGATGCACAAAACCTGTGCGCCACATTTTTCCCTTGGCTTAGCTATGAAGGAACCCAGCTCTCGCTCTGGATACGGGTGTTTAGTCTGAAACATTTGCGATGAGTGTTTTATTCAGAGAAAAACATTGATGTCTTTTTACATTGATAAGTCTGTACATTCAGAGAAAAAACGCTAAATTGATCAAAACCATAGATTTCATTCAGTGACACTATGATTTTACATTCATACAATCGAGTTACAATATTAAACTAAAAAACTAATTGCGGCAGCGGCAACGGCAGCGGCGGCGTGCTGCGCCAGCGTTGTCGTCCTCTGGGATGCAATTGTTCAAGTCTTCAAGCCATCACAGAATGTTCTGGACTTGCAACTCCAAGAGTTGTTCGTCGCGCGATCGATGGGCGGGGGGCGGGGGGACGGCGACTCACGGCGCTGCGAGGTAGCGGTCGACGGCGGTGTCCCATGACGCTGAGGGGGGTGGCGGGTGCAGGCAAGTGCACGGGGACCGGCGCCGCGGTCGGTGCGGGGGCGCGCACGAGCACAGGCGGGGGCACTGGCGCTGGTACGTACACGAGTTCGCGCGGGTCCGCGGGGACCTCGCAGACACCCGCGGCTTCCAGCACTGCGATGGTGCTCGGCGACCAGCCCGTCAATGCCACGGGGATGGTCGCTGGCACGGGCGCAAGGATGGGAGCTGGGATGGGCACGGGGGCAGCATCCTCCGCGGCCAGCTCGTTCAGGGCCATGTCCCTAAGGTCCCATTCCTCCTTATTGTCTATCTCCTCCGGCTCAGAGTCGACTTCACCAAACCGGAAGACCAGTGGCAGATGATCCTTGTGCACCATGGCTTAGGTGGAGCTCTCAAAAATAGGAGGCGAAGAGAGACCAGTAAGGCTGCCAATTAAACAGCGGCTCGGGCGCCATTAATGGAGAGGTTGAGAGCGAGGTGAGCGGCGATGGAGGTCAAAGGGCTCGCTTCCCGATGAGCCTGCGCAACGTACTGCTCGCACGCCTCCCGGTGAACATGCACAACATACTGGTCGCATGCCTCCCGGTGAGCCTGCGCGGCGGAGAACTGGTCGCACGTCTCCCGGTCAGCCTGCGCAGCGCAGGACTGGTCGCACGCCTCCCGGTCAACCTATGCCATGGACTTCACTCGCACGCCTCCCATCTACTTAAACAGCTGCCCGCACGGCACCTCCTTGCCAATAAAAAAGTGGAACGCGTGGTGGCACGTAAATGGTCAGTAGAACGCCCACGATTTAAATAATACTGTACAACCGTTTGTGATGATAACGTGATAGCTATTTGTTCCAAAATGGCTATGTTGGTTGTGGCTGTTAGTGTGTGCGCCCTCTGTCATATTGGACAATTTTTTTACCACTGCATATTGGTGCCATTTCAAGACACCATGCCAAGTCTCATGAATTTCAGATGAGTTTTGGATTTACAGGAATTTAAAAACCAAGTTTCTCAATGTTTGTGGCCGAGCCACAAAGGCTGGGTGTTTGAAATTCGTTCCCATTTCTTGCATGGGACCTAAACATCCACCCAAGGACACATATATGATTTTTCAACCCATATTGGTGCAACGAAGCATGTGCATGTAGTTCAAATTTGAATTATGCACATAAAATGCCTAGAAAACTCAGTTAATGTATAAAATGTCCAAACGAACCCCGAATAATTCCAAAATTTAACACGACACTCCAATTGGTCTATGTTGCCTCTACAAAAAAATCAAGGCAAGAGGAGGCAACGAATGTCGTTTCGTCCACAAAGGTGACACGTTCCCTACCGGAATCACGAGGTTTCTTGTGAGAAGCTCTAGTTTGTGAGAAGCTTATACCAAAACCTGCCCCAAATGGGACAAAAAAATTACCACAGCATGTTGGTGCCACTTCATGATAGCATGCCAAGTTTCATGAATTTCAGACAAGTTTTGGATTTACTAGAATTTCAAAACCAAGTATCTCAACGTTTGCGGCCGAGCCACGATGCCGAGGTGTTTGAAATTCAATCCCATTTCTTGCATGGGACCTAAGCATGCACCCAAGGACACACATATGATTTTTTAACCCATTTTGGTGCACCGAAGCATGTGCCTGTAGTTCAAATTTGAATTATGCAGATAAAATGCCTAGAAAACTCAGTTAATGTATAAAAATGTCCAAACGAACCCTGAATAATTCAAAATTTTAACACGACACTCCTATTGGTCTAAGTTGCATCTAGAAAAAAATTCTAGGCGGGAAGAGGCAACGATTGTCGTTTCTTCCACAAAGGTGACACACGTTCCCTACCAGAACCATGAGGCTTCTTGTGAGAAGCTATGGTTGGTGAGAAGCTTATACCAAAACCAATCCCAAATTGGATAAAAAATTTACCACACCCTCTTGGTGCCATTCCATAATAGCATGCCAAGTTTCATGAGTTTCAGACAAGTTTCGGATTTACTAGATTTTCAAAACCGAGTATCTCAAGGTTTCGGTGGAGCCACGATGTCGAGGTGTTTGAAATTCATTCCCATTTCTTGCATGGGGCCTAAGCATGCACCCAAGGACACACATATGATTTTTCAACCCATTTTGGTGAAACAGAGCATGTGCCTGTAGTTCAAATTTGAATTATGCATATAAAATGCCTAGAAAACTCAGTTGATGTATAAAAATGTCCAAACGAACCCCGAATAATTCCAAATTTTAACACGACACTCCTACTGGTCGATGTTGCATCTAGAAAAAAAATCAAGGTGGGAAGAGGCAACGATTGTCGTTTTGTCCACAAAGGTGACACATGTTCCCTACCGGAATCATGAGGCTTCTTGTGAGAAGTTATGGTTTGTGAGAAGCTTATACCAAAACCTGCCCCAAATGGGACAAAAAATTTACCACACCATGTTGGTGCCATTCCATGATAGCATGCCAAGTTTCATGAATTTCAGACGAGTTTTGGATTTACTAGAATTTCAAAACCAACTATCTCAATGTTTGCGGTGGAGCCACGATGCCGAGGTGTTTGAAATTCATCCCCATTTCTTGCATGGGACCTAAGCATGCACCCAATGACACACATATGATTTTTCAACCCATTTTGGTGCACAGGAGCATGTGCTTGTAGTTCAATTTTGAATTATGCACAAATAATGCCTAAATAACTCAGTTAATGTATAAAAATGTCCAAACGAACCCCGAATAATTCCAAATTTTAACACGACACTCCTATTGGTCCATGTTGCCTCTAGAAAAAAAATTGAAGGAAAGAAGAGGCAACAAATGTCGTTTCGTCCACAAAGGTGACATGTTCCCTACCGGAACCATGAGGCTTCTTGTGGGAAGCTCTGCTTTATGAGAGGCTTATACCAAAACCTGCCCCAAATGGGACAAAATTTTTACCACAGCATGGCGGTGCCATTCCATGATAGCATGCCAAGTTTCATGAATTTCAGACGAGTTTTGGATTTACTTGAATTTCAAAACCAAGTATCTCAACGTTTGCGGTGGAGCCATGATGCCGAGGTGTTTGAAATTCATTCCCATTTCTTGCAAGGGACCTAAGCATGCACCCAAGGACACATATATGATTTTTCAACCCATTTTGGTGCACCGGAGCATGTGCCTGTAGTTCAAATTTGAATTATGCACATAAAATGCCTAGAAAACTCAGTTAATGTATAAAAATGTCCAAACGAACCCCGAATAATTCCAAATTTTAGCACGACACTCCTATAGTTGTATGTTCACTGCAGATAAATGTTCTAGTAATTCAAACACCATCATTTGCCACTGTTACCCCATTCCGTATTTCTAATCAAGACAAAAAATCAAGTACATCACACACAGTTTATTATCACCAACCGTGTGAGATGTAGTACAAAATATCTTCGAGCACCGTCATATATGGCTTACGCGAGAAGGTTCATTGGCTATAGTCCACAGCCGGTGCGTCAAGTAAACTAGCTCCCCAAATATCATTTCACTGTTCAATCGTCGCCGTTCAAAGATGGGGACGTGGACCGGCATCATGAGGGCAACTTCGGCGGCCCACTCCGGCGAGAGCGCGACCGCAGCCGCCATGAGCATGCTCACAACCTGCGTGAGCGAGGCCGCAATCTGCGACCGGGCAGCTGCGGCAGCCAATATGGCCGCTACTGCAGCTCAGATGGTGGCAGCAACATCTGCGACGGGATAGCAAATGGCGAGAGCGGGACAGCAGCTACCCGCTCCCATGTCAAGGCCGTCGACGCCCAGCTCCTGGTGGTCACCGCACAAATCGCACGAATCTTCTCCGACAATGGTCGGCAACCCACGGCCGAAGAGTTGGCAACCGCCGAGAGCGTTCGAGCAGCCGTCCGTTCGTTCGTGGCATACCTTGCCATGATGGAGCCCATCCAAGCCCAGACCGTGGCCGCCCATGCCCAGCTCGTGGCGGCCATTTCCAAAGAGATGGCGAACACAGATGGCGACATGCTTGCCGAGTATGGTGTGATGGATGCCATGGAGCCCCTTCCCTAGGAGATCGTCGGGCGTGAGCTGGACATGGAGGAGGCGGCGGAGATGGATGAGCGCCAGGCGGAGTAGTAGTCTTTGTTTAGAGCACCATTCTTTTGTTAGAGTAATGTTTAGGTTAGCTAAGCTCTGTTTAATTGCCGAACTTGCTCGATTAAGAAGTGTGGGTGTGCTGTAGGCTCTTTTGTGTACCCAAATTATGCAATGACGTGGATGACCACTGTAACCAGGGAAATTCGAACCAAAATTTGCACGTTCAAACTCATCACACACAGAGTAAGCCATATGAATCGTTTGTGATGTTCAGATATCGTACACAGTGCTGAATAAGGGACCGTGTCTGATGACACTTTGCGCGCCAGTTTTTCGCTGCACGGAGCGGAAATTTTCGGCATCCGCGGAAATATCTACCTCCCATGCCCCCCTCCTCCTTACCAAAAGCCACATTTCCCAGGTTTCCGCCTTCCATTTCAAGTTCAAACCTTCACTGCTTGCTTGCAGTGCCGCCGCCTCACTGGCGACGCTCCTTCCTGCTACTCGGCCTCGTGGATCTAGTCAGGTAATCCACACCCGACCCCCATCCTCCACCTCCTTCTACATCCCACATGCCCCGACCACCGGCGCAACACCTTCCACCCAAATCACCAACCCATCCTCCAAATAAGCGCCGCCCTAAGCCATGGTGCACGCAGTATAGCCGGAAGCTCAAGGAGCATTTGCTAGCGGAGAAGCAAATCGCGGCCGCACGCGCGGATGAGGTCGCAATGGCTGCCATGCGTGCCGACCCCTAGATCTTGGAGGAGCACCTCGCCACCGAGGCCACCATCGACGCCTCATGCGCGGACGCCGCTACACAGTTGGCTGCTTTAAACGACAGTTCATGGCGTTTTCTCAAGGCCACCATCGGTGCCTTCGACGAAGACTATGAGGTGTTTTCTCAGCGTGCCCGTGCTTACCACAACTCCAGAGCCAGCAGGTTGGTGCCCGGAGCAGCTCAGGTGACTCCCCACCATGAGGAGGGCACCCACGATGTGGAGGCCTTGCCCTCTTCCAAGTCTAAGGAGCCCATCATCATCGATATCTCCGACGATGACGAGTAGCTTGTCTTTTTAGCTCACTACAAGGACCTATGTTCAGCTAGCTAGCTACGTCGGTTAAGCATGTTTGGTTTACTTGTTTCATGTGCTGCTCCTGCCTTTCCTTTACAAATTCTAGTGAATTGTCCTATGTACTGTTACTACGCAATCTGATCCTCTAGTATATACTCCCTCCATTCCTTTATATAAGGTGTATTTGTTTTTTCAAAATTCAAACGAGTGCAGGTTTGACCGAGTTTCTAGGAAAATATATCAATATCCACAATACAAAATTTATATCATTTGATCCATCATCAAAAGTAGTTTCATATTTTATCTATTGTGTATTGTAGATGTTATTATTTTATTCTATAATCTTGGTCAAACATTCAAAGGGTTGACTCACACGGAAATCAATACACCTTATATTCTGGAACGGAGGGAGTATGTTCTATATATTGTGCAATGTGGTGCTCAGTTAACTGTTTGGTTAATTTGTTGTCATGTTCAGTTAACCGTTTGGTTCAATTATGCAATGTGATGCTCAATTCTTGTGGGTGCAATTTTGTATTCTCTTGCATGTGAGAAATAAATCGAATTTGGCTATACAAAATACATGAGAAACAAATACAATTGCAATATTTCCAAGTTGTTAAGCATACTAGGTTTGGTTAACTGTTTGATCTTCTAGTATGTTTTATTATGCAATGTATTGCTCAGTTAACTGTCTGGTTCATTTGTTGTGGTGCTTAGTTAACTGTTTGGTTCAATTCTGCAATGCGATGTTCAATTGTCGTGGGTACAATTTTGTATTGTTATGCATGTGAGAAATAAATCGAATTTGGTTGTACTAAATACATGAGAAACATATACAATTGCTATATTTCCTAGTTCTTAAGCATGCTTGGTTTGGATAAATGGCTTTTCCATGTGGCTCGAATTAATATACTGAATCTGCAATGTTTTTATTTTTCATCAACATATTTTACTGATAGTATGTCAACCCTCACTTAACCTAATCAATAACTACCTTATATGTGTTGTAGGGAAACAATGGGAGGCATTGAGGTTTACCATCAAGGTTCGCACATGCATGGTCCTTTGACTAATAGCACATTATTGTGCAATTGTAGGAACCATTCTAGTATTTAGGTTTTTACCAATTTGATCTTGCACATGTAGGTCCTGCTGTCAGAGGTTTTGACCCACTATTCGACCCATTTTGCATATGGGTAAATGAGATGTCCATGAATATCAGTCAAGTCAAGAAACTCAGAAAGATTGTTAGGATAAAGAAACTAGCAACGAAAAACAACAAGATCATTGTCTACACAATGAACAAGACATCAGTGAACAACAGGATGGTACTAACTCTTATACTCCGTTCGGTCCTTTTTAGTCTGCATATAAGTTTTGTCCGAAGTCAAAGTATCTCTACTTTGACCAAAGTTATAGAAAAAAGTAGCAACATTCAAACTGCCAAATCATTATTTTTAGATGCATTATGAAATACAATTTTATAGTATACATATTTGGTATCGTGGATGTTGATATTTTTTAAAATAAATTTGGTGAAACTTTACAAAGTTCGACTTGATACAAATGTAATATGCGGAGTAAAAAGGACCGGAGGGAGTACCTTGTTTTTTTATTCCTTTGTGCCATTTCAAAATTCAGAGAAGATATTTATGCATATCTTTGTTTTCAGGCCTTTCCAAAGCAATTCACAGATGATTACCTCTCAAACCACCTGTACGGTTAAGAGGCGAGGAAGGTGTTCATACAACACCCACGGTACAATATTGAAGTCTTCCTCAAGAGGATGAACGATGGGCGGTCAATCATCCATAGGCACTGGCCTAAAGTTGCAAGGACCTTCAACATCATTGAAGGCTCAATATTCGCCTTCCGCTTTACCAGTTTTCTAGATGAGATTCATCTGTCTATCTACCGTCTATGATGCTAATTTCCAAAGGTTTTAGATGTTGCATGTGAAACTTGGTGTTGTTGTGTAATGGGGTAGCTAGCTATATGTCGGAAGTCGGGCTCCGGGGACCCAACGGTTCGAACACTGGGGTGAGCTCGTTCCTACCACCTCGCCCCCTTCCCCAGCTAAACTACGGCGAGAGCACGCTGGCGAGAGCGGGCCAGAGACACGGTGGTTTACCCAGGTTTGGGCCACCTTGCGGTGTAAAACCGTACTCCTGCTTGGTTGGGATTGCTCTGGTGAGTACAAGCGTACAAGGTGGAATCGATCTCCCTTCCTCGGATCTTCTCTACAGCGGCACCCTTCCCTCCTTTTATACCTGCCTCGGTCCTCTTCCCCCGAAAACATTGGCGGGAAGGGTTGCCACACAATGGCAATTTTGAAGGGGGACAGGGGGCAGCCTATCCTGACAAAAGGTGGTCTTCGCCTGCAAAGCGCTTATCCATGATGCGTCGGTGGGCTCAATGGTGACCTCTGCCCTGCGCGTCCACCGTCTTGGTCTTCTTTCACCGATCGGGCAAACCTTTGGGGGTTGCTTTGGGAAATGGACTACTGGCCTTGCTCCCTTAGCACAAAAGGGGAAACCCTCTCCATCCGCGCCTGCTGGCGCGGCCTCTGCCGCCATTCATCGCCACGCGCGTCACCCACGTGATGGGCATGAGACTGCATGACCGAGCCGAACAGGACTCATCTTGCATACCTTTGGGAGGGTGCCTCGGGAGGCAACCTTGGGAGGCCGCCTCATGAGATGGCCTCGCGAGGCTCTCGGTGAAGTGGCTAATTCTTGCTCGCCCGCTCCCTGGGGAGGGATCCTCAGAAGGCCGGGGCCTCATCAGGGTTCTTGCCCGAGGCGCCCGTTGGTGGGCCACCTGTTGGGCCACCGCCAAGCATTGCGCTCTGGGCCGCGGGCAGACGGGCTGAGGTACCCTGGGATCCATGGGCCCGACCGTAGCCCCCGGGCCCGCGGCGCGCACGTTCCCACCTATTTGGGGGTGAAACGACGCGAGCCCTAACCGCCTGCGGGCCAGGCGCGACGCATGGTGCACGATGTGACGGGGGACGCCCCCACTTCTCCCATGACGCCTTGGTAACTGTCCGCGCTGACATAAAGCCTGCCCGCGCACAGTTCGAGGCCATCATTGCCTTCCTTCGTGCATTCCGCCTCCCGCGTCTTCCTTCTCGCGCACAGCTCCTCACGACCCTATCTCTGAGCTCCGCCTCTTCCCCCACTTCCACTCGCAACTCACTGTGCTTTGATGGCGTCCGTCGGCAAGAAGGGAAAGGCGGCGGCCCCGGCCCCAAGCGCGCCTGCCATCGGGGCGGCGCTGCAGCGCTCCACCATCGTCGACAGGGAGGGTCTGGACAACGTGCTCCTGCTGGTGGCCGGTGATCAGAATGAAGGGCAGGCGACCAAGATCTGGCCGCGCTCACGCACGCGGCGCGATCTGGGGGCGACGCCCTACCCCTTCTTCCTCCATAACGTTTATGCCGGGTTGGTGCCGCCATTCTCGGACTTCTTCTACGCCATCCTCTCCCATTACCGGATTCAAGCCCTCCATCTTCAACCCAATTCCATCCTCCTCCTGGCCATGTTCGCCTTTTACTGCGAGGCTTTCGTGGGCGTGGTGCCTTTGGTGGTGCTCTTTCGCCACTTCTTCAGCCTGCGGTTGACTGCGGCTAACCAGCGCTCCGGATGCACCTCGTTCCTCACCGTCAAGGGGATGGAGCCCGGCATCATCAACCTGAAGGTCGTGAAGAAGGTGGAGGGCTACCGGCAACGCTGGGTCTATATGGACGCATGCCAGACCAGCCCGCTCCTGATGATCCTGACGGACCCAGCTGAGAAGAACTCTGGGTGGGGGCACGAGAAGCTCGCCGACCTGAGGATGGAGCCCGTCTTGGAGCGGATGGCCGCGCACCGGGCCGCAACGCTGTCGGGGGCGACGGTCATCAGAGAGTACTTGCGGCGGCGCATCGCGCCGCTCCAACAACACTCGCGCCCTGTGAGGGAGACCACCGGCGTGAGGGACTCCATGAGACTGAATCGCAGTAGCCTAAAGCAGGATGTGCTGGACGGAGCCCTGGCGACCCTGCTTAGTAGCCCTATAGCGGATCTGCCCGAGGAAGCGCTCCCGCTATTCCGCTACGAGGATATGGCGGAGCTGGTCGAGGAGATGCCCCAATTTGACCAGTGGGGCCTCGTGCCGGAGGGCCACGTCGGGCCCCGCGAGAACCCTCTCGTGGTGGTGCTGGACTTCGGAGACAGCGGCGGCGACGAGGACTCTGAGGAGGCCACGGAGGAGGACGTCGACCGGGCGCTGCCGTGCACCCACAGTCAACTACTTTGCGATCTCGAAGACGATGACGCCGATAGCGCGCAGCCCGCGGCAGAGGCGACCCCCAGCTAGGAGGCGATCGAGTCCCCAGCGGCAGAAGCCCATGAGGGAGCCGAGGCTTCCCAGGCCCTCGAGGAGGGCGACGACGCGGCCGAGTCCACCGCGGCCCACTCCGAGGACCCAGAAGGTGGAGCAGGGGCTACACTTGAGGGTGGTAGCGACGAGCCGCCTCACGTGGAGAAAAAGAGGAAGTGGACCACCAGCGACGAGCAAGTCCAGTGTTTCTCCCAGCTTCCATGTTCATCCTGCCTGTCCGAGCCCGGGGCTGAGCCACCATTTGCGCAGGAGGTCCGCCGGCGACCAGAAGAAGAAGAAGAAGAAGAGGACGACGACGATGAAGATGGCCCCCAGCCCAAAGGGGGCGCCGAGGCCCACCGCGTGTGCCAGGGGGCATGGAGAAGCCGCCCGCCGTCCCGAAGCCGAGATGGGGCGCATGGAGGTTGAGGAAGAGCGGGCCATCCCTCCGGAGCCGCGCACGGGCGTGGCTCCTGAGACCGAGAGGGGCGAGCCTCGGGCGACCACCTCCGGAGGTGGTGGCGCGGGCCTCGTGGACCCCGCTGTGAGAGAAGATGCGGCGATGGAGGAGGACGAGGCACCCACTCCCCCGCCAGGTGCCTCCCTTAAAGCAGAGGAGGATGACGCGGGGCGCGCCGCGGCAAGCTCTCAAGCCGCACCCACGCACGAGGCTCCCATGACCGGCGTGGCGAGCCCCCGCGGTGCACCGCCGCGGCCGAACGCGGGGGAAACCCTGGTGAGCCCCCGCTCCTGGCGAACGACGCCGGGGCCTCCCCAAGCACGACAATGGGGGGCAGCGAGGGGCCGGGCCCGGACCGGCCCCTGGCGCTCGTGAGTAGCCAACCCTTGCTCCGGCACGGGCCTTGCATGACGCCAAGGCCACGCTCGATCGGCTCGGGGCGGATTTCCTGGACGCGGAAGCGCGCCTCGCCGAGGAACGCCTGGGGCTCGCTGAACGGTGGCACCGGCTCAGCGTCGCCGTCGAGGTGGGCCAGCACCAGAATGAGGCTGCATGCGCGAAGGGCGAGAAGGATGTCGCCGAGGCGAAGGGGGCCTGCGCGAGCGCTCTCCGGGAGGCCGAAGCAGCCGTAAAGCGTCGTGAGTAGGTGGAGGTCCGCCTGAAGAAACTCCAGGATCAACGTGCTGCGCAAGCGCAGCAGCTCCATGCGCGGGAGAGCGCCTTCGTCACCCGCGAGGGGGAGCTTGCGGCCCCCGAGGAAGACCTGGCAAAGATGGCGACTAAGCAGGCCACGGAGCGCGGGCGCCTGGAAATGCTGGGGCGCCAGGTAGCTAACGCTCAGGACGCCCACGCGAGGCGTGTGGACGAAGCCAATGCCCAGCTGGAGGCTAAGGAGAAAAGGCCTAGGATGACGCCGATGCGAGGGTAGGGGCAGAGCGCCAAGCGCTCACCGAGGAGCACGGCAAGGAGCTGAAGCGGCAAGAGGACCACTTCGAGGCGGAGCATGAGGGGCTCCGACAGGAAATTGCCAGCCTTAAGGTGGCGCTGGCTTAGTCGGAGGCCCGCCGAGAGACCGCGCTGAAGGCCCAGGCCATCGCCGAAGCCGAGCTGGCCTCGCTTCGTCCCCAGACGGGGGGCGCCACCAGCGCTGTCGAACAAGCCGGAGGCGAGGTAGACAGGGAGCGGGAGCGGCAGCTTGAACGCGCCAGGACACTCCACCTCCTCGAGCTTCGAGCCCGCAGCGCCCTGAGCTCCATCTGCAAGGAGAGGCTCGAAGCTCCCAGCGAGCCTCTCGACGCCGACTACGTTGGTTTCATCACCAAGCTGGTGGAGCAGCTCGAGGATGGGGCCAGGAAGGCAGACGGCATCTTGGAGGAAGAGTGCCGCGACCTCTTCTTTCAGGCGGTGACCCGCGTCTTCAGCCACCTCCTTCGCGCCGACCCCAACTTTGATCTTGATAAGGTAATAGCCCCAGTCCCCGAGGAGCTCCGCGATGGCCTCGCGAAGGCGGTGGAAAGCCATGTGGATGCGCTACTTGGGAAGTTCTCTCGTGGCAGCAGCGAGAACTCTCACGGAGGCAGGGACAGCCATGACGATGGCGATGACAGCGGCAGTGATGATGACGACGGCGCGACTTCTTAGGATCCCCTTCCCTTCATTATCCTGCACTGAACCGATGTGGCCCTGTGGGGGCGTAAAGACAATGCCTTTGTGCTTAAGTATTTTATGGTTTGCTGTGATGTATGCTTGTGCCCTCGCGAAACTTTCTCTTGAGGCTTGTTTTCCTTTTTTGCTTGCCTTGTGTGCTCTACATCGTCAGGGCCCAGCCCCCGGGCGGGCTACAGCCGTCACTGGTATGTCCGGTCACGATGCCTGGACAAGGCCAGGAGGTGAGGGCACCGGGAACTAGTAAGGGCTCCCGAGGCGCGATGCTCAGGGAGCCCCCCTTTGACGTGCAAGCAGCTCGCGGGAGGAGAAACGCCAGCGCTCGGTGAGGCTGCTAGAAAGAGAAGCTTGAGAGAAGGCGAGGGTGGCTCGCGAGGTAGTAGACTTAGCTTTTGCGGAGGGTAGCATTGGGCGAGCCACGGCTTGCAGGGTGTGCCTTGCGGGGTTTTCGCTTGCGAGGTCTCGTCCTGAGATGGCCGCCGCAGGCTGGCTCCCGAGGCAAGGCCTATGAAGCTTCCCGAGGCTCAAAGAGGTGTCCTGCCATGGGGCCACCTCATGAGGCATTGCTCGCAAGACCTTCCAGGTGACCTGCTCCTAAGATAACTGTAAGCAGAAAAATCTCACAACGGGGGAGCAGTGCATGCTCGCCGGCTTGCTCATGGGCGTTACGCGAGGAGATAAGACAACAAGGACCTTGGTGGGGTGGCATGCACGGGAACAGGCCCGCGAGCCAGAGCCCGGTTGCTTGGGGTTTTCAGCGCTGCTGGGACTAACCTGAGCAAAGACACCGTGTCCCATCAAGCGAGGGGGTAAGACACCAAGGACCTTGGTCGGGTGGCGTGCACGGGAGCAGGCCCGCGAGCCACCACTTTACATGCATGAGGATTTACTTGCGTAAAGACTTACTTCCCTTAACACCATTATTAATACTCAACTTTAATTCTTTTACTAGCATGCCCCAATATTACCACCTCAATATCGCAAAACTATTGCAAGGAATCAAATATATCATATTTAGTGATTTATGTAGGATTTTATGACTAACCATGTGAATGACCAATTCCTGTTGACTCTCTAAATAGATATAAGTGAAACATGAGAGTTTAATTATTTCTACAAAAGACCACACTCTAATAAATATAAGTGAAGCAAAAGAGCATTCTTCAAATAACGGTTTTCTATATGTAGAGAAACATGCATCCAAACTTCAAATGATATAAGTGAAGCACATGAAGCATTCTATAAAGCCATACTCAAAAGATATAAGTGAAGTGCAAAGAGCATTCTATAAATCGACCAAGGACTATCTCATACCAGCATGGTGCATTATTTAAAAGAAAAATAAAAAGCACACAACGCTCCAAGAATTTACGCATATCATGTGAACAAAACAAAAACCGAGACATACCGATAATTGTCGAAGAAAGATGGGATGCCTTCTGGGGCATCCCCAAGCTTAGACGCTTGAGTCTCCTTGAATATTTACTTGGGCTGCCTTGGGCATCCTCAAGCTTGAGCTCTTGCCTCTCCTTATTCTCCTCATATCGATACCTCCTCGTTCTTCGAACACTTCATCCACATAAATTTAACCGAACTTTTTATTAGAGGGGTTAGTACATATAACATCAAATCCCATCATGTCCTCCTGTAACATTATTGTATAATTATAATCAAACATTACCCACTGTATGGTATCACAATTATATGGCACCCAAGTCAATGGAGCTCAACAAGATTTCAATCATACGCAAATAAAGAAACTATAACAGCAATCTGTGAAAACAGGACAGTCTGTAAAGATGCAGATGGTACATATACTTCTGTAACTCAAAAAATTCTGAAAAATTAGGAAAAAATAACAAAATTGCATATCAGTACTGTGTAAAAATTTCAAAAAATTTTCAGATTCTAGTAAAATATGTAAATTCACACACTACAGCAAAAGTTTCTGTTTTTGCACCGCACACACCAAACAAGCAATTTAAACATCCTAAAGGTAAATCTTGGCACATTATTTTTATAATACAATGGATTTGTACAAGGGGATAATTATTTTTGTTGAAAAGTTTCTGTAATTCAAGATTCACAAAGTTTCCATGGGCATGAACAAAGTTCAAGGACGTCCCCCACTTCAACGGTGTTCGTCTTTCTCACTTTCACTTTTCTTTTTGAAAATTTTTAGGTTCCCCTCTATATTTTTTTGTTTTTAAACTTTTTAAAAGCACTCAACAGAAGAAAATGACTCTCTAAAACTTCCGGGTTGTCTCCCAGGCAGCGCTTTCTTTAAAGCCATTAAGCTAGGCATAAAGTGCTCAAGTAATCGATCCACCCGGATCCCAAGGTATATCAATGCCAATTTTAATTAACAATGATTTGTAATTTAGTAGTGAGCACAAAGCAACATATAGCATGAAACAACGAAGTCTAACTCTCTTCCTATGCATCGGCATGTCATAAAAGAATAATTCATGCACATAAAGTAAAGGCCAATGCATAACATAAGCAGTTTCTTGCAATTTTATCGTATTGGAAACATAGAGAGGCGGAGATATAGTTCCTCTCTCATAATAATTGCAAGTAGGAGCAGCAAGCACATGCATATTATATTCATCAAAATTATCATGTGTAACGGTAAAACGCAACTATCGGGCCCATGGAACCCAGGGTATCCAGACATGTCTGCCTTTGGCCCAGGGCGCAATGCCTGGCGTGGGCCCAGCAGGCCGTCATCACCAAGCACCTCACCAGGACTCTTCATGAGGCCTTGGCCTCCTGAGGCCCCCTCCTCAGGAAGTGGCGAGAAAGGCTCGGCATCCTCACCAATGGCCTCACAAGGCCCTCTCATGAGGCGGCCTCCCGAGGTGGCCTCCCGAGGCCTCCTCCCGAAGGCGCCCAAGACGAAGGCCGTTCGGCACAGCCGCGCGGTCTGGGGCCCATCATGTGGGTGATGCGCGTGACGACGAGCGGCGACAGAGGCCGCGCGAGCAGGCGCGGATGAAGATGGTTTCCTCTTTTGTGTTAAGGGAGCAGGGCCAGCTATCTACTCCCCAAAGCGACCCCAAAGGTTGCCCGATCGGCGAAGGAAGACCAAGAAGGCGGGCGCGCAGGGCGGAGGTCATCACCGAGCCCACCGGCACGTCATGGATCATGCTTTGGCAGGCGATGGCTACCTTTAGTCAGGATAACCTGAGCGCCAGTCCCCTTTCAAAACCGCCAAGTGTGGCAACCCTTCCCGCCTAAGTTTTTGAGGGGGAAGAGGACCAAGGCTGGTATAAAGGGCAGTACTACCGTTGTAGAGAGGATCTCGGTTGAGTTCCGCCTCTTCCACCTTGTACGCAAGAACTCTCTTGCCCCTTGCAATCCCAACCACAAGCAGGAGTAGGGTTTTACACCGCAAAGTGGCCCAAACCTGGGTAACCGCTGAGTCCACGATCCGTTCCTCGCTAGCGCACTCTCGCCGTAGCCTCGCCATTGCTTAGTCGTGGTAGGAGACGAAGTGGTAGAACGAGCTCACCCCAGTGTTCGAACCTTTGGGTCCCCGGAGCCCGACTTCCAACATTTGGTGCGCCAGGTAGGGGTGCGCTACTGTTCTTCCGCTCCGCCCTCTGCTCCACCAACCTCATGGCCGACGCACATCGCGAGCGCGCCGAGCGCAGGGCTGGCCGCGTGGCTCAGACGCAGCCAGTGGCCCGTGGCAATCGCCGCCGCCCCAACGCCGAGGCTGCTGCCGCCACCGACCCCGCTGCCCGCGAGCAGCAGGAATCCTCCCTGCACCCCTCTGTGCAGGCAAACAGCCACACCGCCACGGCCTCCTCCCTCGCCCACCGTGGGCCGCCGAACCTGCAGGCCGCGCTGCTAATGGCGCGTGAGCTGCTCCGCTACCGTCCAGCTGACGCCGGCTACGACGCCTGGCTTGGCCGCATTACCGAGCTCGTCAACGCCGCCGGGGACGCTCCGGCGCCTTCCCACTCATTCCGCCCTCCGCCGTCTCGCGCTGGGGACCTGGCGCACGGCGTTCCCCCGCCGCCTCCTCTGCGCGACGAGCATGGCGGGCCCCAGCGCAACGTGCGCCCTCGAGCCGTCCCGCGGCGTGTCCTCGCCGGTCCGAGACAAGGCCAGCTGCCAGATCATCCGCCGCGCGCCCCCTGATGCGCGAGTGCTCCTCGAGTGGCAGCGCCAGCGCCATGACCAGGCCATTCAGGATGTTGCGGCGGCTGGGCATCAAAACTGCGCCGCCCTCGCTGGCGGCGTTCCCTCAAGCGGTGTGGGCTGCCGTGCCTTCACCTGCGAGCTGCGTCGCGTGGTCTGGCCCGCGAAGTTCAAGCCTGAGCTGCCTTCGCGCTACGATAGCACCCCCAACCCCGCGGAGTTCCTCCAGCTCTACGCGCTGAGCGTCGAGGCGGCGAACGGCGACGACAAAGTCATGGCGAACTGGTTTCCCATGGCCCTCAAGGACGGCCCGTGCTCCTGGCTCATGAACCTCCCTGAGGCATCCATCTCATCGTGGGCCGAGCTCTGCAGCCAGTTCGTCGCCAACTTCAAGGGCACACAGGACCGCTCCCTCACCATCAATGACCTGCGGCGTGTGCGGCAGCGCACAGACGAGACCCTCCACAAGTACATCCAGCGCTTCAGCCAGGTGCGCAACAAGATCCCGCGCGCCTCCGACGCGGCCGTCATCTTTGCGTTCTCCACCGGCGTCATGGACGTCAAGATGCGCGAGAAGCTCGCCATCAACGGTGAGCTCGACTCCGTGCTTGAGCTGCTCGAACTCACCGACAAGTGCGCCAAAGCTGAAGAAGGCCGCCTCTTCGTCCACAACGACCCCGACGCGGCGCTCGATGCCGCCAAGACCAAGAACAAGGACGTCAAGCGCAAGGGCCCTGTCGTGCTTGCGGCGGAGTCCGAGCAGAAGCGCGGCCGCGATTGTGACGAGCCCAGGAAAGACAGTCGGCCACTCTGCGCCTATCACAACGTCCGCTCCCATAGCACCGAGGACTGCCAGGAGCTCAACCTGCTCCGCGACGAGCGCCAGGCCCGCCGAGACGACCGCAATGGCCACGGTGCCGGCCGTGGAGGTGGCCGTGGCGGCAACCGTTGGGACGGCCGCAACGGCAATGGAAACTTCCGCCAGGGCTGGAGTGACCAGCCCCGTGAGGTGAATCCTCAGGCCAATGCCGCTCTTCCGCCGCTGCCACCGCCACCCCGGAGGAACGACGTCAACCAGCCTGACGAGGGTGCTTGGGGCTACCAGGAGCCTCGCGCGGTCGCCTGCATCCATTGCGAGGCTTCGGCCCCCGCGTCCAACCGCCACTTCAAGCAATTCTCTCGCGAGGTGAATGCCGCCCTCCCGAGGCCAGAGGCCTCGCGGCCCCTCAAGTGGTCGCAGTACGCCATCACCTTCGACTCCAAGGACCACCCCAAGTCCACGGCCTCCGCAGGCGCGCTCCCCATGCTGTGCGCTCCCACCATCAGCAACGTCGCGGTCACCAAGACCCTCATCGATGGGGATGCCGGCCTCAACGTGATCTCCATCGGGACCTTCGAGACGCTCCAAGTGCCCTACGACCAGCTGATGCCGACCAGGCCCTTCTCCGGAGTGACCGATGGCTCCACCATCCCACTGGGGCAAGTGCGCCTCCCCGTCACCTTTGGTACCCGCAAGAACTACCACACTGAGCTCATCGACTTCGACGTGGCACACATCGGCCTGCCTTACAATGCCATCTTGGGCTACCCAGCTCTCACCAAGTTCATGGCGGCGACCCACCACGCCTACAACGTCCTCAAGATGCCCGGCAGCGGCGGCATCATCACCGTCACCTGCCACGAGAAGGACGCGATCTGCTCCCTGGAGCACGCTTACAAGGCTGCCGCTGTCGCGCATTCGGCCGACGAGGACGCGGCCGAGCCTCCTGAGGCCGCGCCCATGAAGAAGAAGCAGCTGTTCTCTCAGGACCGCACCGAGATGAAGAAGGTGTCAGTGGACGGCAATGGCTCCGACCCTGCCTTCACCATCGGCGCTAGCCTTCCTCCTGCATAGGAAAGCGCGCTCGTCACCTTCCTTCGGGCAAACTCGGATGTTTTTGCCTGGAAAGCATCTGACTTGTCCGGTGTGCCGAGGGAGGTGATCGAGCACCACTTAGCGGTGTGCTCCAATGCACGCCCCGTCAAGCAGAAAGCACGGCGCCAGGCGCCAAAGAAGCAAGATTTCATCATCAAGGAAGTTCAGAAGCTCCAGGAAGCTGGGGTCGTTCGCGAGGTACGCCATCCCGAATGGCTCGCCAACCCAGTCGTCGTCCCCAAGAAGGGCGGCAAGGCGCGCATGTGCGTCGACTTCACCAGCCTCAACAAGTTCTGTCCTCAGGACCCCTTCCAGCTGCCGCGAATCGGCCAGGGCGTTGGCACCACCGTCGGCGGCATGCGCATGCCCTTCGGCCTGAGGAACGCCGGCGCCTCTTTCCAGAGGCTGGCGCCACTCGTGCCAGGGCCTCGTATTTCGCATTTTTTTCGCAAACCGCTTGTCGGAATGAAGGAAATGATACGCCATTGGAAAGATATCGTCGAGTCTCAACTTTTTCATATATATTACTTTCTCTAATTCCTTACGGTTTAAGAGCAGTTTCAAATTTACTAAATCGCGGAATTCTGTTTTTCAAATTTTAGCAATTTTACGGTACTGTTTTCGCTCCAGTTTTTTAACCGTTTGTCGAAACGAGGTGTGTGATATGCCGTTGGAAATCTACGGATGAGGCGCAACTTTCATATGTAGAAATGATTTTGAGATTCCTTACGGTTTTAAATTAATTTTGAAAATGGTGCAGTGGACGACGAGTGGCAGAGGCCGTTTTTTCGCAAATTTTTACAAACCGCTGGTCGAAATGATTCTAATGATACGGTGTTGGAAAGATATCAACGAGGCGCAACTTTTTCATGTAGAACACTCTCTCTAATTCTTACGGTTTAAGTGCAGTTTTGATTTTACCGAAATGCAGACACTCTGTTTTTCGCGACACCAAAATCGACGAGTGAACTGCATCGGACCGAAAACCGCACTGCTGCAGACAGAAAACTACACTGCATGAGACGGGTGAGAGAACTTCATGTTTTTTTGTCAAACGTAAATTTTCCAAGACGAGGAAGTGAACCACGCTTCACGTCGGGCGTAAGTGAACCGCAACAATATCAAGAAGTTAACCGCATTCTTTGTTTCTGTCGCCTCTGTAACATTTTTTATGCACTTCACATTGGGAGTAAGTGAGTTGCGACACATACCAAAAGTGAACCGCGACGGTACCCAAAGTGAACCGCAAAGACGATGGGCAAGGTTGTTCAAAATACACACAGAATGCCATCTAGTCTCTCTAATTGTTCACTGCAACACCCACGTGAACCGCACCAAGTAAAAGAACAGCATCCCTGGTCGTCGTTTTTGATTTTTTGAGTTTTGATGCAGTTTAGTCATCGTTTTTTTGCGGTACACTTTTCATAAGTCCACGACAGAGGAGAAAACAACACCAGAGTGCACCACGGCGACACACTGGAGTGCACTCCGGACTCCAGACTCCCATGGGGAGTTGCACACGCCCCTGATGTGGGCTGCAATGAAGTGGTCACCACTAGAATCAAGAAAAGAGTCAGCTGGATCACCCACGGGTGTGAACTGCACTGCACAACCAAAACCTAAATGTAAAAAACTGGACACACACATTTAGTTTATCTACACGGCACAGAAAAGAGCAATCAGAACAAAAATTAGAACTATCGGACTGAACTGAAACTAAACCTAACGGTGTATCGCACGCACTAAACATTTGTTCCCAAACCAAGAAACATTGAACGCTGGGAAGACAAAAATTCAGCGGACTGCATGGCCGCCGGAGTGCACTGCAAACAAACGACCAAGACTTGTGTTTTGCAGCGGACACGAGCTTGCTCCACACACCGGCGACAGCTTCAGAAACAGCACGGCCACCTGCACGAAAAAAATTATTTAAAAAAAAGAACTGTGGCATCACGCCTGATGAACTGCAAGCCATAGCTGACCAAACACACCGTGACGAGAAACTGCACGCCACGCCGCGGACTGCATGACCACGCCGCCAAACTGCGGCGCAGACCAGGAAGCAGTGCCATGTGAGTAGTAGCCGCCGGCAGAGAGATGGAGTCGCTTCAGTCCACCATGGTGGGTGGCTGCCGAACCGCTTCCGAACTGCATCATGCGAGATGCCGCACCGCGTGCCCAGCCAAAACTGAGCTGCACAGGACGAGCTGACGAACCGTTGTCGAAACTGCACGCCGGCGGAATCCGAGCTGCTCCTGCTGGAGACGCGGGCTGCTGGAAACTCCGGCCATGTGGACTGCACCACGGATGATGGCGTAGCCGGTAGAGGAGGGAAGGATGGCACAAATTTATACATACGAAGGACCACAAGCAGCGAACTGCATGGCACAAGCTCAAAAAAAGAAGAACAGGAGCACCGAACTGCACGCGCGAGGTGGACTCTGGGGTCGTCGTGCGCCTCGCCGTGTGGCCGTCCTCGCCATGGCCGGAGACGGCAGACCCGTGTGCCTCGTCGTGTGGTCGTCGTCCTCCTCTCGGGGGATGGAGGATGGGAGGTGAAGGGAGGGGTGGCTGCTGGCCGAAGCCTATACCGAACTAGAGCCGCATGCTCCGTCCCCGGCGAGGGGCGGGGCGACGGGTGAAGGTGGTGCCCAGATCCGTCGTCGGCCATTCGCGGGGTGGCAGTGGAGGTTCGATTCGTCACCGTCCATGTGCGGCCTAGCGGTGGTGCCCGGATCCGTCGCCGGCAGTGCACGGGATAGCCTCGGATCCGGTGTAGGAGAGGGTGGGCGGCGCGGGAGGGGTCGTGGCCGCCATGGATCCGGCGTAGTGGAGGGTGGGACGGTGCGAGGCGGGCTGGGGCGCCATGGCCGGCGGCAGGGTGGCTCCGTACGCGGAGGACGGTGGTAGGAGGGGGGAAGGAGGGTGGTGCACGCCGCGCCGGAGAGGGTGGGGTGGCGGCTCTGGTGGGGCTTGCCGTGCCGGATAAGGTGGGGAGCTGGGGCGGCGACTCGAGTTGGTCGCGCCGCACCGGAAGGTGGGGAGGGTGGGGGCAGCGGCTCGTGTGTGTTGCGCCACGCGCGGAGAAGGTGGGGAGGGTGGGGCGGCCGACGGGTGGAGGTTGGGGTGGCCGGCGGGTGGAAGGTGGTGAGGTGGGGATTGGGTACTTGTGTTCGGTGAGGGAGAAGTAGGCGGGTGTTGGCAGAATAAGCAAAAAGATGGTAGAATAAGGTCTTAAGGGTATTGGTAGAATAGACCCAGTTTTTCGGTACTATTTTTGATCCAGTTTTTTAACCGTTTGTCGGAACGATGCGTATGATACGTCGTTGGAAAGCTATGGAATAGGCGCAACTTCGCCATGTTAAAAAATTTCGAGATTCCTCGCGGTTTAAGAGCAGTTTCGAAAACTGTGGGCGCCCGACGAGTGGCAGCGAGCGTATTTTCACGTTTTTCGCAAACCACTCGTCGGAATGAAGCAAATGATACGCCGTTGGAAAGATATCGTCGAGGCGCAATTTTTTCCTATATATTACTTTCTCTAATTCCTTACGGTTTAAGAGCAGTTTCAAATTTACTAAATCGCGGAATTCTATTTTTCGATTTTTTTTCAATTTTTTGGTAATGTTTTCGCTCCAGTTTTTTAACCATTTGTCGAAACGAGGCGTGTGATACGCCATTAGAAAGCTACGGACGAGGCACAACTTTCATATGTAGAAATTATTTTGAGATTCCTTACGGTTTTAATTTAATTTTGAAAATGGTGCGGCGGACGACGAGTGGCAGCGGCCGTTTTTTCGTGAATTTTTAGAAACCGCTGGTCGGAATGATTCAAATGATACGCCATTGGAAAGATATCGACGAGGCGCAACTTTTTCATGTAGAACACTCTCTCTAATTCCTTACGGTTTACGAGCAGTTTTGATTTTACCGAAATGCGGACACTCTGTTTTTCGCGACACCAAAAAGGACGCCTGTACTGCATCAGACAAAAAACCGCACTGCTCTAGACTACAAACCGCACAGCATCCGACAGGCTAGTGAGCTGCATAATTTCTTTTGTCGGACATAAATTTTCTCAGACGAGAAAGTGGACCACACTTCACATCGGGCGTAAGTGAACCGCAAGACCATCGAGAAGTGAACCGCATAACTTTTTTTTTGTGGTTTCCGTAAAAAAAATTATGCATTTCACATTTTGGGAGCAAGTGAACCGCGACACTACCGAAGATGAACCGCGACACTACCGAAAGTGAACCGCATGAGTTTTTGTTGTCCTTTTTCTAATATTTTTATGAACGAGTGAACCGCAGCGACGAGGGCAAGTGAACTACGGTTCACTTTGGGAGTAAGTGAACCAGAACATTATCAGAATTTTTTGTTGTTTTCCAACATTATGCACTTCAGATTGGTCGGAAGTGAACCGCGAGACCATTACTTTCTAAACTACAGTACGGGACGAGCGGACTGCATGTTTTTTTTCAAATTTCATGGTTTTAGTTTTTTATAAATTGTTTTATTTTGTTTACCAAAAAATGAACTACAAAGACGAGATGAGTGGACTGTATTTTTTTTGTATTTTTCTGTTTTTAGTTGTTTATTGTGCACAGAAACAATTAACTGCACTGCACAACGCATATAAAAATTTGGCTACAAAAAAAGCACCAGGGCCTACACGCATTTTTTGCACTGCACAGCAATCTGAGAACTCAGGGGAACATATGAACACATATCTTTTCCTCAAAAAAAACACAAGAAATGAACTGCAAGGTTTTTTTTTCTTTTTTCTTTTTTCATCGGAAGTGAATTGAGACCCCAAGGAACTTCTGCCGCCACCGAACTGCAGATGCACGCGCGCGATGAACGAACTACAAATGCAAGCAAAAACAACCTATACTGCAAGTGCACCAGCACTGAACCGCATCATGCATGATGTCGAGCTGCACATCGGCGGTCACCGGACTGCAGAGGGGAGAGGCGGTCTTGTTGAAAGGCATCAGTCCAAAAGAGGAGGTCGCAGGGAGGAGTTGGATCCGGTGCAGAGTTGCTCGTCGGTGGCCTCACTGGAGAGGAGTGAGGGAAGGCTGCCTGCTCTTCTCATCGGGGATGTGATCCTGTCGGATCCGTGGCAGAGAGGAGTGGTTGGGGTCGTGCCCCCGTCGCCGATGAACAGACAAAGGCCGTGAGGGCTCCCTGTGTGCCCCTCGCATTACAATCCGCGAGAAGACTTCGGCGAAGGTGGTGGACGGCGGCGCCATGGCAGATGCGAGACTGTAGTCGGGGGGTTGATGCAGACTACAGTCAGGCGTGATGCGGACTGCCACGCCTCCACCTCGCTGGACGGTGGGTGAATGACGAGGTTGCATCGGAGGTACTAGGAGTGGCGGCGACTTGCACTCGAGAGCCCCCTGAACTGCTCGTGTGAGCTGGATCGGGTGTAGTCCACTTGCCCCCGCCGCCGATGAAGTGCGTGGAGTGTCCCCGAACAGCACGCCGTCGTTGGCCGTACTGCAAGCCATCGTTGGCTGCCCTGCATGCCATCATCGGCCGTACTGCAGGTGTAGGCAGCGAGTTCTCTAGGCCACTACGGCTCTGGTTGCGCACTAGAGGTTCAGCACCGGATCCTGGCGATGCAGCGATGTCGGAAGTCGCTGGCCGGGGGCAGGGTTGGCGGGGGAGCTCGGCCGGGGGCAGCACTCGGTGGTGGCCGCGACGGCTTGCGCGGTGAGCGGCCCGGCTTGATCCGGATGGGGCGTCGCGGGATCCGGCCATGGGGGGCGCTGCGTTGGGCCCGGGTCAGTGAGAACGGAAGTAGTCGAGGCGGGATGCGGCGAGGGGAAGGAGGCGGTTGGCTGCGGCGCACGGATCCAGGATGGAGGCAGCGGGAGGGCGGGACAACGCGGGATCCGGCCATGGGGGCGCTGCGGTGGGAGTGGGGCACCACGGGGCGGGAGAAAGGTGGCTAGGGGTTGCGGGGCTGGATCCAGCCGGATCTGTCGCAGGGGAGGCGCCGGAGGCATCGCGACGACCCGTGGCGGCCTCGATCCGGCGGTAGGGTCAGCGCGGTGGCACCGGAGGCAGGTTGGTGGAGGCGCAGGGCCCTGGCGGCGGTGGGAACAACAAAGGTTTGGGGGTGAAGCGGGGAAGGAAGAAGGTGGGTTGGGAGTGGGTCGGTGGGTGCGCCGGGGGGTGTGGTACGTTTGCGGGCAGCTCGCTGGTGTTGGCAGAATAAGAGTTTTGGATGGTAGAATAAGGTCTTAAGGGGGTTGGTAGAATAGACCCACCCTATATATATATATATACCCGTACGCCTTCACTATCTCTCGGGTATCTCTCGTGCTCCTTGTATATATCTCTCTGGATAGGAGTCTATTTTCTTTGTCACACACTAACAGTACTCTCTCCCTCGACCTTCACTATATCTCTCTCTAGGTATATCTGGCACCCTACTATGTCTCTTTAACTATGATTCTCCCTCTGAAATCTCTTTCTCTCCCACAAACACAAACTCCGTCTCCCGGGGTCTCATTTCTCTATACTATTCCCCTGTATGCCGCTCACACACACCCTCTCTCTCCAGAGATGTCTCGCCCTCCCTATGTCTCTGTAGCTATGACTCTCCCTCTTAAATATCTTTCTCTCTCACAAACACAAACTTAGTCTCCCGGGTCTCATTCCTCTCCACTATTATAGTGTATGCCGCTCACACACACCCTCTCTCCCTAGGGATATCTGGCGCTCCCTATGTCTCTCTATCTACGACTCTCCCTCTTAAATATCTTTCCCTCTCACAAACACAAACTCTGTCTCTCGGGGTCTCATTTCTCTCTAATATTTGCTTGTATGTCACTCACATGCACCCTCTTACTCTTTCTCTCTCACACACACACACAGAACTCACCCTTCCGATCCACTCGACTCTTATCTCACACACACGCACTAGCCGATCTCCCTCTAGCTAGCGATCTCTCTATCTCTCTCTTTCTCCATCAACCTTCTTTCTCGGAAGCACTCTCGCATCCTATCATGCACACTATATCTCTTTCTCTCTACATGCATCTATAGGTCGATCTCTTTTGCACACACATTGTGTCTCGCTCTCTCTGCTGGCCATATATGCATACTCCAACTCACTTCACACTCTCTTAAAGACAAAAACACACGCTCCATCATCGAGCCTTCTTCCCTCCACATCTCACATGCATGTGTCGATCTCGTTTGCACACACATTGTGTCTCTCTCTCTCTCTGTTGGCCATATATGCATACTCCACCTCATGTCACTCTCTCTTAAAGACACCAACACTCGCTCCATCATCGAGCCTTCTTCCCTCCACATCTCACATGCATGCATATTGTGATATCGATCCATGCATCTCTCCCATCCATGATATTATGACTTATGTCTCCTCTCTTTTATCTCGATCATGCGCGCATGCACACACACCCTCTATCCACGTCTATATGTATACCTCTCACAGATGCACGTTCTAGGTCTCATCTCTCTCCATACGTAGTTAATTACCCCCACCACCAGCCCCACCCCGCCTCGAATCTCTCTCTTCTTTCGTGCACATATGACTTCCGTGTGGATGGGTCTCTTCTCTAAAACACACACTCACACTTATCTATCTCCCTCTAGCTATCACTCTCTCTCACTCCCTCCCTCTATATCCCTGAAACCAATAAGACCATGCATCCCTTCGTTTAATTCCCACACCTACATGCACCATTGATAGTACTCTTTTTCAGTGTCTCTCGAACAAACGCGTTATCTCGATGTCCATCCCTCTCACGCGCACACACCTTCTCTTCCCTCTCTCCGGTCCACTTATCTCTCGCACCCCTAGTTGGAGGCCTCTGCCATACACATCACCTCTCTATGATGAATCCACACACACTTAATTACTTTCCCTACCGAAGACTCCATTTCACACACTCTCTTTCTCTCTCTCTCTCTCTCCTCTCTTTCACACAGTCTCTCTATACGACCAGACACACACACACACACATTCTCTAGGTGGAGTATTTGTTCCTACCACACACCTTTCGTCCAACCTTCCCCGTATGATTATCAATGACCTTAATTTACTTATAACATGGACAAATTCCACTGCAATTTAGTTAGCAAACTTCTCATCAAAATATGACGCAAATCATGAGCTGGAATTGACAAATTTTTATTTACACAATCACATTAATATGGTCAGGTAAATCACAAGCTAACGTACCATTATACTAATATTTATATCCCTTTGCAAAAGGTGGAGTACATATCTGAAGAGTAGAGGCGCACACACACACTTCATCTCTCAAAATCTCACACACACACACACTTCATCTCTCAGAATCTCACACACATGCAAGTTACGTGACACACCCAAAACAGACCCATATGTGTACAATTTCTGCACGCGCGGGTACACGTGATGGAGCGCATTTACTTAAGCCGGACGGCGAACCCAAACAGTAGACGCATTCATTCCCCGCTACCTCTTCTCCGCTCATCATTGCCCGATAGCCATGGATCGGCAGAAGGTAATGACATATGCCATGCTCGCGCTTGAGCGGCGCTTTGAGCTGCTTCCAGAGATCTGGAGGCGGCACGAAGCCCGGATCGCAGCCGGCCTGCCTCCAGACTCCCCGGAGCCGAAGGAGGAGGCGGGGGAGGAGGAGCAGGATGCGGCCATGGAGGACGCGGAGCCAGAGGAGGAGAACAACGATGTGAAGCTGGAACAGGAGGACGACGATGCGGGCTAGGCGGAGCCGGAGGACGAGGAGGACGACGACGCGGGCGAGGCGGAGCTGGCGCCACCGGCTGCAGGCTTCGCCATGGCGGAGTTGTCCCAAGTGGAGCGGGCGGCAGAATAGCTGGCCATCCTCGAGTCCATCCAGTCGGAGGCCGAGGTGGAGGACAACCGCCACTTCCTCCGCCAGCGGGAGGGGGGATCAACGAAATGTTCGCCGAACTGGAGGAGGAGCAGGAGGAGCTGGAGTTGCAGCATGTGGCCGCCTACCCATCTTCGACGACGAGTAGTGTGGTCTAGCTTAGGTTATGTGCATAGTACTACGTAATATTGCATGCTTTGTATGGATTTGAGATATCTAATATATGTGGTACTCCCTCTTTCCGATTTAAAGGGCTCATCTAAAAATATAGATTTCCATTATATTAGGCTCACATTGAGTCCAAATAAGTTAAAAGGGCTTTGTGTCTCACGCCACATTTAATTAATAGAGACAAGAGAAAGGAAATTAGTGGTCATGCATGCATCTTTTTGTAGTACTGTACTGTGCTTGGATGTGGTGAAGGAAATACTCCCTCCATTTTTATTCTGTCCGCATATTAGGTTTGTCTAAAGTCAAACTTCATGTACTTTCAACTAGTTTGTAGAAAAATATATTGACATATACACCATCAAATCAATATCATTGGATTCATCATTGCATATATTTTAGGGTTGACCGGTCGCTGCCTGCGGACGTGCCCGGGCAATGGAAGAGGAAGGAGAAGAGAAGCGGGCTATGGTGTACACTAGCTGCAGCACGAGCTCCAAGGAACTTTTGTGCCAAACAATGCATATTTAACTACTAGTACTACGTACACCCAGGCCTTTAGGTTGCGTGTATATGACATGGCTACAACATGCAGGCTGACAGCCTACCGCTCCGCGTCGCATGTTTTTTTTTGGCAACGCAAGATTTGCATGCAGGCATGTGACGCACGAGAGAGTATCTGGTGCTACCGAGGCTTAGGTGGTACCATGATACGGGCTCATTGGCTATTTTGCAAATGTTGTAGAGTTACTGGGAGCCGTTCGATCTTAGAATCTAACAGCCCAGAAGCACATATCACGGTAGCACCTAAGCCTTGGTACCACTAGATATTTCCCGTGTCACACACATAGTTGTTGAAGTCATGCTCGAAAAAGGGGTGATGAGGTCCGCTAGTCTGTGTTGGTCGGAGCACCCGGAAAACAAACCAATCCTAGTCGCCGTAAATGTCGTGTGTGCTTTAATTATGGGAAGGTGGATGGATGCGAATGTGCCGGACAACGAACTGCCGGCCGGCTCCCTGATCTCAAATATAAACCGCACTAGCACGCTACTGCTAATGCGCACCCGCAGAACATCCTTTCCAAAGGGACGAAACCCTGCGGTTACCATCTCCTCTCATCTAAACCAGTTCCCAAAGGGAGAAGGCAGTTTGTCGCCATTGCCATGGATTCCCAAGGCAGTGGTGTTTCTCGTCCTCATTGAGGTTGGGAGACCATGGACGACGATGCTTTGGGGGAAATCATCAGTCGCTCCGACTTCCTTACATCCGCAAGACTCGGCGGTGATTGCACCAAATATTTTAAGACGGTGCATAAATATGCGTGGGATAAGGCCATGCTAGTTGGTCTGCCATGCATCCTTGAGGACGAGGATGTTTCCTTGGGTGTCTCTCCAGCGCAGCATGGCCGTAGTTGCAAGTTGATGCCCCTTGAGATGCTGACGTTGAGGGGCACTCGGATTTTGTCCGATGAGCAGGTCAATGATGAGTTTGATCACGTAAATGTATTCTAAAGACTCTTCCGTGTTCCATTTCATAATTATCCCGCTGCCCATTGTTGCACAGGTTAGGCTTGGTGCCAATGGAGATTGGCTTGCATACGTACGGGAGGGTACCAACATCAATTTGCACAACATTCACACCGGTGAGACCGTTCCCATCGAACCTTTGTCCAGCATTGGGATCGGCCATACAATGGGGCACCTCCTGAATTGGTATAATGGAACCACGGTAAGTTTGAAGAAGATAGCAATCCCGGAAGCCCCGACAAGGTCATGTGGCAACAAAGATTACTCTCTCATTGCGGTGTTCGACATCGCGATTGCTTTCACGAAACATCCTGCATGTGGCGGTCAAAGCTGGACCATGCTGTCTGTGGCCGATTTGTTGCCGTACAAGTATGAAGGCATTGTGCTCCTTTTAAACCGCATCTTCGCGGTGACAAACCAGGGGACTTGTTTCGTATGGGACACATCCTACGGTATACCCCCTCTCTCCCAGTTTAATATGTTTAGTTTTTTCATTTTATAAGTTTCAAATTTATTGCTCCCCATCACATGTTCAGATTTCAAGGTGCATTAAATCGTTGCATGCAAGGATTAAGAGCAAACTCACCAATGCAATGTACTAGTTTTTTTGGTCATTTATTGGTCACGCATGCATGCATTGCAATTAACGTTTTTAACCACATTTTTTAGAAAACTGAGTGTGTTAACTGAGTACTTTTGCAAACTAAAAAATCAATACCACCACGCCCACGTCTAACCGCTCTGGCCCACCCAAACTCCCTCCCTCGCCCGCGCGCGCTTCCCGCCTGAAACGGTTAGCACCGCTCCAGAGCGTCAATGCCGCATTCATGCCTGGGCAGAGTGGACGCGGCCTCTCACTCGTGCTGGCTTTGAAGCAGCACGGCGGCTGAGAGAGCGCCGCTTCCCGGTGTACACGACTGCTCTGCGTTGAAATGACACCACGGTCAACCATCCATCCATCTGTCGCCCACATTAATAACATGCGGTTGCCGAGGAACCTACTCCGGCGCCACCCGTCCATCTGCCTGCCGCCGCTCATTGCCATTCACCCGCTATATAAACTTCAGCCCCAGCCATAGCCGTAGTCATCCTCCTCCGGTCCCTTTATCCTCTCTGCACTACTCCCAGCATGGCCTCCTCGCGCTCCAAAGCTCTCTGGGATGGACTGTCGCCGGAGCAGAAGAAGGACATTCGCAGCTCCGCGCTGGCCGCGCTCCGCTTCCACGATCATGAAGCCAGCACGCATGCGCAGGCGCCGCCGGCACCGAGGAAGAGTAGTGCATGGTAAGTCGCCGCCACTTGGGTCCCAAGAAGGCCACCGCTTCTCCCCTCCCATTGAAGCTAAGCTCATTGGGCATAACAACGAGGACCGATTTTCCAATTGGCGGTGACGTGGAGGTGGAAATCTTCACTTCTTGGATCTTCGGAGGAGGAGGTTACGGAAGTGGAGCTAGAGAGCACCGACTCGGAACAGGAGAAGGCGAAGGCAATAGCCGGAGCTTCAGTTCTCGGGGCTCATGGCCAGACATGGGGGACGGGCACCGGCGATCATTTAGAATAGGTTTAGAGTAGGTTTTAGTCTGGTTTGTATGAAAAATGTAATGAATTTCGTCCGGTTAATATGAAAAGTTTTCGAAATGTAATGAATTTCGTCTAGTTTATATGTACTCTGCCGTGTTTGCATGAATTTTGTCCAGTTATTCCTATAGTTGTCGAAAGGTATGCCGGCAGCGTTGGATAGCAGCCTACGGCATCAGTGTCCGTGGACAGATGCGGGAGTAAATTTGGGGGGTCGGCGTTGGAGATGCCCTAACCATCATGGTGTAATCCCTAATAGTGCTCCACAGGGAAAAGTCATCCCCCGATAAAAATCAGATCGCCGATTGTGGATGTGCACGGGGCATTTGGTCTCACTTGGAACCTTGTAACTGACGACAGCCAGTTGGGACGTACTATCTTAGGAGTCGCTACCGATGGTACCATTGAAGGGCAGCAAGGTGCCACGATCTATCACGATCGGACCCTGATCATGTACCCAGGTAATCCATTCTCTCCGATCTAAGACTAGTAGAGCCAGGAGCTAGAGTATATCTTAGTGCCATGTCATCTTATAACATTTCAGTAGATGTCTCGTTATACTCCATGAGGAGTAGTTCTTTTCTTTTTTTTGATTCATTGGGATAGTCATCGACGCAACATTATAATGCTAGTTATAATTAGCAATTTCAATTCCGCAATGTACTGGCTAGTGAGCTTGAATCTCTGTAACGCCCAATATGCGGTCCTATCCTCAAGGAACTCGGAAGTCCCGCTAAGGATAGAAGCGCATATCGGAGACGCTTCACAAGGTGGATATCATTACAACATACCATGTACTAAATAGATGAGAATACCAGATAAAGGCTTACACTCGCCACAAGCTACAACATGAATACATCAATACATCAATACATAGCGATCATCATACAAAAGAGCAGGATCTGACTACGGATGAAATCAAACAAAAAAGAAGAACGACATCCACCATGCATGTCCCAGGCTGCCAACCGGGAACCCATCCTATGATTGACGAAGAAGAAGAAGCAGAAGAAGAACTCCAAAATAACAAGCATCGCTCTCACATCAAATCATCGCTTTACCTGTACCTGCAACTATTGTTGTAGTAATCTGTGAGCCACGAGGACTCAGCAATCCCATTACCATGGGTATCAAGACTAGCAAAGCTTAATGGGTATGGAATGGTTAAGTGGTGAGGTTGCAGCAAGCACTAAGCATTGTATGGTGGCTAACTTACGAGTACAAGAATAAGAAGAGTAACTACGCATAAACGGGCGCAAATTAATATGATCAAGAAGTGATCCTGAACACCTACTTACGAGTCAAACATAACCCCACCGTGTTCTCTTCCCGAACTCCCTCGAAAAGAGATGATCATGGTTATGCACGCGGTTGGAGTATTTTAATTAGATTTAGTGTCAAGTTCTCTACAACTGGAGGTTATAAATTTCCAAGTCGCCACATAACTGTGGGCACGGCTTTCCGAAAGATTTAACCCTGCAGGGGTGTCCCAACTAGTCCATCACAAACTATCACAAGCCGCGGTGGAAAGACCTCAACCTCGAGATAGCCCGATCAACCTCGAGATAGCCCGAAGTATCCTTGGAATCTTGGTGCACAAGACATTTCGACAATGGTAAAACAAATCCAGCAAGACCTCCCGACGTGCCGACACCCCGATTGGAGCCACGCATATCTCGTAATCAGGCCACGATGGATAAGCGACACGTACAGGTACCAAAAAAAAACCAAGTTGCCAAGGGGCAGCCCCGCATAGCGCTCTAGTTTTGGACCAGCACCATCAGCACTGGCCCACCTGTATTAAGTTGAATTAAGAATCCCCGGGTAGCGCTAACTCCCTATGCATTAAATTAATTATCAGTATTATTATGTTGGGCAAATGTTAAAACCAATGTTGGGCCTTGATGGAAGAGTTCTATTCAAAGCGAACTGTCAAGCGGGCCCCATATACCCCGAACATGTTAGGAACGCTAATCAAGGAACATAACACTGGTATTACGGAAACTAGGGCGGTAAGAGTGGAACAAAACACCAAGCAAACGGCCGAGCCTTCCACCCTTTACCAAGTATATAGATGCATTAATTAAATAAGAGATATTGTGATATCCCATGATGTCCATGTCCCAACATGGAACAACCTGCAACCGCACCTACAACTAGCAATGCTATAAGAGGGGCTGAGCAAAGCGGTAAGATAGCCAAACAATGGTTTGCTGGGATGTTGGAAGGTTAGAGGCTGTGTCATGGCAATTGGCAGGCTGACAAACAAGTGGTAGGTAGCGAGACATAGTGATAGCATCGAGACAACTAGCAAGCAAAGATAGTAGTGATATCCAAAGTAATGGTCATCTTGCCTGGAATCCCGCTTGGAAGAAGACCAAATCCATGAAGTAGTCGAACATGCATAGTCGAACGAATCCTCACTCCGAAACGTTATCGGGAACTATCAAGAAGAAGCACAACCGGAAAGAAGCAAATAACATGGTAATAACACAAACATATTCATGGCATAATGCACAACCAAGTATGATGCATGTCCGGTTTAAATAGGCAGGGCTCTAGGTTTGGGGAATTTGAGGCTGATTTGGACCCTACGATCATGATCAGACGGTTCCGGGCAGAGGGGGTGTTAGTTGGGCTAAGTGGGCTATGTAGATGGGCTAGGCTGAGATGAGAGGGAAGGAGGGCAGCCCGGCAACAGTTTTAATATGAAAACGTCTGACGATTTGACCGGCTATAGTGTCATTATAGTTTAACCATTGGGGCATCAAACGACCTCCGAATGCGATGAAATTTGGCAGGCGGTCTACCTACAACACAACAAGACCGCACGCCAACTTTCAACCCATTCTGAGAACGTTTTATTCCCACTTAGAAAATAATATTTCACGATGCCGCGGGCGCGTGCATGTGTGGTTGGTCTCGAAATAGTTAACGAAAGGCAACGAGGAGAATCGGCAACTATGAACGGATGCATGTTTTATGAAAACATGCGGATGCAATGCGCATGATGCCATGATGAAATGCAAGAAACCAAACAATCAATGCGGCGAACACTCGAAATATAAGGAAGGCATCTGGAGCATCGGTCTCGGGCTGTCACAACACTCCCCCACTTACAAGAGATCATGCCCCGAGATCTAGGAATGAGAAGAGGAAAGAAGAGGAAGAGGTAAAACAAAGTTGCTTCTTGGACAATGAGTGAAACCAATGAACCATGGAAGGTTGCAAAGACATAAAGAGTTGACAAAGAAGATGAACGAATTGAAACCACTCCGGATGAAAAGAGATAGAAAAAGAATGAGGAAGAACGAATTTTGGATAGCACTCCGACTGAAAATGGAAGGAATTATCATGAATTAGTCAAAATGAGATTATACTTCGAAGAGAGCAACAACACATCGCCCCCGGAACAAAATAATGGAAAACTAGATACTTGAAACGAAAAGAACGAAGAAGAAACCAACATCTTCTACCACAAAGAGCTTGAAAGAGCATCCTTATGAAGAAGGGTTGAACGGAGTTGTTGAAAGACTCAACAACTAAAAGATATGCTTCCAATGGCCTTATGGAAAACATCAAAAATTTGAGGTTCAACCTGCCACTAACGGAAACAATTGATTACTTGTGATCTCAAAGAAATGAAAACTTCTTTCACTGAGAAGAGAAGGAGAAAATTGGATCATTGATAAGCACCACAATAGCAACAATCCTTAGGATAGGCTTAAGGTGAAATCTATACCAAGATGGTTCCGAGGAAGAAAAGATAGGTTTAAGTATCTCATTCTTGACAAATTTTCTTGTAGACTCCTCATGAATCAAGAATGCTATAACACCACCTCAAAAGACAAGGGAGAAGGAATTGCACTTCGGAATGCGAGACAAAGAATAATTGAGCTCCTCCAACAAGAATCTTGACAAAGACTTCGAGAATGAATGAAATCTTTAACGAACCACCATGAAGAATCTCTTGGAAGACTCTGGATATAAAAGGTTGATGGAAAAGAAGCGAAGATTGAAAAAACAAGAATTGAAAGCCTGCAAAGATTTAGATGAAGCTTCGTGATGATATAATGTGAAAACTTTGAACTCCGGAAATGAAAAGATGAACAACTTGGAACCGAGAATTTCTTCAGCATGAACAAACTCCATGTCGGTGTATAAAACATGGGTATTTTTATACCCTGACTTATGCACAGACAGTGGTAGCATTTCTGATGGTCAAGGCTTGCCAGAAGATCACCAGCGTCAAGATTCAAGACTTGGGTGCAAAACCATAAGGAAGGCATCAAGATGAAGCATCCAGAAGCACTTGACTAGCGCTGAGGATGGAGGCATCACTTGCTAGCAGGCATGAGCCGGCAAGATGAAGGCCCGGCAAGCTCCATGCCGGCAAGCTTATACTGGCTCTTCTTCACTGCACCTCATCGAGCAGCTAGTCGCTTATCTGTGAGGTGTCGAGCGGGCAGACGGTTTGGTGAGGTTTCTCGGGGCACATGGCAGCATGCTGGAAGGAGAATTACCTTTAATGACACCCGTCCAGAAGGCGTGTCAAGATTATAGGAGGTAGCTGGGCGAGCAGTGCAGGAACCTTGCCAGGGCTCCTCCTCCACATGACACCTAACGGCGCATTTATTGCATTTGTCCTTAACCGGCGGAGTTAGGTATGATAGCACTGTTGGCTATCTAATCAACATGTAATGACTGTTTTGCCACTGTGGTTACCCCTTGATCTATAAAAGGAGGGCCAAGGCAACCTTTACAAGGATGGACTCTCTGCTCATTTTGCATGCGTAGCTGCACTTCCTGTGCCTCGCCGGCAAGTTGCGCTCCCTGTACTTGAGCTCAAATACATCTAATACACAAAGCAGGAGTAGGGTTTTACACCTCATGGTGGCCCAAACCTGGGTAAATCCTTTGCGTTGATTGTTGATTCTGCTCTTTGTGCTTGCGCATCTCCCTAGCCGAATCGCAAAGGGGCTAGATGGCCCCATAGATGGTCGTACGCACGACATATTTGGCGTGCCAGGTAGGGGGATCGCTTGCACGAACCTGAATCAGCAGTTTGTGCGTCAGTTTCATCTCCATCATCATCGATGATGCACAAGAAGAACGGCGCATCCACAGCAGCTCCATCGACCTCCAAGCTTCCATCACAGACGCCCACAGGCGGCGCAGATGATCCCGCCGGCGTAGGTGGCGCAGGAGGCGCAATCGGCGCGGGCGGCGTGGAAGGAGTGACCGGTGCAGGCGGCGCAGGCGGCGTAGCCGGCACTGGTGGAGTAGGCGGAGCACACAACACAAACCCTCAGCTTCCTCGCCAATCCGGCGATCGAAGCCACAACGGTGCATGGCGCCGATGGCCAACTCCCGCCTCCTCGACGCACCGGCGAACGTAGCCACCGGAAGCAACACTGTCCGGACCGGCACTAGCCAAGACCCAGCCGCCACGACGTCTAAGGATGTCGCTTCGGGACACACACCGTGACCATCGCAAGATGGGCGCGACGCGAATCCGAACGGCGCTGGTGGTTCCGGCCGGCAACGTCCACATGGCAAGACACCTCTTGATCAGCCACAAGATCTTCATGCACCAACGCCACCACGTCAGCCCGCTGCTAGACATGAGCCGCGGTAGCAAGTTCGTGATGGCGCTCCTACTCGTTCTGCCAGGAGTCGAGCGACGTCCCATTCTTCGCTCCCGGCCATGCCAGCTACAGCAGTAGAGGCCATGGAGCGGGCACAAATGTTGTTGAACTTCCCTCCAGCTGCCGACAAGATGGATGAGTGGAGGGCCACCATCCAGATTCTCATTGGATTTGCTGAGGCTAGCAACTTGCAGCGGGCGGGACCTTCACGGCGTCTAGTGACAGCACCAACTGATGGCCGCGCCAGAGGTGCCGCGCTAATGGTGCAGTCACCCCCACATCAATAGTTTCAACAACTACGAGGAACTCACTGATCCTCCGAGCCCAACGAGATGTTGATGGCCTCTTCGGATCCACAAGGACGGCAAGACCAGCGTCAAGTGTTGCATGATAGGCGGGTAGAGGATGCCTGCACTACCATTGAACGGCGCTGGGAGGCGCGTCGTCAATCTGACATGCGTAACGGCCCAGTCGTTGATGAGCCTGCGCCCGAGGTTGGTGGGTACCTACCTTACGAGGTGGGGTGCCCGGCCTTCACTCACGAGCTACAGCAAGTCTGCTGGCCGTCTACCCGGGCCTTCAAGCCAGAGCTGCCAGAGAAGTATGACGGCAAGCTCAACCCGGCAGAGTTCTTGGGCATCTACACGATTGTCGTGCAAGCTCCCGGGGGACGGGACGAAAAGATTCTCTCCAACTATTTCCCATTGGTGCTCAAACCCAATGTGAGATCTTGGCTGATGAACTTGCCGGAGGGCTCCATTTCTTCATGGTCTGATCTATGCAATGAGTTCATTGGTGCTTTTACCGGAGGCCACAAGGCTCCTGGTCAGCCAAGTGATCTGCAAGTGATCCCACAAAGAGATGGCAAGTCCTTGCGGAAGTATATACAAAGGTTCAGTCATGTGCACTGCAACATTCCTGATGTGCACCCCGCGGGTGTGATTGCTGCCTTTCACACGAATGTGCGCAATCGAAGGATGCGGGAAAAGATGAATATCCGGCTGCCGAAAACCGTCAACGAGTTGTATACGTTGGCGGACAAGTGTGAGCGCGCTGAAGAAGGAAGGAGACTTCCCGGGGAATATGCTGGTGCCGAGGTTGATTTTGAGGATGATGACGCCACCACACCGAAGAAAAAAGGCCGAAAGCGCAACAGGAAGCGCAAGGGCAAGACAGTTATGGCCGTCAAGGGCTCTCGCGATGCTACTGCCGCCAAGAAAGCTAAAACAGAAAGCTCCGGCAAGGAAGTTGTTGTATGCGCTGCTTGTCAGGAGGCTATGGCAAACGAGAAGGCCGGTAAGTCTGATGGGCCGTATTGCAAGATACACCGCACCAAGGGCCATGATCTCCAAGAGAGCCGGCAGGTTGAGCAACTTGCCAAGAAGCAAAAAGCTGAATATGAAAAGCGCGATAAGGAGAAGGGCCAAGATGGTGCTGGAGGATCCGGCAAGAAGAGTCGTGGTGGCTGAGGAGGGCGCCGCAGCAAGGCTAAGCAGCAGAAGGAGAAACTTGCTCGAGGCCGTGATAAGAAGGAAGAGGAGGATGATGACGAGGACGAAGATGAGTCCAGTGAACGGGAATTTCAGAAAGCAACAGAAGTCATGTGCATTGACAGAGGTGCATCTTTGCACTCCTCTCACCGCCAACTCAAGAAGTAGGCACGTGAGGTTAATGCGGTAGAACCAGCAATGGGCGCTCAGAAACCACTCAAGTGGTCCCACACGCCCATCATTTTCGATGCTGAGGATCACCCTGATCGCACAACTCCGGTCAGGTGCTTGCCATTGTTGGTTTCACCAATGATACGCAACCTCCAAGTCATGAAAATGTTGGTTGACGGTGGGGCCGGCCTAAACTTGATTTCACCAGAGGTCATTAAGAGGCTACAGATCCCCGATGAAGATCTCAAGCAGACGGGCACGTTTCAAGGGGTCAATCCGGGAAGGAGCCAGCCCAAGGGAAAGATCACTCTGCCTGTGATGTTTGGTGGGAAATTGAATTATAGAACAGAGCAGATTGTCTTTGATGTGGTTAAGATTCCCCTGCCATATAATGGAATTCTCAGCCGCCCAGCCTTGGCAAAATTTATGGCGGCATCGCACTATGCTTACAACACTCTCAAAATGCCAGGTCCGATGGGTGTCATCACCATCAACTCCGACAAGAAAGATGCAGTTATTTGCGTCGATAAGCTTTACAGAGAAGTAGTTGTAGCATCTGCCGCCAGGGCACCTGCTCCTGCTAACAAGAAGAAGAGCAAGAAGAATGGCAAGACCTCTGACAAGGCTTCCGGGAAGCGCACCTCTTCGGAGTGCTGCGCACCCGTTGATGACGTGCCGGAGATTTCTACCGCCAAGAAGTCCAAAGCTACTCCACCAGCAACCAAGAAAGTGTCGGTGAAGGAAGATGGCACAGGCGGTACCTTCACCGTCAGTGCCTCTCTTGACAACAAATAGGAAAGTGCGCTCGTTGCCTTCCTATGGGTGAATGTCGATGTGTTTGCATGGCAACCATCTGACATCCCCGGTGTTCCCAGGGAGGTAATTGAGCACCACCTTGTCGTATGTCCTCATGCTCGGCCCGTCAAGCAGAAGGTTAGGAAGCAAGCTTTGGAACGGCAACAGTTCATTGCCGAAGAAATAAAAAAGTTAGAAGCGGCAGGTTTAGTCAGGGGAGTTCTACATCCAACATGGCTGGCAAATCCAGTTGTAGTACGCAAAGCGAATGGAAAGTGGAGACTTTGTATTGACTACACCGATATCAACAAAGCATGTCCAAAGGATCCTTTCCCTTTGCCGCGCATTGATCAAATTGTTAGACTCTATTGCCGGCTGTGATTTACTCTCCTTTCTTGATGCATACTCTGGGTACCATCAGATTTTCATGGCCAAAGAGGATGAGGAGAAAACCGCATTTATTACTCCATGTAGCACATATTGCTTCGTGCGTATGCCTTTCGGACTAAAGAGTGCTGGTTCAACATTTGCAAGAGCAGTCCGAATTGGTTTTGAGCCTCAGTTGCACAGGAACGTGGAAGCCTATATGGACGATATAGTTGTCAAAACCAAGGACAAATCAACCCTCATTCAAGATTTAGACGAAACATTTGCAAACTTGCGCAAGATCAATTTGAAGCTCAACCCCAAGAAGTGTGTGTTTGGCGTTCTATCCGGCAAGCTTCTCGGGTTCTTTGTATCTCAACGTGGAATTGAAGCCAATCCTGACAAGATCAAGGCTGTTGAGCAAATTGAAGCACCAAAGCACGTCAAGGATGTGCGGCATCTTGCCGGCTGTGTTGCTGCATTAAGCAGGTTCATCTCCAAATCTGCTGAGCGTGCCTTGCCATTTTTCAAGATTTTGAAAAAGGCAGGTCCAATGAAATGGACTCCGGAAGCGGAGGCCGCGCTGCAATATTTGAAGAGGTACCTCTCCTCTCTGCCAACACTAGTTGCGCCTAAGCCACAAGAACCGTTACTGCTATATTCGGCGGCAACAAATAAAGTGATCAGTGTTGCATTAGTGGCAGAAAGAGAAGTTGACGATGAAGAAGTAGCAGTAGCAAGCCCGTCAAACGACAAGCCGGAATCTTCTCCGGCAGAGTCTGGTGCCGACAAGTCAGAATCAGCGCGAGCAGATAAAACAAGCCAACAAGTGGTGCTGAAGAAGAAAATGGTGCAGCGCCCAGTTTACTTTGTTAGTTCCCTCTTGTAGGGGGCTAGATCAAGGTACTCTGGTGTGCAAAAGTTGCTTTTCGGCCTTCTCATGGCCTCGAGGAAGCTGCACCGTTACTTCCAGGCACACGAGATTACCGTCGTCACTCGCTTTCCGTTGCAGCGTATCTTGAGAAATCCAGATGCCACCGGCAGGATAGTGGAGTGGGCATTGGAGCTGTCTAGTTTTGCAGTTAAGTTTGAAAGTACTTCAACTATTCAGAGCAGAGCCTTGGCGGAGTTCATTGCAGAATGGACACCAACGCAAGGCAAAGAGATTCACGCAACTTCTCTCCCCGGCAAAGAAACTGCTAAAGAATGGATTATGTACTTTGACGGTGCCTTCTCGCTGCAAGGTGCCGGTGCCGGAGTGCTGCTTGTCGCACCCACCGGACAGCACCTCAAGTATGTGGTACAAATGCACTTTCCCAGGGAGAAAGCTACAAACAACCCTGCCGAGTATGAAGGGCTCCTTGCCGGTCTCAGGATTGCAGTGGACCTTGGAATCAGAAAATTGATCATCCGTGGCGACTCGCAGCTCATTGTAAAGCAAGTTAATAAATATTATCAGAGCCCATTGATGGAAGCATATGTGGAAGAAGTGAGGAAATTGGAAGAGCACTTTGACGGGTTGCAAACAGAGGACATCCCTCGTGTGGAAAACAGCATTGCTGATCATCTGTCAAAGTGTGCCGCCCAAAAGCTGCCTGTGGAACCGGGAACTTTTGTGCTCCATTTAACTCAACCATCTGTCACGCCATCAATACAATCAAACAAGAGAAGAAAGTTGAACACTGGCAAGTATTTCCCGGCAGAGCTCCCGAAAGCTGCCAGCGAGAAAGTTGTCGGAGACAACAACGCGTCTGTCGGTGAGCAGCGGCCTCAAGTGGAACCTCAGGTTCTTGCCATCGAGAAAAGCGCTCCCACAGCAGAAGAGATGCCTTTAGTCCTTGTTGTCGAGCCGCAGGCTCCGGCATGGGCACAGCAGATCGTCCGTTTCCTTCAAACAGGAGAAGTTCTCGATGATCTAGAAGAAGCTGAAAAAGTAGTCCGACAGTCAAGTATGTATCAGTTTATTGATAGCATTCTGCACAGAAAAAGGCCAAATGGGGTGAAATTGAAGTGTATTTGCCGGGAAGATGGACTGAAGCTGTTGGCAGAGATACATGGAGGCATGTGTGGCTCTCAGATAGGATCAAGGTCTCTTACCGGCAAACTTTCCGACAAGGGTTCTATTGGCCCACTGCTCTTCAAGATGCAACTGAGCTAGTAACCAAGTGTGAAGCATGCCAGTTTCATTCCAAAAATATACATCAGCCAGCTCAAGCCCTTCAAACAATTCCACTCTCTTGGCCCTTCTCGGTCTGGGGGCTCGATATCTTGGGCCCCTTTCCCCGTGCTACCGGGGGCTTTGAGTTCTTGTACGTCGCAATCGACAAGTTGACAAAGTGGCCTGAGGTGGAGCCAGTGAGGAAGGTGACAGCACAGTCAGCCGTCAAGTTCTTTAAAGGACTAGTTTGCCGTTTTGGTGTTCCTAACAGAGTCATCACAGATAACGGCATACAGTTCATGAGTCGTGCCTTCATGCAGTACATCCAAGACCTTGGAAGCAAGATTTGTTTTGCATCTGTTGCTCACCCGAGAAGCAACGGCCAAGCGGAAAGGGCAAATGCTGAACTGCTGCAAGGCCTCAAGACGAGAACTTTCGACAAGTTGCACAAGTGCGGAAGGCGCTGGATTGATGAGTTGCCGGCGGTTCTTTGGTCACTCAGGACGAGACCAAATTGAGCTACCGGCCAAACACCCTTCTCCCTAGTCTATGGTGCAGAGTCGGTGCTCCCCACGGAACTCACATACGGGTCACCTCGAGTGCTTGCTTATGATGAAGCACAGCAAGAGCAGCTGCGACAAGATGATGCCACACTCCTTGAGGAAGATCGTCTTCGGGCTGCTGTGCGAGCTGCACGCTACCAGCAAGCTTTGCGCCACTACCACAGTCGCAAAGTTCACACCCGGAGCCTTGAGGAAGGCGACCTTGTTCTTCGGCGCATCCAATCCGCCAAGGGATCGAACAAGTTGATGTCGAAGTGGGAAGGCCCTTATCGGGTAGTATGAGTCACCAGACCTGGGACAGTCCATCTGGAGACCGAATATGGCATCCCAGTGCAAAACTCATGGAATATTGAGCATCTTCGCAAGTTCTATCCATAAGGTGCAGTTGTCGGGCCTCCCGGCAACACCTTTTGTACGAGCCTTGTCGGTGAGACATGTAACCCTTTGTACAAAGCCAGGCACGGAACCTGTGCATAAGTGAAATAAAGCTAAGTGTTTCGCAACTCTTGTTAAAGTACATTTTTGCTTATGTGCGATTACATGTGATGTTGTGTTACTCTTTGCCTTGTATGAAATGATTAACGAGCCGTCAAGGCATCCATCCACTTCTTTCTCTTCTTTCTTTTTCTCAAAAGGACAGAAGGTTTCCTCGCGTGCAAGTTTCCCGGGGAGGATGATGGTGTGGATACCACCAAATGACGTTCAAGTGATCGTTTTGTAACAAGAAGTACAGCAAAGAAAAAGCTAAGTTGAAAATCTTTAAAATAATTTCTTTGTTGTAATTGCAATCTTCCTTGAATGATTTTTGCCTTTGTATGAGAAACCTGCACGCTAAGCAACCTTGTCGAGATCGGTCGCACTCTTATTTTGTTTCGAGTCCGCTCAACGATTTAAGCAGCTGCATTGAGATCATCAAAGGTAAAACTTGCCGGCAGCGGCGCTTCCGGCAGGCTGCTAAGGATCCGTTCCTCAAGCGCTCGCAGCAAGCATGTGCGCACCGGCAGGCTTCCAGTAAGCATAGGGTATAACAAATCATGCAAAGGCTGGATAAAACAAGGAACATAGCATACATTCATCCAAAACAGTATAAGTTGCATTACATCACAAGCACAGTGCAGTTCTAACTTAAGATTAAATGTGTCTTTTACATGATAGCACTGGTGGCAAATGCAATGACAAGGCTAGTTCTGAAGATTGCCTTGATGCCTAGGAACAAGAAGAACCTTGTCGGCGATTGGAGCAACAACCTTGTTGATAGCCATGATGTCTGTATTCTGCGGCAAGATCTTGAATACCCCGGAGAGATCAACATCAGGATTGCGGTAGGCGACCTTGACGAGCACCTTATAAAGGACGTCGCGGCCAAACTTTCGGGATTCATTGGCAAATGAAGCAGATCTGTCTTCATGATAAGTTTTCAGAGCGTCAATGAGGCCATCAAAAAAATTGGTCAGTCTGGCGCTGGCGGCCTCCTTGTCGTTGACGGTGAAGCTCCAACTCCTCATATCCATGATGGCAAGCTACGCGGTTATGCCTTCGGCGATGTTGACGAGCCTGTTAGTCCAAAGGGAGAGCACTTCTCGTAGCTCAGTGAACTTGTTTTCAGCATCTTCTTGTGAGGTCTCTTCTGCTTCAAGTTTCTCCGTCAAGATTATCTCTCTCTCCTTGGTGGATTCAAGATCTTTCTCCAAGGTGGCAAGTTTGGATTTCAGATCTTCTACTGCCTTGACGGTTGCTAGCTGCGTCTGCAGCTCCCCTAGGGTGTGAGCTGCCTTCTGCGCTTCGTCTTTGAGAGCCTCGATCTCTTTGTTGTTGCCGGCGAGATCTTCTTTCAGCTTGTTCACCTGAGATTCCAAATCTGCCTTGGAGGTAGCAGCAGCTGGAACTTCATCAGTGGCCTACTTGAGCTTGGCGGCACTCTCTCTAGCTTGGGTCTCAATATATTCCTTGTGGTTTTTCTCCAGCTCTTGGGTCCTTTGCTCAAGGAGCATTTCAATTTCTTCATCTTTGCCACGTAGTTTGGCGGCAAGAGCGTCCTCTTCTGCGGCAAGGTCCTTCTCTCTGGCGTTGAGCTGTGCCTCGCGCTCTGCTAGCTTGCCGTCAAAAGTTCTTGCCTTCTCCTGGGCAGCGGCAAGCTTTTCTTCCTGCCTCCTGACGTTGCGGGATTACCCGTTGTACCATGTGCGGATCTCCTCCGCCTTCTCTTTCAGCTTCTCTTCGGCCAGCTCCAAGGCTTTGTGCTCTTCTTGGAGTTTGTCCCAACGCTTGCTATAGCGATCTTGCACATCCCTGAAATCGGCAGCCATGGTTTCTAGGAAGGAAAGATCTGCCACGCTGTCAGTAGCGTTGTCGGCTTCAGTGGCACTTTGGGAGAAGGGGGTTAGACTCCGGGCAATCTCGTCGTCAAAACTTGGACCTCTGGTGCCAGATGAGCTGGGAGCTTCAGATCCTTGCCGAGGAGCAGCAAGCGTCAAAGGATCCGTCAAGATTTGAGTAATTGGTGTGGCAGGTTGAAGGTGAGGATTTGGCTTGTCGGCGCCAACTAGCACCATCTCTGTACTTGTCTGGATGGGAGCTTCATCAGTAGCACTCTTTGCGATTTCCACTACATCCACAAGAATTTCTCCTTCTTCAGGAGAAGCTGGATCTGCAAGATGGAACAGAAGCAAGAGCAAAAAGAAATTCAATTTAAGAGTCAAGTTCAAGAAAACAAAATTTTGGAAGATGCTTGAAAGCAAGTGGATTACCTGTTGGTTCCTGTTGAGGAGGGACGACTCCTTCCCCGGCAACCTTGGTTGCCGGCGCACGATCAGCGGCAGCTTCACTTGCCGGAATGATCTCGGTGCGAACAGGCGCACTAGCGCAGGCCCTTGTCGGAGAAGCACCCCCTGGAACGATGGTCGACGGAGGAGCCATGGCAGGGTCCGCCTCTAGGCATTCTTCCTCCTGGCGAACTTCTCCCATCTCCTTGTCAGGTTCATAAGAGGGAACGTCAGCACCAGTGCTCGCGAGCGGGAATTGCACCACGGCCTCATGCTGGGGGCTGGGATGGGGGCTGATAACGATAGTATCAGCAAAAGTAACCCCCTGCCCAGCACTTGCCGCTGGCTCGTGTTCTGTTGCATCCCTGGTTCGCTTCACCCTATGCACAAGTGGTTCTATATCCCTGAGAAGACAAAGGAAATCAAGTCAAAATGACAGTCAAGACAAAATCAAGATTTGATGAAGACAAATAGTTATACTTACTCCTCATCTTCGGGCTCGTTGAGGATGGAGAGGTCATATCTCACTGGCGGAGGCGACTCCCTGGCCCTCTTGATGGCCGGTGGAGGCGAAGATGTCTGTTGGGAAGACCCAACTCCCCCGGCAACTTCTTGCTGGGAAGATGGACGTTGAGCTCGAGGGCGCCGAGTTGATTGCCGGCGAACCTCTTGATGCTGGCCAGTCCTGGTGGTCGTCTTCTTCACAACAGGACCAGCTCCTGACAAAGAAGGGTGCACTATCTCTTGGCTGGACGCCTTCCGAAGAATGCGTGCCTTCTTCTTCGAGGCTTGGGGATCTCCTTCTTCTTCGGGCTCACCGGCAACTTCTTCCACGGTAGGCTCTTCTTGATGCTCTTCGGCAACTTCTTCGTCGGGGTTCTCTTCCTCCTCTTCGGTTGCCGCGACCAGGGAACCAATAGCTTTGTTGGCCTTCAAGGCCTCCTCGGCTCTGTGGGCAATATATGCCAGTTCTTCATCCCTGGTGGCACAGATGAGGTCCTTCTCTTCTCGAGTGGCCCTCTTCGTTAAGGTAGAAGCCCAAGCCATTTCATCTTCGAGCGATGGTTCCTCCCGGTCAGCTTCAACTCCTTGGGCGTTGCATGATGGCATCATCGCCAAGCTGGAATCCTTGGCGGAATTAATGTGCAGAGGTACAACTTTGGCCGGCAAGTGGAACTTGCCGGAAGTCCTGAATAGCTGATGGCAGAGGCTGATGTGTTGCATGACCGTCAAGTTGTTGCCTAGCCTTGGATACAGCCGCATGATGTCAGTGGCGTTCTGGTACTCCCAAGTGTACCTTTGCCTCTTCTGCAGTGGCGCAATGCGTCGCCGGAGGAAGTCAGCTCCTACCATCTCGATGGTTAGCCCGGCAGCCTTGAGACGAGCAATCCGGTTTAGCACCAAGGAAAGTTTCTTGTCGCTGGCGCCAAGATCACTCCAGTTCTTGTCGCGGTCAATCTTCTTCGTGCGCGGCTGTAGGATCGAAAGTATGTCTAGAGGGGGGTGATTAGACTACTTGACCAAATAAAACCTAACCTTTTCCCAATTTTAATTGTGGGCAGATTTTATCAATAGTACATGTCAAGCATCACCCTACACATGCAATTCTAAGAGTATAGCAGCGGAATGTAAGCAATTGCATATGTATGTAGAGAGGGGGTAGGAGATTTCAAACGCAATGAAGACACGGTGGTTTTTGGCGTGGTTCCGATAGGTGGTGCTATCATACGTCCACGTTGATGGAGGCGTCAACCCACGAAGGGTAACGGCTGCGCGAGTCCACGGAGGGCTCCACCCACGAAGGGTCCATGAAGAAGCAACCTTGCCTATTCCACCATGGCTTACGTCCACGAAGGACTAGCCTCACTCGGGGTAGATCTTCACGAAGTAGGCGATCTCCTTGCCCTTACAAACTTCTTGGTTCAACTCCACATCTGGTTGGAGGCTCCCAAGTGACACCTAACCAATCTAGGAGACACCACTCTCCAAAAGGTAATAGACGGTGTGTTGTTGATGAACTCCTTGCTCTTGTGCTTCAAATGATAGTCTTCCCAGCACTCAATCACTCCTCACAGATTTGGCTATGGTGGAAGAAGGATTTGAGTGGAAAGCAACTTGGGAAAGGCTAGAGATCAAGGTTCAAATGGTAAGAGTGGAATATCTTGATCTCAACACATGAGTAGGTGGTTCTCTCACAGAAAATGAATGGTGGAAGTGTAGGCACGTTCTGATGGCTCTCCTTACTGAGAATGATGGGATGGAGGGGTATATATAGCCTCCACACAAAATCCAACCATTACACACTTTTGACCCAACTCGGTGGCACCGAAACGATAATCTTGGTAGCACCGAACTGTGTAAAAGATATGAACTTTAGGAGTCTCGGTGGGACCAATACGAACAACTCGGATGGACCGAAGTGCAATGGCTTAGGGCAATCCTCATCTCGGTGGCACCGATTGCATCAACTCGGTAGGACCGAAGTGAAGCAATAAGGCAACAGAGAGTTGGCAAGCCATCTCGGTTGGACCGATTTGCAAACTCGGTGAGACCGAAGTAAATGCAAACGATTACAGAGAGTTGGCAAGGCCATCTCGGTGGGACCGAGATCCATTTCGGTGGATCCGATTTGTTAGGGTTTGGCAGTGGCTAAGTCTTGGATGAACTCGGTGGGGCCGGATTGGAAATTTCGGTGGGGCCGAGTTAGACTTTGGGTTTTGGACATATTTGGGTAGAGTGAGTGGTTGAGGGTTTAGGAATGCTGTCACTAAGCACTTGAGCAAAAAGACCATTAAGCAACACCTCATCCCCTTTTAATAGTATTGGCTTTCCTATGGACTCAATGTGATCTTGGATCACTAAACCAAAAATGTAGAGTCTTGATCCTTGCCAATCCTTGTCCTTAGCATTTTGAGGGGTCCACATCTATAGTCCATGCCATGCCAATCATTGAACATCCTGAAATCTTAATCTTGAATGGATATTAGTTCAATGAGATATATGTTGTTATGAATTACCAAAACCACCAAGGGAGCAAATGTGCTTTCAATCTCCCCCTTTTTGGTAATTGATGACAACATATAGATCAAAGCTTCGACAGATGATTAAGTAAATGAAATACATCGTCGCTTTGAGAAGTATGTGATAAGCAAGAGCTCCCCCTAAATTTGTGCATTATTAAAAATTTGCGTTTGAATGCAAATGCACAATCGATTAGGCTCATGGGTCACTCTTCCATGTCACATACATCTTGGTGGAGCGCGCAAAATGATATGATTGGAATAATAGGCACGCATCACCAACATAAGTAATTGATCATACAAGATAATAGTAGAGATAAACATGGAATATCACAATAGGCATAATATGATCAATCACCATCGTATATCACAAGTATAAATGACAGAATATTGTAGCAAGCACACACATAACAAAGAGTATCAACAAACGATCAAACAAGTAGCAAACGAAACTCTCAAAGCAAATCAAAAACAAGAAACTCTCTCTCTCGAAGCCTATGATCTATACAAATCCTCCCCCTTTGGCAACAAGTACCAAAAAGTTCAAATCGTATAGCACTAGTCGGCTCTCTAGGCACGATCCTCCGAAGGCGATCTCCTGCTGGCGGCTCCGGTGTGCGTAGACGGCGTTGAGATGAGAGCGTCCGCGAATGCTTCTGCTAATGACTGCTGGACTGGTGGAGTGGAGACCTGCTGTGGCACTATGGCTGTGGCGGCTGGTGTAGATACTGTGCTCCGTGGATCCACAACTGGTATCGCAACTGACCTGGCAGCCCGAGGCACTGACTGAAACTGCTCTGTAGTCGGTCTCTCATCTTCACTGTCATCTAATCTGGCAAGCTTGACAGCATCGACATCTCCTTGCAGCTGTTTCACTGAAGTCGGGATCTCAGTCACTTTGACATCCAAGTCATGAAACTTTGTCTCAATAATCCACTCAAAACTAGCCTGGGTCTGGGTGAGGTTGGCCAGACTTCGCTCAATCCTCAGAGTGGCTTCAAGCAGATATTGCATTTGGTCTTTTGGTGTCTTGAGATTCGCAATTGGAGCATTGGAGCTGCTGCTTCCTGAGCTGCTTTAGCTTCTTGTGCTTTGCGGATTTCCTCTTGAGCTTGGGCAGAAGTGGGATGCGAAGGATCCATCACTATGACATTGTCCTCAAAATCTGGACGGAGTGGCAAATGCTCTCGATCAAGAAGATACGTGCTGGTTCCAACATTGGAATTGATCAACAACTGAATATGTGGAGCATAACCACACGATCTCTTCTGATCTGCTGCTGTCCTCTTGATAGTCTCGACTATCAGGCTCATCACCTTGAATTTCTGAGGAGTATCAAATAAGTGCAGCAAGTTGATGGAGTGGCCACGAATCATCTTATCATCTCCTGACTTGGGTAGCAGAGTGTACCGCAGTATAGTGTTTGAGGTGGCCAGACCTGGTAGCAAATGCTTCACTGATCCAAGCTTGTATGTCTCAAGATCCTCCTGGGGAATAGCAGTGTACATGTTCTTCATGGAATTGTGATCAAACTTGAGCTTGGCATAAACATCATAATCATCATCTTCTTCCTTGGGTGCACCAAGAAGATTTGCCCACTCAGAAATAGTTGATTGATATCTAATGCCCTCAGTCATCCACACTATGCGACCATCTGGATAGAAATGTGTTGTGGAGTAGAATTGCATGACCATCTCATCATTCCACTTAGTCAATTTCTTCCCAACAAATTCATCAACACCTGCAATTCTGAAGCTTTCATGCACATGGGGGAAATAATCCTCATTCTCATCAATGTATTCCCAGTCCACCCATCTCATGTCACTAACTATGGGCTTCTTGTCAAGCAATACTGTCTCATAGAAATCCTGTTGCTCACGGGTGTGAAAGCGATAATCACAAGCAGTCCTCCTTCTGATAGCATAAGGATCTGGCAATCTCCATTGACGCAGTCCTTTGTCCTTTCTCAACATCATGTTCTCAGCTACTGGGTGTGCGTTGTCATGTTCTGGTATCTTGGGCTTCAATTTTCTGAGCACTAGAGGCTCTTCATCAACAGTTGATTCAGGTAATGGGGCCTTATTCTTCTCTGCAGCAGATATGTTTCTGGTTGATCTCTTGGGTGCTGGTGCCATAGGCTTTGACTTGGGAGGTGCAGCTGTCTTGATAGCATCAGACATGAGCTTCTGTGCTTTTGCAGGGGGTGCAGCAGCTGGCTCTTCCTCCTCTTCTTCTTCCTCGTCAATCATCATAGTAGGTCTGCCAATCACTCGGGCAAAAGATTTCCTTACTCTTTTCTTCTTGGCACCTGCAACTGCCTCACTAGGCTCTTGCATAGTCTTCTGAGGCACTTTCCTCACAGCTGTTCTTTCCTTGACAGAAGTAGGCTTTGTGCTGTACTCCTTAGCTAGCACTACTCTCTTCTTCTTTTGTGCAGTTTCACTTGCAACAAAGTCCTCATCCTCACTATCTGAGGTTTTCTTCTTCCGTGTTCTGGTTGCTGCTTTAGAAAGATCTGGAGATCTTCTCTCTCCCTCATAGTAACTTTCATTATGGCTTGATCCTTCACTTTGCTCTTCATGCTGCTCTGACCTGTTTTGACTGTCACTGACATCAGACATCTTGTTGAGCTGACCCTGTGAATAGATAGGTATGGGTAGAGTAGATGAGTCATCACAAAAAGCAGATTGTTTTTCATAAAAATGAGTTCAAACTTTAGTTCTAGGTTTTCACAGAATGCAGTTCGGATGGACCGAGTTGGTAATCTCGGTGACACCGAAGCACACTACAGAGACATGGCACGCCATTTCGGTCTGACCGAGACGGGTTTCGGTGGCTCCAAGATGCTAGGGTTTCACTGAGACGTTACTTTCGGTCTTACCGATTCGCACAACTCGGTGGCACCGAGATGTACTTGTGCTATGGCCAGGGCCAAATCGGTGAGACCGAAAATTCCTATTCGGTCAGTCCGAGATGCATTCGGCGGAAACCTAACCCTAAATTTTTTGCTCGAATCTCGTTCAAACGAACTAATCTGGTGGAAAGTGAATTGCATTCATGGCAAGATTACAGGCTATCCAATCGTGCATTGAATCGGAAAAGGGAAGCACGAAAGGGATCAAAACTCACCCTAACTCGGTGGAGTTCCTCTACGGCGGCAACGGCGGTGGAGATTACCGTTGACGGCGACGGAGTCCTGCGGCGAGGGCGCACAGGCGACGACGGCGACGATCCGGAGACCAAAGGGGCGGCAGCAATGGGGCGCGGGCGCGTAACGTTTGAAGAAATTTCCAACCGCACGAGCCACTGGATATATATACCCATGTGCTGTCGGTGGCACCGAGTGGAACAAATCGGTAGCACTGAGACATGCAACTGCTTGCAGTTACAGCAACTCGGTCCGACCGAGTTGGTCTAATCAGTAGCACCGAGATGAAAACCTAGATCAATCTAAATGCTTTCGGTTCGACCGAGTTTGAGTAGGTTGGTCTGACCGAAATCAATTAGAAGGTTTTGGAGGTTCAGCCCTTTCAGATCGGTGGCTCCGAGTGCTCCTCACCCGGAGGGTCCGAAAATGACTTGTTCAATTTTTGTGATGCAGCAAGAATAGAATTTGAGACAAGAAAGCATAGATAGCTAGAGAAGGTTCTTAGGCATTCTTGTACATCCACTTGGCCAGAAAAACCAAGACAATCAAAACAACAAATGGATGTCCTTGAATGATGAAAACATGCAAATCAACATGCTCACACAATAAGATAGCAAATGAAATATGTGTCAAACATGCACAACCAATTCTAGCATCTATCAAGCAATGGCGATGACTAGGTCATCTATATATGAGTATATTGACTTAGGAGCCAAATGAGAACATTTGATCATAGGTCATACTCATCGTTTAAGCACAAGTGGGGTTACCACTTTTACATAAAGCATTAATGTGTTCACACCATTAGAGTTGCTTTAGCTCAATTGTTTAGAACAAAGCTCCCCCTAGATGTGATATCCCCCCTAAGAGGGTTGAACTAACCTTGGGTTTTGTCGATGATGACTTCATGTAGATGTTGAAGATGTGGATGCTCAATGTTGATGTAGACCATCAAGAGTTGGGAGCAATCCTTTGGAGTTTTGTGCTTTCAATACCTACATGGGTTAGTCCCACACAAGGAACATACAAGGATATCCATAGACATAGAGTGAAATACACATATGATGATGTCCATGAATGCATTGATTACCTTGTCCCTTGCCTTACCAACAAGAGGGTTTGTGACTCCATGAACTAGTGCAAAATGTGGAAGCTGGTTGCACAAGTTCTTGCCATAAAGAATATGAGTGAAGTTTGTTGGCGGAGTCACCCTCAAGAACTCTCTAGTTCTTCTTCTTTTGGATCCACATCAACTTGATGGGAATCCTTGGAGTTGTAGTAGCACTTGATGAAGTAGAACTTGATGAAGTCTTGGGAACCCACTTGACCATGGCTTGAGGAGCTTCTTCAAATGAATCAAACTCTTCTTGAAGCTTGTACTTGCCTTTTGGCTTGTGGTCTTGTGGTGGGAGGTCTTCTTGAGCTTGTGTTCCCTTGAACGAAGTAGGATCATACTTCTCTTGTTGAGGAACAAACTTCGTCTTGGGGTATTGACCTTCTTCCCACTCAACTCCATCGGCATTGAACTTTCGTTCAAAACCAACACCTTGGTTCTTCCGGTGCCTTCCTTGCTTGCGTACAATTTCCTCAAATTGTTTACTCCCGGCAAGGCTCTTGTAGACACCTTTTTCTATAATTCCTTTCAATAGCATATTTTCTTGCTCAAGTGTAACTTGGCTAAGACAATCATTAGTGGAATCAATAGAACTACTAGAAGCAACAATATTGGATTTAGCATTGTTATTGTTACTACTAGAGGTAGAACCATTTTTACCCTTGTTGCTAGTTTGCTTAGGTTTAACTTGTGGCATAAAGGTAGACAAGAGTAAACGTTTGGCAAGATATGAAGAACTCTTCTTTCGAAGATCGTCATTGATAGCTTTAAGAAACTCATGCTCTTGCTCTAAATTTAGCTTCTCGAAGCGTAGCTTCTCATGAGTTCTTAGAAGTTCTCTATGATCCTCTTGAGTTGTTTCATGAGCTGACTTAAGAGCATTTAGTTCTTTAGTTAGACGCTCAATCTCCTTCATAGCATTGTCACTCATTTCCTCTTGACTATCATGATTACTAGCATTTTCATTATAGCTCACATCACTAGCCCTATCAACAAGTAAATCATCATCATCACTATTAAAATCAAGATACTCGGGGTGTGATACCTTAGGGCCTTTTGCCATGAAGCATCTTCTAATTCCTTCATTTGGTGAGTCAAATAGATCGTAGGAGTTGGATGACACAAGTGCAAGTCCTGCAACACCTTCATCTTGACTATAGTCGGAGTTGGAGTGATAACTTCTCTCGGAGTGGTTGTCGGAGTCGGAGCTGGAAACCCATTCACCAACATGAGCTTGATGTCTTCTTCTTGTGTAGCTCCTTGATGACTTGTCCTTCCTCCCCGAATCCTTGCTTCTTCGAGAGTGTCTTCGTTCATAATAATCATCTCTACTCCTTCTCTCTTTACGAGGTGATTCATCTCTTCTGTGTCTTCCTCTTGGTGATTCGTCTCTTTTCTTGTAGGGAGCCGTACACTCATTGGAGTAGTGTCCAGGCTTTCCACAATTGTAGCAATTACGGTCACAACTTGATGATCTTCTCTCATAATGTCTTGAGTTAGAGCTTCTTTCTTTTCCTTTGTTCTTGTAGAACTTGTTGAACCTTTTCACCATTAGGCTAATCTCTTCATGAGCGACAATCCTTCCAATGACTTCCGTGGGCTTGAGATCTTTGTAATTTGGCATCATTTGGATCAATGTGCAGACGGTATCATATTTTCCATCCAAAGCTCTAAGTATCTTCTTAATGATGAATTTGTTGGTCATCTCTTCACTTCCTAAGCCGGCAATCTCATTTGTGATGAGAGCAAGCCTAGAGTACATCTCTGCGACTCCTTCACCATCCTTCATCTTGAACTTGTCAAGTTGACTTTGAAGCACATCCAACTTAGATTCCTTGACGGACTCGGTACCCTCATGCATATCAACCAAGGTATCCCAAATTTCCTTTGCATTCTCGAGGCGGCTGATTTTGTTGAATTCTTCGGGACATAAACCGTTGAATAGAATGTCACAAGCTTGAGCATTGTATTGCAACATCTTCAATTCTTCCGGGGTTGCTTCACGATCCGGTTCCTTGCCATCCTCAAAGAAGTCACCTTGCAAGCCAACACGAACAACAGCCCAAACGGCAGGGTTATGACCAAGAATATGCATTTTCATTTTATGTTTCCAACTAGCAAAGTTTGTACCATCAAAATATGGACCTCTACGGTGATAGTTACCCTCACTAGACGCCATACTCTCCTAGGTTGTGAAACCAAGGCTATGATCACCAAAGCTATGGAAATCAAGGCTTATGGAGACCAAAGCTCTGATACCACTTGTAGGATCGAAAGTATGTCTACAGGGGGGTGATTAGACTACTTGACCAAATAAAACCTAACCTTTTCCCAATTTTAATTGTGGGCAGATTTTAGCAATAGTACATGTCAAGCATCACCCTACACATGCAATTCTAAGAGTATAGCAGCGAAATGTAAGCAATTGCATATGTATGTTGAGAGGGGGTAGGAGATTTCAAACACAATGAAGACACGGCGGTTTTTGGCGTGGTTCCGATAGGTGGTGCTATCGTATGTCCACGTTGATGGAGGCTTCAACCCACGAAGGGTAACGGCTGCGCGAGTCCACGGAGGGCTCGACACACGAAGGGTCCACAAAGAAGAAACCTTGCCTATTCCACCATGGCTTACGTCCACGAAGGACTAGCCTCACTCGGGGTAGATCTTCACGAAGTAGGCGATCTCCTTGCCCTTACAAACTTCTTGGTTCAACTCCACATCTGGTTGGAGGCTCCCAAGTGACACCTAACCAATCTAGGAGACACCACTCTCCAAAAGGTAATAGATGGTGTGTTGTTGATGAACTCCTTGCTCTTGTGCTTCAAATGATAGTCTTCCCAGCACTCAATCACTCCTCACAGATTTGGCTATGGTGGAAGAAGGATTTGAGTGGAAAGCAACTTGGGAAAGGCTAGAGATCAAGGTTCAAATGGTAGGAGTGGAATATCTTGATCTCAACACATGAGTAGGTGGTTCTCTCTCAGAAAATGAATGGTGGAAGTGTAGGCACGTTCTGATAGCTCTCCTTACTGAGAAGGATGGGGTGGAGGGGTATATATAGCCTCCACACAAAATCCAACCATTACACACTTTTGACCCAACTCGGTGGCACCGAAACGATAATCTCGGTAGCACCGAACTGTGTAAAAGATATGAACTTTAGGAGTCTCGGTGGGACCGATACGAACAACTCGGATGGACCGAAGTGCAATGGCTTAGGGCAATCCTCATCTCGGTGGCACCGATTGCATCAACTCGGTAGGACCGAAGTGAAGCAATAAGGCAACGGAGAGTTGGCAAGCCATCTCGGTGAGACTGATTTGCAAACTCGGTGAGACCGAAGTAAATGCAAACGATTACAGAGAGTTGGCAAGGCCATCTCGGTGGGACCGAGATCCATTTTGGTGGATCCGATTTGTTAGGGTTTGGCAGTGGCTAAGTCTTGGATGAACTCGGTGGGGCCGAATTGCAAATTTCGGTGGGGCCGAGTTGGACTTTGGGTTTTGGACATATTTGGGTAGAGTGAGTGGTTGAGGGTTTAGGAATGCTGTCACTAAGCACTTGAGCAAAAAGACCATTAAGCAACACCTCATCCCCTTTTAATAGTATTGGCTTTCCTATGGACTCAATGTGATATTGGATCACTAAACCAAAAATGTAGAGTCTTGATCCTTGCCAATCCTTGTCCTTAGTATTTTGAGGGGTCCACATCTCTAGTCCATGCCATGCCAATCATTGAACATCCTGAAATCTTAATCTTGAATGGATATTAGTTCAATGAGATATATGTTGTTATGAATTACCAAAACCACCAAGGGAGCAAATGTGCTTTCAGCGGCAAGCAAAAATTGGGGAAGTCCTTCTCCTTGATCCAGCACCATTCTGCCCGCCACTCTTCCCATTTCAGATGCAGTAGCCCGGTAAGATACTATCCCTTGGCCTTGGCCCGGGGGATCCATGTCACACTGCCGGAGAGCGCGTCACCCTCAATGCGGGGGATGAAGAAGTGGCGGAAAAGATCGACATTGGGGACAACTCCGACAAAATTCTCACAGAAATGGGCGAAGACTGACATGCATGACATTGCATTGGGAGTGAAATCCAGCAGTCGAAACCCGAATGTGTACATTAGTTCGCTAAAGAAATCAGAGTAGGGAGGGACCAATCCGCAGTAGAAGTATGCACAGAAGAATGGGTATGCATCTCCAGATACCTTGGTGTCGGCGGGAAGCACTACCGGAGCTGTGTGATCTTGGGTATCCCTCCCCCACATATAGGCTTACCTATCAATCAAGGTGTTCTTGTCCAGTGCCGGCGGCGAGAAAACCATGTTCTCCCTCCGCCGTTGCTCCAAATCCGCCTTCCTCTTCTCCACTTTGGGGTCGACAGGCTTGGCGGGTTTCTTTCCCTCAGTATCGGCCTTTTTGGGCGCCATGAGGGCTCAGAAGGGAGGTTGGGTGTGGGAGAGACGCGAATCGGCAGCGGCGGCGCGGCGGAATCTGCTTTGGCGAGAGGAAGAAGAAGAGGCAGCGAAGGCAAAGGTGAATGAGTAGCGCCTCCTCGCGGTTGCCTTTTTATGGGGAAGGTGCGGGGAGGCTGGCTCTTTACTGTTTGACGTGGCAGCGCTTTTGCAGGCGCACTACCACAAAACCGTCCCTCCAGTCCACCACTCCTACGACCCGCATTAAATGTGTGACATGGGCGTGCGACAGGGAAATCATCATCACAAGATTTACGGCAGTAATTTCTCACCACGTGTTTGCGCATTGTTTGGGCCTAGACGACGCTTCGGACGCACGTGTGGCCCAGTCCCGGGGGACTCCTGACGATGTATAAAACATGGGTATTTTTATACCCTGACTTATGCACAGATAGTGGTAGCATTCCTGATGGCCAAGGCTTGCCGGAAGATCACCAGCGTCAAGATTCAAGACTTGGGTGCAAAACCATAAGGAAGGCATCAAGATGAAGCATCCAGAAGCACTTGACTAGCGCTGAGGATGGAGGCATCACTTGCCGGCAAGGCATGAGCCGGCAAGATGAAGGCCCGGCAAGCTCCGTGCCGGCAAGCTTATACTGGCTCTTCTTCGCTCCACCTCATCGAGCAGCTAGTTGCTAATCTGTGAGGTGTCGAGCGGGCAGGTGGTTTGGTGAGGTTTGTCGGGTCATGTAGCAGCATGCTGGAAGGAGGATTACCTTTAATGACACCCGTCCAGAAGGCATGTCAAGATTATAGGAGGTAGCTGGGCGAGCGGTGCATGAACCTTGCCAGGGCTCCTCCTCCACATGACACCTAATGGCGCATATATTGCGTTTGTCCTAAACCGATAGAGTTAGGTATGATAGCACTGTTGGCTATCTAATCAACATGTAATGATAGTTTTGCCACTATGGTTACCCCTTGATCTATAAAAGGAGGGCCAGGGCAACCTTTACAAGGATGGACTCTCTGCTCATTTTGCATGCGTAGCTGCACTTCCTGCGCCTCGCCGGCAAGTTGCGTTCCCTGTACTTGAGCTCAAATACATCCAATACACAAAGCAGGAGTAGGGTTTTACACCTCACGGTGGCCCGAACCTGAGTAAATCCTTTGCATTGATTGTTGATTCTGCTCTTTGTGCTTGCGCATCTCCCTAGCCGAATGGCAAAGGGGCTAGATGGCCCCATAGATGGTCATACGCGACACTCCGAAGAAGGAATTAATTCACCTCGATGAAAACAAGAATAAGAACTATGTCATGCTTACCCTTCATCAACTTAAATTGATGACAACAACAGATTGGCATGCCACTTATTCTTTTTGAAAAGGATTGAGGAGAGATATAGCGCAAACTTGGGAAGGCCTTCAACGAACCACCGGTAGTATTTGGAAAGAATGAATGAATTGATATGATAACAAAGGAAGAGAAATCTTGAATGAACCACCGTAAGAATTGAAAATGAACGAAGAAAAGAGAAGGAGTCACTGTGAAGAATTAGAAAACGCACGAAGATACTTGAGGGAATTTAGGTACAAGAGAACGAAGAGATCACGAGCTAATTAAAGAATACTTGAACGAAGTGCCGGAAGAATTTGAGAACGAGAGAAGAACATTGAGAATGAAGAATTCTGAGATGATGGCCTTCAGAGGATCGAAAATGGAAAGAACTCATGAAATGCTTCAAATGGATATGAAAAGAATTTCTCACGATCGAAACAATTTGAGAGGATAGCAACAACCATGAACCTTCAAGAGAACGGATATGATTTACGAGAAACTCTTCTTCGGTCTTCAACGCTGAGAATGATGACGAGAACTACCATAAAGAATTTGTGAGATACTCCGGAAACGAGGAAAACTGTGATCAAAATGAAAGGAATGAAGGAAATCTCGGAGAAGATAATTGACTGATGAGAATTCATTCTTACGTCAAACTTTGAAAGAATTTGAGAATAACTTCCGAAAATTAGAAGAGTCAGGTAAGATCCTGGGAAAAGACCTGTGGGTTATGGGCCCACTCAAAGAAACACCGTTGGAAATGACTGCTTGAAATAGAGATTGCACCGGTTGATTTAAATGGCTTGAATTAGGTAACAACCTCAAAATAGTTTGGACGGATCTTGAATGGAACATGAATCTTCTGAGATAATTTTGGCACTCCGGGGAAGAACAGAGAGAGGTGAATGATTAAGAGGTGCACCGGCATGGGAAAGCATTTGAAATGAGGAAAGGGATATGATCAACATCGAAAGCTTGAATTTAGACCACCGGTGAAGAAAACAAGAACGAAAGAATGATGAACTTGTAGCTCTTGTGCATCTTCACGAGAAATCACCGGCTAAGAACATTGAAAGAACAGAATGGAGAGACTTCTCATGAATATAATGGATACTTGATTTGAGATCTCCGATTCCTTGAAGAAAAAGGGTGGGAGGGTGGGACAAAGAAGACAACTTGAGACGGGCAAAATGAACATCATTGAGAAGAATTGAAAATTTATCTTGCAAATTTTGAAATGATCGGGTCAACTTGAAGAGAAGCGCGCTGGTTGAAAAAGAATTAACATGACAATCTCAAACGATTAATGGATTAGCACTCCCATAAAAATATGAGAACTCCGTTTAGGAAGGATATGGAATCAACACTTGACTTCGAAGCAACTCGAATACAACACTCCAAAACAAAACAATGGATTTGGCTTGCGGAATAAGCCGGAACAAAGATATGATAGAGATTTCGTCTGAAATTTTCATGGTGGGGCCCACACGGGCTTGATCTTACAGTGGCCATCTGTACAAGGTAGTGTACGAGACTACGAAGCGTCCCCAAACCGTAGCAAAGCTACAAGGGCTCTTTAAGACGCAACGATCACCGCTGTGAAAACGACCGTGGACAGGCGGACCACTAGACGTCGAACCCCAATCTCATATCATGCATTTGTTGAAAAGATTTCCTCGGTAACTACTTGAATTCCCACCTAGGAACTCCTGAAATTTTTGGTTATGCAATCCGGACCAACGAGTACAAGGAGCAAAAAATCATCACACAACTCCTAGCAGAATTCTACGCTCCAAGTGTACCGCCTCCATCAACACATAACCAAGAACCTCGGAAACTCGTGTACCTCAGACCTTCGAAAAAACATTTGCTACACTAGCCATGGCAAAACATCTGATCACCCTCCCCAGTACTGGGTGGCGCCAGACTCCTCTGACCACAAACAAATATAGAAGCGTTTTTCGATGTTGGCGTCCTCTGGTATTCAGGAACTGGAACGATGGCGAATGTGACACGAAAACCTTGGAGCTCAACTCTCCGGGACACTGCCACAACCCCAACATGTCAGGAGGCACCAAGAACAGAGTTCCCGTCACAACGATATTGCAACGATTCCGAAATACCCGCGTGATCCTAAACAAATTTGAGTGAGAAGAGTAGTAGAATCAAAACACCTATGTCACAATTCCTCACCAGAGCGACGAAGGGGATGAGGAGTAAAATGAATTCCTACTCTCCGATAAATATCTAGACTCAAAATAGTTTTTCTTCTAGACTCGACAACGACCAAGTTCGATCAATCAAGGGGGCTCCTAGGTCGGTAGAGGATCTGATACGAACTTGTAATGCCCAATATGCGGTCCTATCCTCAAGGAACTCGGAAGTCCCGCTAAGGATAGAAGCGCATATCGGAGACGCTTCGCTAGGTGGATATCATTATAACATACCATGTACTGAATAGATGAGAATACCAGATAATGACTTACACTTGCCACAAGCAACAACATGAATACATCAATACATAGCAATCATCATACAGAAGAGCAAGATCCGACTACCGATGAAATCAAATGAAAAAGAAGAATGACATCCACCCTGCTGGTCCCAGGCTGCCAACCGGGAACCCATCCTATGATCGACGAAGAAGAAGAAGTAGAAGAAGAACTCCAAAAGAACAAGCATCGCTCTCACATCAAATCAACGCTTTACCTGTACCTGCAACTGTTGTTGTAGTAATTTGTGAGCCACAAGGACTCAGCAATCCCATTACCATGGGTATCAAGACTAGCAAAGCTTAATGGGTATGGAATGGTTAAGTGGTGAGGTTGCAGCAAGCACTAAGCATTTTATGGTGGCTAACTTACGAGTACAAGAACAAGAAGAGTAACTATGCATAAACGGGCGCAAATTAATATGATCAAGAAGTGATCCTGAACACCTACTTATGAGTCAAACATAACCCCACTGTGTTCTCTTCCTGAACTCCCTCAAAAAGAGACGATCATGGTTACGCATGCGATTGGTGTATTTTAATTAGATTTAGTGTCAAGCTCTCTACTACCGGAGGTTATAAATTTCCAAGTCGCCACATAACCACGGGCACGGCTTCCCGAAAGATTTAACCCTGCAGGGGTGTCCCAACTAGTCCATCACAAACTATCACAAGCCGCGGTGGAAAGACCTCAACCTCGAGATAGCCCAATCAACCTCAAGATAGCCCGAAGTATCCTTGGAATCCCGGTGCACAAGACATTTCGACAATGGTAAAACAAATCCAAACGTGCCGACACCCCGATTGGAGCTGCGCGTATCTCGTAATCAGGCCACGACGGATAAGTGACGCGTACAGGTACCAAAAAAACCCCAAGTTGCCAAGGGTGGCCCCGCACAGTGCTCTAGTTTCGGACCAGCACCGTCAGCACTGGCCCACCTGTATTATGTTGAATTAAGAATCCCCGGGTAGCGCTAACTCCCTATGCATTAAATTAATTTGCAGTATTATTATGTTGGGCAAATGTTAAAACCAATGTTGGGCCCTGCTGGCAGAGTTTTATTCAAAGCGAACTGTCAAGCGGGCCCCATACACCCCGAACATGTTAGGAACGCTAATCAAGGAACATCACACCAGTATTACGGAAACTAGGGCGGCAAGAGTGGAACAAAACACCAAGCAAACGGCCGAGCCATCCACCCTTTACCAAGTATATAGATGCATTAATTAAATAAGAGATATTGTGATATCCCAAGATATCCATGTCCCAACATGGAACAACCTGCAACTAGCAACGCTATAAGAGGGGCTGAGCAAAGCGGTAACATAGCCAAACAATGGTTTGCTGGGATGTTGGAAGGTTAGAGGCTGTGTCATGGCAATTGAGAGGCTGACAAACAAGTGGTAGGTAGCGAGACATAGCGATAGCATCGAGACAACTAGCAAGCAAAGATAGTAGTGATATACAAGGTAATGGTCATCTTCCCTGGAATCCCGCTTGGAAGAAGACCAAATCCATGAAGTAGTCGAACACGCGTAGTCGAACGAATCCTCACTCCGAAATGTTACCGGGAACTATCGAGAAGAAGCACTACCGGAAAGAAGCAAATAACATGGTAAACACACAAACATATTCATGGCATAATGCACAACCAAGTATGATGCATGTCCGGTTTAAATAGGCAGGGGTCTAGGTTTGGGGAATTTGAGGCTGATTTGGACCCTCCGATCATGATCGGACGGTTCTGGGCAGAGGGGGTGTTAGTTGGGCAAAGTGGGTTGTGCAGATGGGCTAGGCTGAGATGAGAGGGAAGGAGGGCAGCCAGGCAACAGTTTTAATAAAAAAATGTCTGACGATTTGACCGGCTATAGTGTTGCTATAGTTTAACCGTTGGGGCATCAAACGATCTCCGAATGCGACGAAATTTGGCAGGCGGTCTACCTACAACACAACAAGACCGCGCGCCAACTTTCAAGCCATTCCGAGAACATTTAATTCCCACTTAGAAAATAATATTTTACGATGCCGCGGGTGCGTGCATGTGTGGTTGGTCTCGAAACAGTTAACGAAAGGCAACGAGGAGAATCGGCAACTACGAACGGATGCAAGTTTTATGAAAACATGCGGATGCAATGCGCATGATGCCATGATGAAATCTAACAAACCAAACAATCAATGCGGCAAACACTCGAAATATAAGGAAGGCATCTGGAGCATCGGTCTCGGGCTGTCACAATCTCATCCAATAAAAAAAGTACTACTACTACAAGGACTCCTCCTACTTTCATTAATATACATGGCCCACGTCACACTCTCCAATTGTTTCTTCTAGCCCGTGCCGCAGCTGGCTCTAATCTACTCCTACTAGACTGCTTCCCTTCCCTATCATAGAAATAAGCAAATATAGAATATTTTGTTTTAATCCTTATCCTCTGCTTACGTCACCTTATTGTACTTGCTGCACAACATTTATCCTGCATGGACATTGACCATGCCCGTCACCATGTATCTAGGTTTGAGATGCCAGGTGTACCAGATGAACGGCTGCGTGTTCGACCCCCGTGATGCTACCTGGGTGCGGAGGAACACACTTGGAGATTACTCGGTTTTCATTGGGGACAGCTACCCAATGAAGAGTGGGTGCATTTTCATTGCGCACTACCGGATTAATATCTTGAACACCCCTATCCCTAACATATGCTGCTTCAGCTTGGATGAGTCTCCATTGTGGGGGGCCACACTAAAAAGCTGCGATGATATGGATTCCTGTTGCCCTCCGTTATGGATCATGCCATCTATGAAGAACACCTGGGGCTGGAACTACAAGATGGACATGTACCCAGGCACGTACGAACGTGAGTAATGTATCACAGTAAATATAGGTGAAGTAGCCAGGCACAAATAGTATGAACCTGCGTGGCATGTTGGCATTTGTCTTTTAGAACTTACTAGAACTAAATGTTATGTGCAATGCACGTTGATATTATGATGTACGTGCCTAAGTACTCTACTATATTAATTGCAGACACATATTAGGTTGGATATTTGTTTACCTATATGGCCCGAGACCTTCCAATTAGACGCGTCTGTCTCTCTGGGTCGCACTTTGTATCGTTATATACTACGTGTGGTCTCCGACCTTCCAACTACACAGTCAAATCACCCTCAAAGAAAAACCGGATGGTCATATCACCTTGCGGCCGTGTTTCGCACTCCTCCCTCATAGAGTGGAGATGCTTGCTTTCATAAAAATGGAAGAATTGGAGATGCCCTACCATGATGTTCCTGTCCTTGTCCTTTCGCTGACGTGTGGGACATCCAGCATGTGCCAAGCAGCAATTTATCCTCATATCTTGATCTCAAGGCTACGTGACGGACTTAAGACAAGTCTGCCATATGAACCACTGCACACCAAGCAGCAGGCGTGGTGAGCAATCTTCAAATCATCAAGTCATTAAAAAAATAGTATGAACCACTACACATGCAAGTTCACTGGGCTACCGTGTTTCGCACTCCTCCGTCGTAACAGTGGAAACGCTAAAAATAAGAAATAAATATAAAACAGCAGTGACACTCTACCGCGCGGTTTCCTTGCTTCTCCTCCATAGCGGGTAGAATACTTTCGTTCGCCGACATATGGGACATCCACCATTCGGGTCCACTTGCCATGCACCAAAATTAGAGTGCATCACGCAGAACTGCAGGGGAGACTCACCCCGGTCGTAGCGCCACAGTAATAATGACTAATGAGCCATCAAATCACAAGGCCTCACCTATCCAACTGTAAGTTGCTCGGATGAAGCAACCATCATTTCACGCTTCGTTGAATTCACTTCTTCAAGAAAGCTATTGTAGCATCAATACCGCTAGCACACGTAAAGACTGGATGGCACTGTGGCAGCACAGCATATGAACATTGTTCGTGACATGAAGGGAGGATGGTTCCAGAAAATAATATTCCCTCACTTCCGGTAATAGGGCTCAATTCAAAAATCTAAACCAACCAGATGGTGAGTATTTTTTTTGCGAAACAGATGGTGAGTGTTTACCAATGTATTAATTGCAACGCATGCATGCGTGACCAATACTATGACCAAGAAGTATACATGCATTGGTTAGTTTTCTCTTAATCCTTGCACTCAACGATTTCATGAACCTTGAAATCTAAACATGGGAGTGGGAGCAATTAAACTGAGACTAACAAAATGTAGCAGGATTCTTCCCAGGATTAGTAGAAAGTGTGGTGCCTTTTTAATCGGGTTTTGCATCGATCATTCGTATGAAGGTGCTAAACCAAGTGTTGCACTTACAAGTTCAAAACGAGAAATGGACCACTCACGGCATGCCTCTCGCGTTCGGCATATCACTGACATGTGGGAACGTATGTGAGCAAACCGACTAGGCCAAACTAGCCCACCTAACACACGGGAAAGCCCCGCGCTCGTCTTTTTTATCAGGATTTATACCGATCGATCGCAAGAACAAGCGAAAGAAAATGTCACACTTTACAAGTTCAAAAGGAAAAGGCTGCACACTTAAAGCACGCCTATCGCGTTCGCATCGCACCCCCACGGTCGGTCTGGCACGCCGCTCACCAAAGGGAACACGCACGCGTTGTCTTGCATTTCAATGACATGTGGGACTGCAATTGATTAAACCGACGATACCCAAAATCTAATCGCCTGCCGAGTGCCAGCTGAGAAGAGACATATGAGGAGGAAGAAGAGGGAGAAGAGATCGCCCACCAGTCGCACACGGACTCCAAGAAATATGGTGATAATGTGAGGTGGGCCATGTTTTAATAAAGTCGGAGCACTCCTTTGTACTGCTTGCAGAGTTGATTTGACGCATGTCCAGATTTGGCGGAAATGTATTATAAAATGCACCGTTTGAAAGTTTTTGTATGCCAATGTTCTAGGATTCATACGTTTCTGTATGATTTTGTTGCCGACTAAAAAGAAATGGAGGGCCTTTCTCTGTCTCCAGGTCTCTCTTCATCCCACAACCCCTCTCTAACACACATACACACACACTCTATAGGCACTGCAAAAGTACTACTCATTCACGCTTCCTCCAAAAGATCGACGGCCAAACCTATTAGTGTAGAACGAGCTGATCAGCCCCAATGTTTCTCTTTGGTCAGTGGTAGTATAGCTCGCAAAGTAGCTAGCCTACTAACACGGCGCAGATTCAGACGAGGTTTGACACCAAGAATCATCAAACAAGCCCTGCTTATATGGTAGACAGTGCAAACTTACATCTCAGCATGCCATATATTACATCAAAAGATGGTGAGGATACATCTGTTTCCATAACTCGAAGAGGGTTTGCATGATTCACTAACAAACAAAAGTATCAAGTACCGCCCACACAGACCCTACAGGGTTTGATAACACGCATCTGGTAATTATACACAATGCAAACTACGTTGAAAGATTAGCCCGACCAACTATTTCGTGTCATCGATCTCTAGGGCAATGTCCACAGGACGAACCGAGGCATTGGAATCATCAAGGACGTCCACCAGCAGCTGCACAACCCTATCATATTAACAAGCACATTGCAGATAATCAAATACCACAATTATGGTAAGCCAATTTTTTTTACCTTGGGCAGCTCACCGGGGGATCCCATCCCTCCGAGGGCCATCGTCTTGTCAGGGAAAAACTGCTCCTCGATGGCGACTATCTCCTCAAACCCGGCCTTGAGCCTCTCATAGGTGGCCATTAGGGTTTCTGGGTACGCACGGTGGGGCCCTTGCTGTTGTTGGAGCTCTCTGTGTTCAGGAGTTCGTCCACCAACGCCATCAACTCTTTGGCCAGTGCTTGTTTCTTGGAGCTCTTTGTCTCCATGGGTTTGCCTGCCAACATCGCCAACTCGTTGGCCAGTGCTCGCTTCCTGGAGATCTATGTCTTGAGTGGGTTGTCTGCCGGCAACTCTTTGCCTAGTGCTCCAGGATCCATGAATAAACTGACAAACAAAAAGGAATCGAAAGGAAACCACAATCACAATGACAACAAAAAAAAGAATAGGCAGTGAGGATCGGTCGGTCCTTCACAAAAAGAAGAATCTTGGAAAGAAAATAGAGTAGCATCACTGATTCGCTCACCTTTCATTCATCGGTAGAGAAGAAAAATGGCAGAAGTGAGTAGCCTGGAGCGTGGTTTTCTTCAAGATAGAGGTGAGAAAGGGATTGAGCGAGCGTTCCGGTGATGGTTGCTTCGTCCGTCCAACTTAGCAGGCCACTTTACTACTGTTGGTAAAGTTATGGGTTTTGTGATATGACGGGTCATGACTGCCACACCGGGGTGATGGGTGAGTCTAGCCTGTAGCACCTCGCTGTGATTTGGTGGATGGCACTCAGGCCCGGATGCTTGATGGCCCGCATGCCCATGAAACAATGGAATAGAGCGGCTTGTCATAGAAACAGTTTTGACAACCGAGGGGCTACCAAGTGGTCAAGCGTGTCTACTGTTAGTACCGTTGAGTAGTAGTCCCATCATATTTTGTGTTATATTTTGACCATAATTTTAACTAATAAAATATAAATTGTATGTAGCAAAATCAGTACTCCATAAAAATAGGAATCCAACATTATAAGTTTTGGTGACATGCATTAAAAGTTTGCTACTTACATATGTGCTCAAACTGTACATAGAAAATATAAATAATATTGCATGTTGGTGCAGCCCACATTTCCAATAATTTGAGTTGTGGGCTAGTTCACAAATTTTATGAGGGGGTGTTTGTTCACTTAATGGAGGGTCGAGTACCACATGTGAACGTTACAAAGTGCGACCTGGCACGTACAAAATTTTAAACGATTGTTTTTATGGAGTGAAAAAAGAAAACTACTCCACTATATGTATATATAGGCAGGAGCCTCCGCGCTTGCTTGCTAGGGTTGCTCTCTTCACACATTCTCATCCTCTCTAGATCTAAGCAAGATAGCAGTGGTCACTCTCTCTCTCTCTCTCTGCTCACCGCTGGTCATAGATCTGGAGGCATCCCCTCCGCCGGGGAAGGGGAGGAAGTGCAGCGTTTAGGCTGTCGTCGACGGCGAGGGAGGAGTCCCACTGCTGGTTGCACTGTCATCTCTGACCGAGCGCCGGCGTGGGAGGTTCTCCGATCCTTTCGTCGCTGCCGAAGTGTGCGTGGATCTGGCCTTCTGCCCCCCACCTAGCCACACCCCGACGACCTTCAGGTATATCTTTCTTTGAAACCGGCCTTGCTCTACTGCCCCAGCTCCCCACGTCACTGCATGTGCATCATTTTCTACCTCTCAGCCCCCCACGTAGCTAGGCTCGATCGGCTGGTCCAACGCCACCTAATTTTTTTCTATTATTAGAGGAAAAGCTACTTCATGCAGTCGAATCTTGTACATGGTTCAAACAGGAAAGAAAGGGGGAAAGATGTAGTGTGTATATAGGACTTCGTTCATACAGGAAAGAAAGGGGGTGAAAGTAGTACAGACTGGCTATCCAACCGGTCTCTTGGTCGAAAAGGGAAATATAGGGGAAACGCTGTACACACTGGATAAGCAACCAATATGTTGGTTGAAAAAGGAAAGAAAGTGGGGGTTGGGTGTGACAAGGCAATAGAGTATGACCAGGACTAGATTTGCTATCCACACATAGGAATAGGTGACTAAAGAGAACAAAAATGGGACCAACCCAGATATGTTGCTTGGATGTTTGTTTCACTCGGGCAACAAACTCTGCATCACCACTTTATGCCCCGGTTGAGGTACATGGTGCTGGTGCACCCACTGTCCCATGCCCTTATAGCAACTATTTAGCTATCCCTGGTAAAATGAAGCCATGCCACTATTATTAGTCATGGCAAGTTTAACCAATTGTTAATGCCAGTAATTGTTTGAGCCTCTGATTGTTTCCTTTGTAGCTTTTTGTGCAAACAGGGATATCCATTTCACCTCGTTGCTTTTGCGACCTTTTGGTGTACTGCACAAAACACTTATTAAAAGAAGCGAGAAGTGCTTTGTGCAGTTGAACAAAAATGTCACACCGGAACCGTTGGTCGATTTTAGTGGAACTGCACAAAGGGAATCTGTGTTCCAATCCTCATCATCCATATTGGCACCATAACCTTCCCTTAGGTAAGAATGATATTTAGTGCATGTGTTCACCTCTATTTTGCTACGGTCATGAGAAAATAATGCTATTGTTTCCTAGTATACTTGTACCCCCTAACTGACAAAACCAAATCTGACATTGAAGGCCAATCATGTCCTTGGTTTCACCAATTGGGGTGGAGAAAGGGGAACAGACCAAGAAGACGAAGACGAAGAAGAAGGAGGAAATGAAGAAGGATCACTCGTTGGTACCGTCCTTTGTTATCCTTACATCTTGCTGGTGCTATTGTATTGCTGTGTTGCTACTATCTTGGTAGTGTCATGAGATAGTAATTCTATCGTTGCGTATGTCAATTCATTGCCACTAGTTGAATGAGCCAATGTTTTCATACTTTATTGTCATCATGCTTTAATGCTACTATTAAAGTAATATGATATTGTCTTTCTATCATTTCTCACTAAGCTATTGAAGGTATCACCTCGTTCCTACTTGCGCAAACAGGGATCATGTTGTGTCAATCGTACATTTTAGTGGAACTGCACAAGAGGGCACTATGGATTGTATTTCAGCCGATGATTTTACTCTGCTGGAAGTGCTTGATAGTCTCTCGATATAATCTCACAAGAGGATACCATTGAATGATTCCAGTCAGTGCTTTATCTTCTCTTCTGGAATTACTTGAATAATTTTCCTCGCGCAGGTTGGTACCCTCCTACGTCCTTAATCCAGATTAGTGTGCTGTCATCTGTATTTGTATCGTGCTGCTATTTTGCTACTGTCATAAGAAAGTGCTTTATCTTTGCACGTTAAATCTTTGCAACCGATGATACATGGCAATGCTTTGCGTGTTGAGCTAATTGGCACTGATAAAATAAACTAATACCTCTCTTTAAGCAAGGCTAGTATGTTGCTATCTTTAGCCATTAAGATAATGAGGATGCTTATATTTGTTAGTGTATGTTTCATCAACCAGTGCCACTATTACAGTAATCTCACTTTCTCAATATATGTGCCAACAGGGGTGCTCGATTTTAGTGGAACTGCACAAAGATTTGGGTGGTTCATTGCCTCAACTGCCTCCTTACTTTCCTGTCAGTCACTTATCTCTGCTTCCAGTCAAAGGAAGTACTAATTGATAAGCTTCCTCACACAGGTTGGTACTGGCCTACGGCCTTCATCTTGATTATTGTGCTTTGTCATATTGTCGGCGTACGACACCTATGGGATCATGCGGATCCCTTTTACGGTTCGTCTAGGGAGAAGATGTACACAAAGAGCGGATCCAACGATCAACGCCGGGATCTTTTACCCAGGTTCGGGCCGCTGAGCAGCGTAAAACCCTACTCCTGTTTTGGTTTATTGTGGGTGTTTGAGCTCAGGTACACGGAGCGCTTCTTGGTGAACAGTACACAAGAAGGGCGGCTACGCATGCAATTGGGCTAGAAAGCTTCTCCCCCTCCTGTAGCTTCGCCTTGGGCCTCCTTTTATATGACAAAGGGGTCACCAACAGTGGCGAACAGCAAGTACAAGAGGTGTAAAGTAACTACAGTGTTAACATGCTTATCCCTGACAACTTAGGACAAGCGCATTAAATGGTTTACTTAGGTGTCCCTAACTTTCTTGGGGATGGAAAAAGAGCCCGTCCCATCAGCACCGCTTAATCCCATCCGCCGCTAGTGCCATGACACGCATCCAGGAGAACAAACCCTAAACGACAGGCTGGTCGCTGCGCTAGAGCGGTGGCAGGGCGGTGGGATCTTGCCGGGTGCGAGGGCTTGCCGGGTCTTTGCGAGCCTCCCCGGCAAGATCTTGCCGGGAACCCAGCCTTCGGTCTTCTGTCTTCTGATCATTGGCTTGAACGCCTTCTTGATAATCTCGTATTTGTTTCCAGCCGTTCTCCGGCAGGCCTTGCCGCTGGTATGGCTACAACCGTCCATGCACAAGTATGGGGTACTAAAAGACCCTAACTTTAGTACACCGACAGGAGCCCCCGGGCCTAGGCCATACACGGGTACGAGGCGTTGTTGGGCTAGGCCCTAACAGTGCACGGGCACGCGTGGCAGGAGTTTAACTATCGTAATCATCTTATTTACCGCGGCCCCCCACGACGCGCACTAAATGCGGTACGTGGGATGCGTGCGAGGGATGGCCGCAGTAGCAGTGCGCTCGTAAAAGCACATTCACATTGGTTTAGTAAAGAGGCAGCCCCGCGCCTTCCCCATAAAAGGGAATCCGCAGAAGCGCTGCTCATTTACCTCTCATCTTTTCCAATCTGGAAACCGCCGTCGCCTTCTTCCTCGAGCTTGAAACAGAGCCTCCCCCATCCATTTGCCACCTCCACGCCCTCATCATCCTCGGCCTACGCTTCCACAATCGTCATGCCGCCCAAAGCAAGCAAGGGCAAAGCGGCGAAAGTCGTCGATTCGGATGTAGGGCAGAAAAGCCTGATCTCGTGGAGATGCGGAAGGAACACGCCGTCTTCGCCCCGGCGCTCGACATGCGCGCCCTGGTTGAGTGGTACATGTGTATGTGGGGGAAGGAGACGAGGGCTCACCCTGCTACTCGCGTTCTCCCAGCTTCCATCAAGGGCGGTCCAGATAAATTCCCCTTCTTTGTCGCTTACTTTTACTGCGGGCTCTGCCCTCCGTTTTCTGATTTCTTCATCGACATCATGTACACATACGACTTCCGTCTCTTGGATTTCACGCCGAATGCCGTGACATGCATGTCGGTCTTTGCCCATCTCTGTGAAAATTTCGCCGGAGTAGCTCCCAGCACAGCCCTCTTTCGCCACTACTTCATTCCCCGTATCGAAACAGGAGACGCCCTTTCTGGTTCTATTACCTGGATTCCAAGGGCATGGAATAAAGATATATACCCAGACGGTCTCTACCGTAAGAAGTGGGATGAATGGCGGGTCGACTGGTGCTGGATTAAGGAGAAAGATCCTCAGCCGTTCTGTTTGCCCCGGCAAACGAAAGTGGTTCGCGGCAAGAACTGGAGCAGCCTCGATCCTCAAGATGAGAAGCTCGCAATCGCAATTACCAGGATCCACCGTCACATGGTTGTCAGGCTCACAATAGAAATGGTTGGCGCTGATTTCCTCCGCCGTCGCATCGCCCCTCTGCAGAACAAAGGGAGGCCGGCCTGGGAGTTCAAGAATGCAGCAGATATCATGAGGCTCCGCCCTGGTCTGAACAACAACTTGACAGTCCTGCAGCACACAGCTCTCTGCCACAAACTGTTCAGGCCTGATGGGAAATACAAGTTGCCGGCTGGCGTAATTCCCCTATTCAACAACTCTGCCTTGAGCTCAATTATCGCCATGATGCCGGTGTGTAATGCTCACGGCCTCGACGGAGCCTGGGAAGAGCCATCCACAGAGCACGCATAGGAGTTCTTTGATAACTTGTCGGAGAAAGCCATCCGGGAAGAGCCAACCCTTATCCGCCCCACCACTGACGACGAAGTGGCTTATATCGCTAGCAGGGCGGAAGAGGTGAACCTAGCCGCGGAGGCCGGCAACTTTGGCTTCGCGGAAGAGGAAACCAGTGAAGAAGAAATAACGTTAGAGGAGACCCTTGCCGAGCAAGGTGAAGTTGCCGGAGAGCAGAGTGGCATGGTTGTCGGGAGCTCTTCTGTCGAAGACACAGCCGAGGAGCAGCTACACGAGGAGCCCCCAGCTCCGGAGAAGAAGAAACGTGTTCTTCAAAAAGCCGTCTCTGGCGTCCCAACACGTCAACCTCCCTCGAGTGGCGAGGTTCCCGGCAAGGGGGCGGCCGACAAGGCTGCGCAGCGGCAAGAAGCCCAACAGCAACCCGTGCGACGTACGAGACACACAACCGTGGCAACAACTGGAGCGGCGGGGGCATCTCATACAACGGCACCAACGGCTGGAGCAGCAGGATCATCTCAATCTAGTGCTTCTGCCGGAGCCAAGCGTCCCAGGACCCCTTCTCCACCCCCTCGCACGGACATTGTAGAGGAGGTTGACTTCGACATCTCCTCTTTTAGTCCAGAAAGAGAAGAGTAAGGGTCCTTGCCGCATCTTTCAACTTCTGAATTCCTGGTCTTGCTTAACTTATTTGTTTTTCTTTGGCCTATCCCCACAGAGATACAGAAACGTTGGCGCAAAGGATGGCGAAGAAGGCGAAGACTTCAATGGGTGATGAGCCTCCGGCAAGCACCGTAGGTGCGCCAGAGCCCATCGTCATCAGCCCGGAGCCCAGCCCTCAACCCAGCCCCCAGCGTGAGCTCACTACCCATTTTCCACTGGCGAGCGTTGGGGAGAATATCTTCGCTATTGACATCACCGGGCTTGTAGGAGAAGAACGGCAACAAGGAGAGCCATTGGAGGCCGTCCCTGACGTGCCGCCTCCGTCAACTACGCCGCCCAAAGATGAACCTTTGGCAAGGGCTTCCACTGGTGAGCCCATTCGCGTTGAAGAGGAGCCGGCAAGCACGGGCACTGGCAATCCTACATCGGCAACCAATGTTGCCGGGAAAGGAGAAACCACCTCTCAACAGCTCAACACAGGTAAACCGTTCGCCTTGGTGCACTTGTCATTCTTTCTTTATTTTTGTCTTCTTGAACTTCAACTTCGGTCTCATCTTGTTTCCTTTCTTGGTCTTCAAATCTCCCTTCGATGGAACAAATGGATGTTGATATCGTCATCGAAGAGACCGCCAAGGACGCTGCCGTCGAGGCCGATAGAGTCGCAGCTGACGAGGCCGCCAAGGCCGCACAGGAAGAAACCACCAAGGGGTCTGCTGAGGGGGCCGGCAAGGAGACCGGCGACCATGCTGACGGCATTCCTGCCACAGGAGCGCCTGGCGCTACACCGGTCGCGGAGCCCCCAGCTGCCGGCGAGGCGATTGTCGAGGATCAACCGTCAACATCCGACGCCCCCCCCCCCCCCCCCCCCGTCAAGCAGATACCTTAAGGTTGGCGACAACCTGTTCGTCAGCATACCAGGGACGGCAAGCACCGGGGTGCCAACCGAAGGAGAAAATTTTGATGAAGACGTCATCGCCTCCGCTGGACTTAAGATCGTTGACGAGCCACGCGCCATCAGCAGTGGGTCCAGAGAAGAACAGCTCCTCCAAGCCATGAGCGACAACTTCCAAAAGCTTCAAGCGCTTCACCGCACCCGAAAGGAGAAGTTGGACTCCAGGGCGGCAGTTGTTGAAGCAGCGGAGGCAGATTTCCAGAAGCGCGTCGAGGAGACGCAAGTCTGGTATGCCGAGGCTTTCCAGGAACTGACGGCTGGCCGAGAACAACTGAATCAAAGTTGGAGCGAGTTCCTCTTAAAGCAGGCTGATGCCGAGAAGGCACAGGAGGAGGCCGCGCAGCAGGCTGCAGCAGAGGAAGCTCGCTTAACGGAACGTCGCGTCAGGCTCGATGCTTATGAAGAAGACCTTGCCGCTCGCGAGGAGGCGCTTGCCGCCAAGCTCCGCAGCAAGGACGAAGAGATCGAGAAGCTTGTCGCGTGGCGAACCCAGGAGCTGGAGCAGAGACACAAGGAAACACTCGAAGCTCTAGCCATAGACCATGCCGGCAAGTTAAAGGAAGCCATCGATGCCACCGAAGCTGCAGAGGCCGCCAAGAACGAGCTGGGTGATAAAGTGAAGAGGCTGGAAGCGGATCTCGAGGGCCATGGCGAGGAGATCTCGACGCTCAAAGCCGACAGAGAGAAGACTCTCTACAGCCTGGCGGAGATGCAAACCGCCATGTCTGGCAAGACCAAGGAGCTCGTCTCAGCCAATGAATCCATCGCTGATCTGACACTAAAGCTGGCGACGCTGGAGGAGTCCCTTGAGAACGGCAAAGCTCGCGAGAGGGCTTTGATCAAAGATCTCCAGAGTGAGAAGAGCCTGCTCAACAGCGCCGCCGCCACTTATAATGACTTTGAGAAAGGTGTGAAGATCTGGACTGAGCGCCTTGTCGACGTCACGGAAAGGCTTGCCACGGAACTGTCCACCACGGGCCTGCAAGACTTCAACTATTCTTCTGACGATAGGGTGGCTTCGAGCGCCAGGCTGACCATGTTCTTTGAGAGCATCGTTGACGCCCTCAAGCTGCTCCAATCTAACAGAGAAATCCTAATAACCAATGAATCCCGAACACTCTGCCGGGCTGTCCTCCGCAAGGTGCTCGTCAAAGTGGTGCATAAGAACCCTGGCATCAACCTCACCAATGTTCTTGCTAGCTTGCCGAAGGATATAGACCTCAAGGCACTCGAAGAGCTTGTCGCGCCTATCATTGATAGAGTGAGCTAAGTCAAGAGGGTCGAAGGCCAGCGTAGGGACTAGCCGCTTCGCTCCATTTTGTCGCCACCATTCCATGTCAAAGACAGTTTTATGTTAAGTTAGAATCGCGGCGGCCGTCAATGTAATATAACTTGCTATGTTTTGGATGAATGCATGCTATTTCCCTTGTCTGATTTCTTTCTGTATGGTCCATGCCCTACGCTTATCGGGAACTTGTCGGTGCGTGCACCCTTGCCGCGAGCGCTTTGAGGAACGGATCCTTAGCAGCCTGCTAGAGGTGCCGCTGCCGACAAGATACCTTGACGTTTTCAGTGCAGCCACTTAAGCTGTTGAGCGGACTCGAAACAAAGTAAGGGCGCAACCGATCACGACAAGGTTCCTTCGCGTGCAGGTTTTCCATACAAAAGCCAAAACCGTTCAAGGAAAACAAGTCTAAAATAAAAATTTGCTTAAGAGTTTTGCAACTTAGCTTTTCGTTGATGTACTCCTTATCGCAATATGTCGACTTGAACGTCGCCTGTTGGTGTCCATACCATCATTCCCCCCCGGCAAACTTGCACGCGAGGAAACCTTTTGTCCTTCGAGAAAAAGAAAGAAGAGAAAATAGAGATATGGAACCTTGGCGGTTCATTAATGCTTACCGGAAGCAGGTGTAATACAATATCTCAGACAAGCATGCATATAGATTGACACGAAAATCGACAAGAATTGTAAAACACTTAAGTTTATTCAACTATGCACAGGGTCTGCGCCTGGCTTTGTACAAAGGATCATATGCCTTGCCGGCAAGACTCGTACAAAAGGTGGTTGCCGGGGACCCGGCAACCGCGCCTTATGGGTAGAACTTATGAAGGTGTTCGATGTTCCAGGAATTGCTCACTGGAATGCCATCTTCGGTCTCTAGGCGGACTGCGCCGGGCCAGGTGACTCGTACTACCCGATAAGGGCCTTCCCACTTCGGCGTCAACTTGTTAGAATTCTTGGCCGACTGAACGCGCCGAAGAACAAGGTCGCCTTCCTCAAGGCTTCGGGCATGAACCTTGCGGCTATGATAGCGGCGCAAGGCTTGCTGGTAGCGTGCAGCTCGCACAGCATCCCGAAGACGATCTTCCTCAAGGAGCGTGGCATCATCTTGGCGCAGCTGCTCTTGCTCGAGCTCATCATAAGCGAGCACTCGAGGTGACCCATATATGAGTTCCGTGGGGAGAACTGCTTCTGCCCCGTAGACTAGGGAGAAGGGTGTCTGTCCAGTAGCTCGATTTGGTGTCGTTTTGATTGACCAAAGAACCGTCGGCAGCTCATCAATCCATCGTCTTCCGCACTTGCACAGCTTGTCGAAAGTCCTTGTCCTGAGACCTCGCAACACTTCAGCATTTGCCCTTTCCGCTTGGCCGTTGCTCCTCGGGTGAGCAACAGAAGCAAAATAGATTTTGCCGCCAAGGTCTTGGACGTACTGCATGAAGGTGCGGCTCGTGAACTGCGTGCCATTGTCGGTGATGATCCTGTTTGGCACACCAAAACGGCACACTAGTCCCTTGAAGAATTTGACGGCTGACTATGCTGTCACCTTTCTCACTGCTTCCACTTCCGGCCACTTCGTGAACTTGTCGATAGCAACGTACAAGTACTCGAAGCCCCCGGCAGCGCGGGGAAAAGGGCCCAATATGTCGAGCCCCCAGACCGAAAATGGCCAGGAAAGAGGGATTGTCTGAAGAGCTTGAGCTGGCTGATGCAATTTCTTTGAATGGAACTGGCACGCTTCACACTTGGTTACTAATGCAGTTGCATCCTGGAGAGCAGTGGGCCAAAAGAAACCTTGCCGGAATGCCTTGCCGACAAGAGCTCTTGAGCCTATGTGGGAGCCACATATGCCTCCATGTATCTCTGCCAACAGCTCCAGTCCATCCTCCCGAGGAATACACTTCAATTTCACACCGTTCGGTCTCTTTCTGTACAGGACATTGTCCACGAACTGGTACATATTAGACCGACGGGCTACTTTCTCCGCTTCTTCCTATTCTTCAGGGAGTTCTCCTGTTTGAAGGAATTGGACGATGTATTGTGCCCATGTTGGAGCCTGTGGCTCGACAACAAGGACCAAAGGCATATCTTCGGCCGTGGGAGCATTTGTCTCTACGGCAAGGGCTTGAGGCCCTGCCGGAGCCTGTTGCTCCCCGGCAAGCTTGGCGTCGTTCCCGGCAACTTCCTTGCCGGTGGCTTTAGGAAGCTCTGCAGGAAAGTACTGGTCGGAACTCAACTTCCTTCTTTTGTCTTGCCTCATCGATGGTGTTACGGATGGCTGAGTCAAGTGGAGCACAAAAGTTCCTGGTTCCACAGGTAACTTGAGGGCAACACGCTTTGACAGGTCGTCGGCAATATTGTTCTCCGCACGAGGAACATGCTTTGTTTGCAAACCGTCAAAACGCTCCTCCAACCTCCTCACTTCATCTACATATGCTTCCATCAACGGCCTCTGATAGTCCTTGTTAACTTGCCTGACGACAAGCTGTGAATCACCTCTAACGATGAGCTTCTTAATTCCAAGGTCCGCCGCGATCCTGAGACCGGCAAGCAGGCCTTCATATTCTGCAGTGTTGTTTGTTGATCTCTCCCGTGGAAAGTGCATCTGAATTACATACTTGAGGTGCTCTCTGGTGGGTGTGACAAGCAGCACGCCGGCACCGGCGCCTTGCAGCGAGAAAGCCCACAATCTGGTCGATGCGCGGCAAGGGAAAAGGATCTTTTGGACAGGCTTTATTGAGATCTGTGTAGTCGATACACAGCCTCCATTTTCCATTCGCCTTGCGCACTACAACTGGATTGGCCAACCATGTTGGATGGAGCACTCCTCTAACCAAACCTACCGCTTCCAGCTTCCTGATTTCTTCGGCAATAAATTCTTGCCGCTCCAAAGCTTGCTTCCTAACTTTCTGCTTGATGGGCCGTGCATGAGGACAGACAGCAAGGTGGTGCTCAATTACCTCCCTGGGAACACCGGGGATATCATATGGTTGCAATGCAAACACATCGACATTCGCCCGCAGGAAGGCAATGAGCGCGCTTTCCTATTTGTCATCGAGGGTGGAACTCACGGTGAAAGTTCCTCCCGTACCATCCTCCTTGATAGGCACCTTCTTAGTTGCTGGTGGAGCTGCCTTGGATTTCTTGCTCTTGCTGGTGGAGCTCTCCGGCACATCCTCAACGGGAGCGCAGCACTCCGAGGAGGTGCGCTTGCCGGAGTGTGTGCTAGAGGTCTTGCCGGTCTTCTTCCCTTTGGCGGCAGGAGCAAGTGCCTTGGCGGCAGGTGCTGCGACTGCCTCCTGGTAGAGTTGGTTAGTGCAGATAAGCGCATCCTTCTTGTCGGAGTGGATAGTAATGACGCTCATCGGCCCGGGCATCTTCAAGGTATTATAGGCGTAGTGTGCTGCCGCCATGAACTTGGCCAGCGCCGGACGACCAAGAATCCCATTATATGGCAATGGAATCTTGGCGCCGTCGAAAATGATCTTTTCTGTTCTGAAGTTCAGCTCACTACCAAATGTTACTGGTAGTGTGATCTTGCCCTTCGGCTGGCTACTGCCTGGGTTGATCCCTTGGAACGTGCCCATTTCCTCGAGATCTTCGTCAGGAATTTGCAATTTCTTGATCACATCAGGCGAGATCAAGTTCAAACCGGCCCCACCGTCAACTAACATTTTTGTCACCTTGAGGTTGCGGATCGTTGGTGAAACCAACAATGGCAAACACCCAACCGCAGTTGTGCGATTAGGGTGGTCCTCGGCGTCAAAAATGATAGGCGTGTTGGACCATTTCAATGGTTTTCGGGCATCGATCGACGGCTCTATCGCATTAATCTCGCGCGCCCACTGTTTAAGTCGGCGGTGAGAGGAATGCAACGAGGCGCCTCCGTGACTATGGGATCATGCGGATCCCATTTACGGTTCGGCTAGGGAGAAGATGTACACAAAGAGCGGATCCAACGATCAACGCGGGGATCTTTTACCCAGGTTCAGGCCGCTGAGCAGCGTAAATCCCTACTCCTGCTTTGATTTATTGTGGGAGTTTGAGCTCAGGTACACGGAGCGCTTCTTGGTGAACAGTACACAAGAAGGGCGGCTACGCATGCAACTGGGCTAGAAAGCTTCTCCCCCTCCTGTAGCTTCGCCTTGGGCCTCCTTTTATATGACAAAGGGGTCACCAACAGTGGCGAACAGCAAGTACAAGAGGTGTAAAGTTACTACAGTGTTAACATGCTTATCCCTGACAACTTAGGACAAGCGCATTAAATGGTCTACTTAGGTGTCCCTTACTTTCTTGGGGATGGAAAAAGAGCCCGTCCCATCAGCACCGCTTAATCCCATCCGCCGCTAGTGCCATGACACGCATCCAGGAGGACAAACCCTAAACGACAGGCTGGTCGCTGCGCTGGAGCGGTGGCAGGGCTGTGGGATCTTGCCGGGTGCGAGGGCTTGCCGGATCTTTGCGAGCCTCCCCGGCAAGATATTGCCGGGAACCCGGCCTTCGGTCTTCTGTCTTCTGATCATTGGCTTGAACGCCTTCTTGATAATCTCGTATTTGTTTCCAGCCATTCTCCGGCAGGCCTTGCCGCTGGTATGGCTACAACCGTCCGTGCACAAGTATGGGGTACTAAAAGACCCAAACTTTAGTACACCGACACATATCTATTGGTAATTTGGTATTGTGCTACTGTTTTGATACTTTCATGAGAAACTGCTTTAGTTTTGCATGTTAATCTAATGCAACTTATGTACGCGCCAATTCTTTGTGTGATGAGCCTATGCCACTAATAAAATAAACTAATACCACCCTTTAAGCAAGGCTACTATATTGCTATCTTTTTCCATTAAGATAATCACAATACCCGGACCGCATGCTCCCGCCACCTCGCGGCCGGCGACTGACACAAAACAAATGTTCTGCGAGCAGAAATATAAATAGTAAAAGCAAAAAAAAAGACTCACCGCCTACTAAAATACTGACATCTCAGACCCACCAGGTTGTCAACATAGTAAATAAATGAGTGAATTAAACATGGAGAGGCAGTCACCAAATAATTTTATTTTAGGTCGAGCAAATATAAATTGGGCTTTGGCCTGCCCAACCTAGTATATGTGCAGCTCACGACATGCTGACACCAGGATCCAGCAGGTCTCGACTGGGCTGTGGGACACCGAGTCTACTTTTTTTTCATTAAAAAATAGCGCAGCCAGGTTATGTTACCTTTTTTTAAGAAAAAATGCATAGCTAAGTTCTTATTTTCTACTCCCTCCGTATAAAAATATAACACGTTTTGGTAGGCTAAAATAGCCTACAAAATGTCTTATATTTTATAAGAATGTTGTGGCCAGGCCCACATTACTATTTAACCCAGAGAAGCAAATGTGTGTATTTCTAAAAAAAAGGTAATGGCTATAAATTATCTGAAAATATTAAATGGGGCTTGTCCGCAACATTATTTTTTAATCCAGCCAAGAAATAGGTGTCTTTCAAAAAAACAATTGGGCTTTAAATTCTCCTAAAAAAGTTAATGGGCTATAGTCCGCAACATTATTTTTTCACCCATCCTGTAAATTATTAAAGAAAATCTCTTGTCCAAACAAAATGCCCAGCCCAGTTTTACTTTTTATAACATTGCTCTGTCCAGCCAGCCCAGCAAATACATGTATTTAGAAAAGAAGCAAATGGGTTGTAAGTTCTAAGAAAAAAAGAATTAATGGTTGCAGCATACCCGCAACATTATTTTTTCACCAAGCCCAGCAAATGGGTGTATTTCAATTTTTTAACAAATGGGCTATAAATTCTAAAAAATATGAAATGGGCTGACTATCCGGCACAGAATAGGAAGCTCACATTGTGGGCCCATGAGGTTGAAGCCCACGCAAGGCGTTGTCAACTTGGTCAACAAAACGATTCTGATGGCCGAGGCATTGGATGTAAATCAAACGGTCAACGTGCTTCTTCAATCTCTCATCCTCTTCCTCCCGCGCTGGCGGGACCGTGCTGGGCTGCAATTTTTTTTTTTGCAAATTGCTGGGTTGCAAATCTAGACAAGGAGGCATGCATTCGGCTTGCCCAGAAAATTGGCTGAAATAACTAGTAAGAAAAAGGTTGTAAATATAAAAAAACAAAGCAAACTGGCAATTAGTTTCAAATTTAGGCTTTTTTCTTTGGATTTGAGATTTTAAATATCATTGGATTTTATTTAATCCAATTTTATTTTATTTTAAAATTAGTTTGAATCTAACGCAAAATTTTGGGATTAAAATAGTTTGGACTCCACCGAAATATGCGAAACTTCGTTGAATTTATTAACTGTGGAACTGGGCAGAAAATGGGCTGTAATAAATTCCTTAAGAATTAGCAAATGGGCAATAAATTATTTACAAAAATAGCAAATGGGTTGTATGTTGTCTGCCACACATTTGGAGGCTAACTTGTGGGCCTACGAAGTTGATGGTTACGCAAGGCTTTGTCAACTTAGTCAACAATCGATTCTACCAGTGTGACCATTCGATGTTAATCCAACGGCCATTGTGCTTCTTCAATCTCTGATTTCTTGCTCCAGCCACTGAAACCAGCGCCGACGGGACTGCCTTCTCCCGACTCTGATGGACGATTGTGCTACCGTGAAGGACTCACCGCCCCACCCTACTCCCACCGCTGGCCAGTCCATCCCTCTACTCACCCACACCTTCTGTTGTTCTCCGGCGACGGCAGCCTCACCCCGCAGTCAACCCTCATACTCCCCTCCACCTGGGACTACACTGCCACGTCTTCCCCGGCTTTGGGTCGTTCCCTTCCTAAGCCTCGCCGTCGTCCACCGCCTTGGTGCTCTCGATGGGGCGTGGTCAACATGGTCAACGAACGACAGCCATCGGAAGAGGACTGTACTTGGAGAGGCTGACGGCTAGGTCCATGGCCGCACGCAATGAAGTGCCTCCTTATTACGCGCAAAATAATGATTCCTCCACCTGACAGCTGGGACCCACTGGAAGTGCCTCCGTATTATGTGAAAAAAATGATTCCTCCCCTTGACAGCTGGGACCCACCAGCTATATCTTCGCACGCAAGGAAGTGCCTCCTTATTACGCGGAAAAGAAATGCTTCATTTCCCTAACATCTGGAACCCACTAGCTACATCTTCGCATGGAAGGAAGTGCCTCCTTATTACGCGCAAAAAAAATGATTCCCCCTGACAGCTGGGACCCACCCGGTCAAAGCGTACATAGCGTTATCTGTCTGGTCACGAACGTGTACGTACATGCTGGTCGATCGGTCTCTCTGCAATGATGAACCGTGGCCGAGTAAGTAGCGGCACGTATCGTTGTAGATCCCCCGTCTATATCGTGTACACATATGTACAACGAAGCTGCAAAAAATACGGCCACGTACGTACAAACGGGCGGTGTCTCGAATGCATACTCACGCATACGTACGGCCAGGGCTCATGTACATGGAGAGACAACGGATGGCAGCAATGGCCTCCTGTTCATCGGCAGCCAACCAGGTGGGTCGGAACAGAGAAACATTGTCGTGTTCATCGGGAGGCAACCAACTGGGTCAGAATGCGTCTTGTTCATCGGGAGCCAACCGGCTTGGACGGAACAGCCGAAACGGGGTCCTGTTCATCGGCTGGGGGGTGTGGCATACCGCAAAACGGAGGAAACGGACTTCCGTTCAACCGCCTACGGTCGAAACAGGGTCCTGTTCACCGGCTGGGGGTCTAGCGTACCGCAAAACGGAGAAAACGAACTTCTCTCCCACCACCTACAGTCAAAACGGGGTCATGTTCATTGGGAGGGTTGTGGCATACCGCAAAACAGAGGAAACGGACTTCTCTTCGAGTACCTACGGTCAAAATGGGGACCTATTCATCGGGAGGGGTGTGGCGTACCACAAAATGGGACTCCACGGGCTACTGTTCATCCACCGTCGACTTCCTCCAGCCTACACCGGCTACTGTTCATCCAGCCTCCACGGGGTCCTGTTCATCCACCCCCAACCAGCTGGGGTGTGGCGGCCTCCTCGGGGTCCTGTTCATCCAACGGCAACTGCCTACTACCATGGGGTCCTGTTCATCCAACCACCACCGGTTGGGGTGGGGCATACGAGCGGGCGGCAGCAACGGGAACTGTTCATCCATAGCCAACCAACCGGCTAGGTCAACTCACCATGTCTCGCGCAAGGGGCTCGATCGATCCGTCTCAACTCGTTCTATGTATCGCGAGCGCGGCAACAATAGGCACTATTCATCAAGAGGCAACCCAACCGGCTACATCTCGCACGTACGGGGGCTCGATCGGCTTCAGTAAGCAGCGAAGGAATCAATCGAATTTAGTTAGCAGTGAAGAGGGATCGATCGCGTTCAGTTAGCAGTGAAGGAATCGCTCGGGTTCAGTTAGCAGCGAAGGGATCGCTCGGCTTCAGTATCTAGTGGGATCGATCGCTCGGGTTCAGTACGTGTAGTAATGCGAGGGATCGATCGATCGCCTGGTTTCAGTAAGCGAACGCCTCGCTCGGGTTCAGTTAGCGAACGCCTCGCACACACACGCGTATGAGAGAAACGCGCAAACCACACGGCATTGCTCGGCCCCGACCACCCACCGTAACCGGGAACTCCTCGAAAATTTCCTCGCCCTCACTTCTACCATGATTTTTTCATCATGGACGGCCCAAAGAATGTCATGCGGGCGCGTCTCCGGCCCGCCCAGGACGAAAAGCCCATTTTCTGTCATAATTTTTTGTCATAGAAGTAGGATCCCACCACATCTATGATGATACGTGTTTTTTCACAATTATCATCATAGAAGTGTCATAAACATGACAGAAAAAGTTTTCGCTCGGGCCATAATGTCATGGATGTGTCTTTTTTTGTAGTGAAGATGAAGCCTAGTGATCCTAAATTTGATAATTGCTTGTTTGAGCTTCGTGATCTTATGCATGCTAAAGGTGATGTTGGAACCATTAGCAACATCATAATGGAAGCCATTAGACTTCATAAACTTGAACATTGTCATGATCATGAAACTAACAAATCCATTGCCTTAGGTGATGATCACATACATGTTGATGATGATGATGTTGAGCATGGCTACTATGATGAAGACGAAGAATTTGACATCGAATATGAGAAGACTATGAGAAATCTTAGTCTCATGGCAAATCTTCGAGATTACATGGCCGGAGGAAAAGAATGGATTCTTGATAGTGGATGTACCAATCACATGACCAGAGATAGAGACATGGTTCGTGAGCTTGCTAAGAATGATGGTCCACACAAGTATGTGACGTTTGGAGACAACTCCAAGGGTAAGGTACTTGGCCTTGGTAAGGTGGCCATATCCAATGATAGCTCCATTCAAAATGTTATGCTTGTTGAATCTCTTGGTTACAATCTTCTCTCCGTATCTAGACTAGCCGATTTTGGTTTCAATGTTCTATTTACCGAAGTAGATTGCCAAGTGTTTCGTCGAGATAATTATAATATGGTCTTTACCGACATCCGTAGAGGTGATCTATACATTGTTGATTTCACTAAAAGAGCCCAACCTCGTACATGTCTTATTGCAAAATCTTCTAAAGGTTGGTTATGGCATAGAAGGATAGGACATGTTGGCATGTGAAATCTTGATAAACTTGTTAAAGGAGATCATATTCTTGGTGTGAAAGATGTCATCTTTGACAATGATAGACTTTGTAGTGCTTGTGAAGCAGGAAAACAAGTTGGAGGAAGCCATCCCGTAAAGAACATTGTGACCACAAGGAGACCACTCGAACTACTCCATATGGATCTCTTCGGTCCCAATGCTTACAAGCGCCTTGGTGGTAACTCCTTCGGTTTGGTCATTGTTGATGATTTTTTCAGATTTACATGGGTGTTATTTCTCGATAACAAATCGCAGGTACAAAAGATCTTCAAGAACTTCGCTAGGAAGGCCCAAAATCAATTTGAAGTGAAGATCAAGAAGGTTCGCAGAAACAATGGAACGGAGTTCAAGAACGCCAATGTGGATACCTTTCTTGATGAAGAAGGCATCTCACATGAGTTCTCGGCAATGTACACACCTCAACAAAATGGAGATGTTGAGAAGAAGAACCGTACCCTTATCGAGATGGCGAGAACGATGCTAGATGAATACAAGACGCCAAAACACTTTTGGGCAGAAGCAGTTGTGACGGCTTGTCATGCTACAAATCGACTTTATCTTCACAAGCTTCTTGGTAAAACGGCGTATGAGCTAATCACCGGTAACAAGCCACAAGTTGGATACTTTCGAGTATTTGGCTCAAAATGTTTCATTCTTGATAAGCATCGTCGTTCAAAATTTGCTCCTAAATCACATGAAGGTTTCCTACTCGGTTACGAATCGAACTCTCGCACTTACCGTGTCTACAACAACTTCACTCGAAAAGTTGAAGAGACAGTAGATGTGAAGTTTGATGAATCTACAGCTCGCAAGTCGAGCAATTGCCAATTGATGTAGGAGACAAAGATCCTTCGGAAGCAATCCAAGACTTGTCCATTGGCAAGATTCGTCCCATGGAGGTGAAGGAGAGTACTTCGTATACTCAAGTGGAAGCCCCCACTTCTCATCAAGGAGATCCACAAGTTGACATGGAGGCATCCACAAGTGGTACTCGTCAAGATGAAGAGAATGAGGAAGTGCAACAAGAAGATCCACCACAACCTCCTTCTCCACCACCTCACGACAACAACAACAATGAGGAAGATGATGAGGAGGAGGAACATCAACACAACCCAAGCAAAAGCTACCTCGAGTTAGAGCAAGAATTGACAAGAACCATCCCGTTGAGCAAATTCTTGGCGACATCAAATCCGGGAGAATCACTCACTCTAAATCTCGTTTAGCTAAATTTTGTGAGCATTACTCATGCATCTCTAGTATTGAACCTATGAAGGTAGAAGAAGCTCTCGAAGACCCGGATTGGGTAAATGCTATGCATGAAGAACTACAAAACTTCGAGAGGAATCAAGTTTGGACGTTGGTTGAGAAGCCCAAAGATGAGCAGAACGTCATCGGAACCAAATGGGTGTTTCGGAACAAGCAAGATGAGGATGGACAAGTTGTACGCAACAAAGCTTGCCTAGTGGCTCAAGGCTACACACAAGTCAGAGGTATGAACTATGGTAAGACCTATGCCCCCGTTGCTAGACTTGAGTCCATTTGTATTCTTCTTGCTTATGCCAATCACCATGATATCACCGTTTGTCAAATGGATATTAAAAGTGCTTTCTTAAATGGTGAAATTGAGGAGGAAGTTTATGTTAAACAACCTCCCGGCTTTGTTAATCCCAAGAAACCAAACCATGTTTATAAACTTCATAAAGCTCTTTATGGTCTCAAGCAAGCCCCTAGAGCTTGGTACAAATGCTTAACAAAGTTTCTTGAAAAGGTTTCGAAACTGGGAAAATTGATTCAACCTTGTTCACTAAAAGAGTTAATGGAGAACTATTTGTATGCCAAATATATGTTGATGATATCATTTTTGGATCTACTAATCCTTCTTTAAGTGAAAAGTTTGGAAGGTTGATGTCAGAAAAGTAGGAGATGTCTATGATGTGTGAACTCAAATTCTTCCTTGGTTTGCAAATCAAGCAAACTAGGGAGGGTACCTTTGTTTATCAAACAAAGTATACCAAGGACATATTCAAGAAGTTCAACATGCAAGAAAGCAAAGGTATGAAAACTCCCATGCCTACCACCAGACATCTTGACTTGACAAAGGATGGCAAACCCGTTGATCAAGAGGTTTATCGATCCCTGATTGGTTCATTGCTATATCTATGTGCCTCCCGTCCCGACATTATGCTAAGTGTGTGCATGTGTGTACGATACCAAGCGGCACCAAAAGAGTGTAATCTCAAGGCCATGAAAAGAATTGTGAGATACTTGTTACATACACCAAACTTTGGCATTTGGTATCCCAAAGGATCCTCTTTTGATCTTGTTGGCTACTCCGATTTGGACTATGCCGGAGACAAGGTTGATAGAAAATCCACTTTGGGTACATGTCAATTTCTTGGTAGATCTCTTGTGTCTTGGTCTTCCAAGAAACAAAATTCGGTATCTCTATCCATCGCCGAAGTGGAATACATTGCAGCCGGATCGTGTTGCTCTCAATTACTATGGATGACACAAACTCTCAAAAATTATGGGATACATGTGAAACATGTGCCATTGCTTTGTGACAATGAGAGTGCTATTAAGATTGCACACAATCTCGTGCAACATTCTCGAACTAAGCATATTGAGGTTCGTCACCATTTCATTCAAGATCATGTTGCCAAAGGTGACATTGACCTCAAGCATGTTCTTACCGACAAACAATTGGCGGATATCTTCACTAAACCTCTTGATGAGAAGATATTTTGTCACTTGAGGAGTGAGTTAAATGTCATTGACGCTGCCAATGTGAACTAGAAACTCACTTGGATGCATGCAAGGGCATGAATTTTTATGACTAATCCTTGATATTTCTCTTATGATGATCATTTCACATCTTGGATAAATTGCTCCCTTGTATTGCATTTAACCACTTGTAGGTACTTGGATAAGCCTCTTGTCACAAGATTGCATCCCACTCTTATCTTGAGCAATCTTGTATGAACCAAGTATCAAGGACCTATCTTGGTCTGCCCAAGGAACAAGACAACTTAAAAATATATCCTTTGACAACATTTGATAATTCACTTTCACTCTTGTAATTTTGGATATACATGTTGTTCCTTGCAAATCTAACCCATGTAGGAAGAATAACTACAAACGAAAAGGATTGCTCCCAACATCATTCAATGAGCATCCAGTACAAGTTCAACTACATGATGGACATCAGCACCAAAAACCCAATGTAAGTTCTCACACCTTAGAGGAGCTTTACTCAAAGACATGAGCCAAAGCAACTCAACAAGATGTGAATACATTAAAATGCTTAAATGAAAAATGGTAACCCCATTTTGAGCTTAACGATGAGTATGACCTATGATCAAGTGTTCTCACTTGACTCCTAAGTCAATATACTCTAACATAGGTGACCTAGTCACCGACCCTCTTCTAGATGAAGCTCCTAGTATCCCTTTTAGATTCCTTTTCTTGTTGCTTTTGGTTGTTTTGTTCCCCTTTCAAAAAAAACTTCATCTAGATGTCTTTCTTTCTTTTAGATTCCTTTCTTCTAGTCAATTCATTGCAAATCCTATTCGAATTCCTTGAATATCTTTGTGAGAGCCTTTTGCCAAGTGAGTTGAGTTGACAAAATATTCTCTCTGCCTTGAAATCGGTACCTCGGACCTGAAACACATCGGCTACACCGAAATGCACTTAACACTGCATCTTAGTTCATCGGTACAACCGAAAAGGACAAAATTGGATCCACCGATATGATCCTTCTGTGAGCTGCCTATCTCGGACTCATCGATCGATACATCTCGGAGTCACTGAATTCACTGCTTATAGAACCTTTTGTCAAATTATCTTTATTTCTTTTCCAGCTCCACTCAATGATTCTTTCCCTCTGCCTGCATCTACAGTTAAATCATGGCTAGTTGTGCCTCTCGAGGACCACACCCACTTGGTCAATAACCTTGAAGCTGAACCCTTCTTGGAAATTGATGTCAAAGGGGGAGAGAGATGCACATCAAAGCTTATTACAAATCTCTTCTTTATCAAAAGGAATATCCTAAAGGGAGAGAGATGCATTTTATAAGAGGAGAGAATCCTACATGTTTCTAAGAGGGGAGAAACATGTATTTGATCCTAGTTGATTTACTATGTTGTCATTTTGTGTGTTTGCTCTGATTTTGTCTCACCCTACCCACTCCCAATATCTAATTCTAAGATTCAGGGGGAGAGGAAGCTCAAGTCAAGTTTAGGGGAGAAATATCATGGGAATTTTATTGCAAATCTTGTTTGATCTTTTGGTGACATGATTGCATCTATAAGAAGTACTCACCCAGTGATACTCTCTTCTTTACATGTCATCCCTATCTTAGTATTCTTGTTGGTCTTGTGTCCATTTCCTTTGGAGAAATTATCTTGTGTTATCTAACCCTGTTTTCTCAAGTGTATTTCTACAGGGATTTGATCAAGCACCTCAAGGTAAGTATATGCATCACACTCATGTGCATGATGATCTCTTCCTTGATTGCACATACTGTTTGCAAGAAAGAATCATGGACATGAAGGTACCACACTTTCATCCTTTTGCTCTGATGCATATACCCAAGATACATGTAACACATTACAATCCCTTCCTATTGTGCATCTACACTCTATAGATTATCATCATTTAATAACTGCACACTTGTAGGGGGTGCATATGCACGTTACATGTTTTCTCAAAGCTTTCATACATTTTCTGTTACATCCTTATTTAAAGCTTTGATGTATGTTGTCATCAATTACCAAAAAGGGGGAGATTGAAAGCACATTTGCTCCCTTGGTGGTTTTGGTAATTCATGTCAACATACATGTTGTTGGACTAATGCTTTTTATCTAGTATATTTCAGATAAGTCCAACAGTGGCATGGCAAGGACATGAGAATGTGAACCCTCTCAAAATGCTAAGGACATGGATTGGCAAAAGCTTCAAGATTCTACATTTTTGGTTAAGTAATCTGAGATCACATTGAGTCCTATAGGAAAGCCAATACTATTAAAAGGGGATGAGGTTTTGATGATGAGTTTGTTGCTCAAGTGCTTGAAGATACTGCTCCAAAACCCTCAACCACATTTTGCCAATCCTATCTGTCCAAACCCTAAAAAGCCAACTCGGTCCCACCAATCTACTTCTATCCGGACTCACCGAGTTACTTTAGACAGAGCCATAAGCCAAACCCTAACACTTCGGTCCTACCGATATGGATCTCGGTCCCACCGAGATGGCATGACCAAGTTTCTGTAATGCAATCGCTTCACTTTGGAATTACCGAGTTGAAACGATCGGTTACCGAGATGAGGTTCCGCCCTAGCCATTCCACTTCGGTCACTCCGAGTTGTTCTGATCGGTCTCACCGAGATGTCCAATGTTTGAATCTTTTACATAGGTCGGTCTCACCGAGAATTTGCTTTGGTGTCACCGAGTTGGGTCAAAAGGTTGTAACGGTTGGATCTTTGGGTGAAGCCTATATATACCCCTCCACCCCCACTCTCTTCATAAGAGATCCATCAGAATGAAACACAACTTCCACCATTCATTTTCTGAGAGAGAACCACCTACTCATGTGTTGAGATCAAGCCACTTCATTCCAATCATTTGAACCTTGATTTCTAGCCTTCCCAAGTTACTTTCCACTCAAATCCTTCTCCTACCATAGTCAAATTTGTGAGAGAGTGATTGAGTGTTGGGGAGACTATCTTTTGAAGCACAAAAGCAAGGAGTTCATCATCAACAACAACATCTATTACCTTTTGGAGGGTGGTGTCTCCTAGATTGGTTAGGTGTCACTTGGGAGCCTGCAAGATCATGTGGAGTTGAACCAAGGAGTTTGTAAAGGCAAGGAGATCGCCTACTTCATGAAGATCTACCCCGAGTAAGGCTAGTCCTTCGTGGACGTAAGCCATGATGGACTAGACAAGGTTGCTTCTTCGTGGACCCTTCGTGGGTGGAGCCCTCCATGGACTCGCGCAGACGTTACCCTCCGTGGGTTGAAGTCTCCATCAACATGGACGTACGATAGCACCACCTATCAGAACCACGCCGAAAATCGCCGTGTCTTCATTGCATTTGATCTTCACATCTCTACCCCTTTTAGTTTCCGCACAATTGCATGTTGTACTATTTCTATTGCTCTATCTCTAGATATGGATGTGTAGGAAGTATTGGTAGTATTTTAACTAGTGCCAAAATCTGCCTAAATCTCAAGAAAACTAAAAACTGCACCTTTGGTTGGTTAAGTGTCTATTTACCCCCCCTCTAGACCTATCTTCTCGACCCTACAGTTGTCAAGCTACCCTTTGCTTTTATAAGGTTGTGAAAGACCAAGAGTCCCTTCTACCCCACCGGGTTAATCGCCATGCTTCAACCCTTGGCGCAATTATGCGTGTGTGGGGGGGAAACAAATCTTGATGATATCCCCCAAAATGCGGAGCATGATCCTCGCATTGATAGGACGTGCCAATGAGAAAACCACCTTGGGCCGCGATTCGAGTAGCAGTAACTGACTCGCTTTTGCATAAGTGGCAACGCTTCGGAAAAGTTGTCAGGTTATAAACACTGTTCACACACAAGTGGCAGGCCTTCGAGGCTAAGTTATCTAAAAGACCTCGGTTGACGAGGCATGGCTCTTTAAACATGTGGTCGATGGGCAGCCCCGTTAGAGGGAGAGCCCGGTGAATTGCTTTGCACAAAAAGCCTAAGGTTTATATAAACAAACACCAGTTAGAAGGAACTCGCCTGCCGAAGATCACAAGTCGAAGTCATTCGTCCGAGGAAATTGCTATCCCCGGCTCCGAAGACAAGTTCAGGGGCTACTGACGGTGTCCTGGACTAAGGGGTACCAACCTAGTTGGCCCACAGTCCATGGCCCGAGCTTATGGCCCACCGATCTAGTAAGGAAGGACTCCGGGAGCCTCGAACTTGGGCGTGGTGAAGATGGACTCTGCCGAAGACGTGGCGTGTATCCCAAGGATTGCTACTGCTATTGGCATATGTTTCTCCAGCTAGCAACCGACCATGTGTAACCCTAGATACCCCAGTGCCTATATAAGCTAAGGGGTTTAGTTCGTAGGCCAGGATTCATCCTTACTCACCTTAGGGTTAGAACACAACATATGATCTCGAGGTAGATCAAGCCTATACTGGATACATCATCATCAATACAATCAAAGCTGGACATAGGGTTTTACCTCTTTGAGACGGCCCGAACCTGGGTAAATATTGTCCCCTTCATCTCCTGTTACCCATCGATCCGAGATCTACAGCTCGGAGCCCCCTACCCGAGGTCTGCCAGTTTTAGTACCGACACTCGGGGGTACCATCCAGATATCGAGAGCTGGCCACCTTGCAGATCTTGGCTCCTCCACACTCCCACAAGCTAACTCCTCGGCAGTGCGGCACTCCGCAAAAGTAATGGCACCACAGATCAAAATGTGGTTGGCACCCGAGGAAGGCCTCGCAGAGGATGACAAAGCAAGTTATGTGGAAAATAGAGTTGGGGGAAAGGTTGTGGAGCTGGAGACCATAAAAGTGTAATAAGCCCCTTAGAAAACGGTGAATTGGGAAGCCGAGATCCTAGAGTAAAAAGGGGATGAAACACACCCGCTCATGCTTTTCAGGTTTGGGGTGAGCATCTTGGGTGAAATCACCATTAACGGCTACCAGCCCGAACGGGAAAAGGCCACCTCCGGAGAAGGCAAATAACCTAACTACACTAGTCAATCTAGCTGGCCCTACGCAATAGTACAACTTTTCAACTCCCCCTCGAGGAGGCCGGTGGAGCGCAAGGGTGAGTCCGTGGCAGGAGCCATTAGAGCAGAACTCTTGGTGCGGCGAGTCGCTAGGTCAGGCGGGAGGCGGGAGGCGGTCTAGCGGAAGGAGAAGTAAAATCGCTCCATTGGGTTGCCCGACCCCTTTTATGTGGAAAGTTTGGAAAATTCACAAGGGGACGTTTAAGTCTGCAAGCGTAACTCACGCACGTTCCCCAGGCGACATGCGTGTGATGGACGCGAGGATTGAGGGGGCAGCCAATGATTCCACTCCGTGTGCGTTGAGGTCCGTAAAGGCTGCCTTGTGGTGGGACCCCGTACGGCGTGAGCGCGCCCCAAGAGTCCCAGATATGACAGCACAATGTAGAAACAGTCAATGATGTCAGTAGTGGGCCCCGGATGCTCGGGCCCAGTCGAGTTACTTCACCCCTAAGGAACAGACGTTTGAGTTAGATCCCCGGCTTGAAGATATCTTGGGGAAATTTTTGTAACTCAAATTTGGATAATCTCCTTGGATGCCTGGGGTATACGACTCCTCTGAAAAGTTACATACGATGTTGAACTAGCTTACAAGACCGAGATGAAGAGCAGCTCGGGAAGACCGAGGAGTGTCCTCGGCTTGAAGACTGGTTCAAGGGCTACTGACGGAGTCCTAGATTAGGGACTGCTTGGCAGGACGGTTGCCCATCCTTTGGGTTGGGATGAGGAACCCCCCTAAGCCTATCACCAGTGGGCCTCGTTCATCTAGTCCAGAAGCTTCGAGAAGGAATGACACGAAGACTTGGCGTATAGTCCAAGGCATAAAGATAGTCCTTGGCATGTTTGACCTATAGATACGGCTGACCATGTGTAAACTCTAGGTACCCCCGGTATCTATATAAGCCGAGGTGCCAGGGCCGAAGAGGGTTGATTCATTCACATTCGGTCTCGTGGTAGATCACATGTACTTGTACCCCATCACAATCAATATAAACAAAGCAAGACATATGGTTTTACCTCTTTGAGAGGGCCTGAACCTGGGTAAACATCGTGTCCCTTGTGTCCTTGTTACCAGCTAGCCAAGACTACCAGATCAGGACCACCTACTCGAGATCCGTCGGATCTAGCTCTGATACTTGAAGTCTTCATGAGCAAGCAAGTTGGATGCACACCCACGTAGTTGCATTAGAGAGCTTTCATACACTTATATCTCTAGTGCATCCGTTGCATGGCAATCCCCACTCCTCACATTGACATCGATTGTAAGGCCTCTCCATTGCCTAACGATCAAGCCTCATTGATGTGAATCTTTCTTATACTTTTTATATTCACATAAATCCCCATCATCATTCTCTTTGCCATCCTAAGAGCTAAGACCAAGGCTTGTGAATTGAGAATTAAGCAAAGTGCAAAGTAGTTGAAAAGGGCTCGTCAAGGATTTGGTTTCTTGACTAAAACTCTAGGTTGTGTTATGGGAAGATGTTTGAATATGACAAAGCCTTGATTGACTGGGGACATGTATAAGAAATCATGAGTATTAATTGGTATTACACGAAAGCATTAATCCATGAAAAGCAATAGTAATCTTGTTTACACGTTTGATGTTACTTGCTTGTTATCAACTATAAGATAATTGCCTTGAATCACTTTTGTCCTAAGTTCACACCACTGTTACATCTTTTGATCAAGATTATGCTTGGTAGCATTTAACATCAAAAAATATCTTTGTTTATCATTTACCTACTCGAGGACGAGCTAGAATTAAGCTTGGGGATGCAAAACGTCTGAACGTATCTATAATTTTTGATTGTTAAATTCTACTCCCTCCAATCCAAAATAAGTGTCGCAATTTTGAACTAAGATTAATTCAACCTTAGTTCAACATTGCGACACTTATTATGGATCGGACGGAGTATTATGTTATCATTTTTATATACTTTTTGTATCAATTTATATTATTTTTTTGGACCAAACTATTAATTTAGTGCCCAGTGTCAGCTCCTGTATTCTGCTTGCTTCGGTTAGGAAATCAATATCTACGGAGGTCAAAATACATTGCCGATTTAACACGATTATTTTGGGCAACAAGAAACACTGGAAGCTTCGCGAGACATCGAGATGAGACATCAGGGCCCCACATGGACACGTGGCACGGCCAGGGGGTGGCCACGGCACCTGTCCATGTGGGGCCCATGGGACCTGCCTTGATCTGATTCCACCGCCATAAATTCCTATACATACCGGACCATCCGTCGTTCCTTCAGAATAATTTTATCACTGCCGTAAGCCTCTGTTCCAAAGAGATCCCATCTGGAGGCCTGTTCCGGAGTTCTGGTGGAGGGGGAAGCCATAGCCGAAGGCCTCTTCATCAACCTTGTTGCCTCCATGACCATGTGTGAGTAGTTCCTTCAGGACGTACGGGTCCATAGTAGTAGCTAGATGGTTCCCTCTCTCTCTTTGGATCTTCAATACCATGTTCCCCTTCTTCCTTGTGTGATTGGGATCAATCCGATGTAATTCTACGGTGTGTTGTTGGGACATGATGAATTGTGAGTTTATGATGAGATGTTCATTGAATCCAATTGAATCTTTTAAAGTTTCTTTGCTGCATAACTAAGTATCTATGTACACTTTCCGAACTATTTGTCTTCTCTAGCCAAGATTGATGAGTAATTCTTCAGAGGGAGTGGTGCATAGTAGTGGGTTCAATCTTGCAGTGTTCTATATCGAAGTGACAGATTTTTTTATGGGGACAAGACACATATTTGTATTGTTTGCACTAAGGATAAAACAACGGGGTTTAATCTTATTGCTAGATTTCTTTCTGTCTACATTATGTCATCTTGCTTATTGCAGTACTCTGTTTCTTGTAAACTTTATACTTTGAGATGCATGCTGGATAGCGGTCTTCGGGTGGAGTATTAGTAGTAGACGTCAGTATGTTTAACGACCTACTTATCACAGGCGTAATGCCTATATGAGATTATGCCATGAATGATCATAGTCATAAAGATCATTTTTCTAGTCAAATGCCCACTTGTAATTTGTTACCATGTCATTTTCCTGCTTTCAAGAGAGATACCTCTAGTGAACCAATGGCTCCTGAGTCCATTCTCCATTAATACTTTCTTCTACAAAATTGCCTTCTCATTTGCCTTTTGCCATTTGTCGTGTCACTATATCATTACCTATCTATCTATTTGCTTTTAACCTTATACCTAGCAAGACAAGGGGCTTGACAACCCCCCTTGCCAACTTGGGTGCAAGTATTTTATTTGTTTGTGTGTAGGTACTACATATCTTGTTTTATTGACTCCTATTGGTTCGATTAAACCTTGGTTCTTAACTGAGGGGCCACGCCCCATGGTCGTGTGGGCCCCACCCGCACCGTCTTACATCCATTCTTCGCCTATAAATCCATATTTCGCGAAACCCTTCGCAAGATTTTTCCGTTGTCGCAAGCTTTTGTTCCGAGGAGGTCCAAACTAGAGGCATGTTCCGGTACTCTGTCGGAGGGGGAATCCATTGACAGAGGCTTCTTCATCGACCTTGCTACCTCCATGAACATGTGTGAGCACTTCCTGAAAGTGCAACTAATCCCCAGGTGGTTTTGGTAATTAATAACAACATATACATCATTTGAACTAATGCCTATTCAAAGATAATTTCAGGAAAGTTCAATGTAGGTATGGCAAGGACATGTGAATGTGGACCCCTCAAAATGCAAAGAACATGGATTGGCAAAAGCTCCAAGACTCCACATTTTTGGTTAAGTGATCCAAGATCACATTGAGTCCGTAGGAAAGCTAATATACTATTAAAAGGGGATGAGGTTTTGATCATGAGTCATTTGCTCAAGTGCTTGAAGATATTGCTCCAAAAACCTCAGCCACACTCTCACAATCCAATCTGTCCAAAACCCTAAAGTCATTCTCAGTCCCACCGAAACACTCTCATCCGGACTCACCGAGATACACCAGACAGAGCCACAACCTAAACCCTAGAAACTTGGTCTCACCGAGATGGCATTCGGTCCCACTGAAGTGCACTAGTAAACTTTCTGTAGTCCATCGACTTCATTTCAGAATCACCGAGTGAAACCAATCGGAATAACCGAAATGATGGAAGTGCTTAGGTCTTCACATATCGGTTCCACCGAGTGGATTCATCCGGTCTCACTGAAACGTCTAACGTTCGAATCTTTTGCACTAGTCGGTGCCTCTGAGAATTCCTTTCTGTCTCACCAAGTTGTGCATAAAGGTGTGTAACGGCTAGATCTTTGGTGATGGCTATATATATACCCCTACCCACCACCTACTCTCAGAGAGAGAAACCAAGACGAAGCCACTACTTCCCATATCCATTTTCTGAGAGAGAACCACCTACACTTGTGCTGAGATCGAGGCATTACACTCCAACCATTTAATCCTTGATTTCTAGCCCCCTCAAGTTGCTTTCCACTCCAATCCTTCTCCCACCACCATGCCAAATCTGTGAGAGAGTGATTGAGTGTTGAGGAGACTATCTTTTGAAGCACAAGAGCAAGGAGTTCATCATCAACAACAACATCTATTACCTTCTAGAGAGTGGTGTCTCCTAGATTGGTTAGGTGTCACCTGGGAGCCTCCAAAGCTTGTGGAGTTGAACCAAGGAGTTTGTAAGGGCAAGGAGATCGCCTACTTCGTGAAGATCTACCCAGAGTGAGGCTAGTCCTTCGTCGGCGCAAGCCATGATGGAATAGACAAGGTTGCTTCTTCGTGGACCCTTCGTGGGTGGAGCCCTCAGTGGACTCGCGCAGCCGTTACCCTCCGTGGGTTGAAGTCTCCATCAACATGGACGCCCCAGCGGTACTACCGCTGAGGTTGCAGTACGAAGAAACCAATGGGGGGCAGTACAGCAGCAGCGGTACTACCGCCTGCTTACTACTGCCCCACTGCCGTGGAGATGACAAACGAGTCCAGAGAGCTAAAAATAACCGGTAGTAGCAGCGAAAGTGGCAGGACGGTACTACCGTTGGACAGCGGTACTACCGCCCTCAACTTCCGCTGAGCGTGAGAAGGCAACAGAACACTCAAGATAAGCGGTAGAGGCCGCGGTAGCTTCAAAGCGGAAGTACCGCATAAGCGGTACTACCATGGAGCTGGGTGGTACTACCGCTTGGGAGCTGAAAAACTACCCGAGACAACAGATGCAGCCAAGAAAACCGGAACTGCCACAACTTCTGCATATGAGCTCCGAATAGAGCAAACTCAAGCTCGTTGGATAGATGATGACAAATACTATCCAACAGCGACAACGGTGAAGAACCGGCATAAACTCCAATGGTGAAGTATGCCTAAGATATAGAGGAGTGAAGCCTCCAACGGTGAAGAACCGGCATAAACTCCAACAACAAAAACATCATAGAAGATGCAAATGAACTCCGTTTTCGATGAGCTTGAGCTTGTCATGAAGGAGACCAAAAGCTCAACGACTCTCAAAGCAAAAAGGCCAAACAAGATGTCAGGACCCCGATCCTAAGTCACACCGGTCTAGCATGTAACACATCATATCACTTTGCGGCCTCACGCACGGTAACCCACGGCTGCCGCCTTTACCTGGGCTGGGACCGTTTGCGCCTTTTGGCTCACGTATATGATTGTGTCGCTAGCATCCATTTGACAGAGAACCCGGGCCGACATGACTAGTCGTAAACCAAGGTGGCACAAACTTACAGGGACAGGCATACATGACCCAGCAATGCACGTGTCGGTCAGTAGCGAGTGTAACTGAGTCGTAGCAAGCTACAAGGACTCCAGTAAAACACCACGTGACATTTCCCCGTAGGGACAGACACAGGAGCAAAGAAGGACACATGCCGGTCAATCCATGTGTTCCGGATGGAAGCACTAGGAGGCATTTCCCCATAAGGAAGTCTACCAAGAATAAACAACTAGGTGTCGGATCCCACACATACCAGTGCATTTCAAACATACACACAATATGCACGATATGTGTAGATACAACATGGCCTCACAACATAACTCTATTGTAACGCCCAATATGCGGGTCTATCCTCAAGGAACTCGGAAGTTCCACCAAGGATAGAAGCGCATATCGAAGACGCTTCGCAAGGTGGATATCATTACAACATACCATGTGCTGAATAGATGAGAATACCAGATAAAGGCTTACACTCGCCACAAGCTACAGCATGAATACATCAAAACATCAATACATAGCAATCATCATACAGAAGAGCAGGATCCGACTACGGATGAAATCAAGCAAAAAAGAAGAACGACATCCACCCTGCTAGTCCCAGGCTGCCAACCGGGAACCCATCCTATGATCGACGAAGAAGAAGAAGAAGCAGAAGAACTCCAAAAGCAAACATGCATCGCTCTCACATCAAAGCATCGCTTTACCTATACCTGCACCTGTTGTTGTAGTAAACTGTGAGCCACGAGGACTCAGCAATCCCATTACCATGGGTATCAAGACTAGCAAAGCTTAATGGGTATGGAATGGTTAAGTGGTGAGGTTGCAGCAGCACTAAGCATTGTATGGTGGCTAACTTACGAGTACAAGAATAACAAGAGTAAACTACGCATAACGATCGCAATCTAGTAATGATCAAGAAGTGATCCTGAACACCTACTAACGAGTCAAACATAACCCCACCGTGTTCTCTTCCCGAACTCCCTCGAAAAGAGACGGTCACGGTTACGCACGCGGTTGGTGTATTTTAATTAGATTTAGTGTCAAGTTCTCTACAACCGGAGGTTATAAATTTCCAAGTCGCCACATAACCGCGGGCACGGCTCTACGAAAGATTTAACCCTGCAGGGGTGCTCCAAGTAGTCCATTATAAATTACCACACACATCCAATGGAACATCCTCACACCATGATAACACGATGCTTACGATAAGGAATCCCGGTGGACAAGCCACTCGTAAAAGGTAAAACTAAACCAGCAAGACCTCCCGACGTGTCGACGATCCTGATAGGATCCGCGTATCTCGTTCTCAGGACACGACGGATGAGCTATGGTTACAACGACCAAGTCCACGAGTTGCCTCGGGCGGCGCCGCAGGCTGCTCTAGTTTGGAACAACACTCATGAGGAGCACTGGCCCGGGGTTGTTGATTAATTATCCTCGGGGGCTAGCAGGTCCCTATGCAAGTTTTAGTTGTTATTAGGCAAATGTAGTACCAATGTTGGGCCTTGCTGGAGATGTTTATCCTAAAACGAATGATCAGGGGGGTTCCCATTTGCCCCACATGTGTTAGAAGCGGTCATCAAGGAACATAACACTGGTATTACGGAAACTAGGGTGGCATGAGTGGGACAAAACACCAGGCAAAAGGCCGAGCCTTCCACCCATTACCAAGTATATAGATGCATTAATTAAATAAGAGATATTGTGATATCCCATGATATCCATGTCCCAACATGGAACAAACTGCAACTGCACCTGCAACTAGCAACACTATAAGAAAGGGGCTGAGCAAAGCGGTAACATAGCCAAACAACGGTTTGCTGGAATGGTGGAAGGTTAGAGGCTGTATCATGGCAATTAGGGAGGCTGACAAACAACTGGTAGGTAGCGAGACATAGCGATAGCATCGAGACAACTAGCAAGCAAAGATAGTGGTGATATCCAAGGTAATGATCATCTTGCCTGGAATCCCGCTAGGAAGAAGACCGAATCCATGAAGTAGTCGAACAATCGTAGTCGAACGAATCCTCACACTTCCGGAATGAAACCGGACTATCGAGAAGAAGCACAACCGGAAAGAAGCAAACAACATGGTAAACAAACATCACATAAACGTGGCATAATGCACAACCAAGTATGATGCATGTCAAGTTTAAGGATTCATGGCATGGAAAAATGCAACAATCAATTACTACACATTAATTGAAGATAAATATGCAACGAGTTGCATATTAACGAAACTCCACATTCAATTTATTTAGTTCACTCCCGTTTATGTACTCAACAAGATTAAATGTTGTTAATCATGGCAAGATGTGAAGCAAGATTAAACTACCTATCTAGGCAATTTAAATGAGGCCTAAAACAACAAAGAACAATTCCGGAAAATCCCCATATGTAATTTTCGAATTTGGTACTGTTCTACCTAAAACACAATTTTAATGTGGTTAAACAGAAAAGGTAAGTGCACCATGTTAATCTACACATTTTTCTACCCCATTTACATATAAAGTTTATTTAATTCGGAGCTACGGTTATTTAGTTATGAAATAAACCATTTTAGCATGTTATATATGCAAATTAATGCAACCAACAATTTAAATGTTGTTAATATGCATGAGGATGACATATTCAACTTGGATGCAATTTGATGAAAACATTTACATATATCATGAAACGAGGCATTTGACGCCATGGCGGAAAGAAAAGAGTGCCACGGCAGCGATAACGGAAATGGTGCCACGACAACATTCCGGTGATCCGGTGACTCATTGAGACCCCGGTGCAAAAGAGCAAGTGTGCGAATGTGCGGAACATGCAAGAGATGGTGGGGTGATCCCAGTTACCGGGTTCCCACGTGTCGGTGGCATGGAAACGAGGAACGTGCACGAAACAACTCAGACACGGTGCAGCACGAGCATCTCATACAAAACATGCATCATTCACGGGCGGTCATCTCGGCGGTTATGCCTTCGAAGCATGCATTTTGGGGTTGTTCGAGTTCGGTAAAGGGAAGTAGACGTTCTCGCGACAGCGGTAGTGGACGTAGTGGTTCACGTTCGGGAAGTGGTTCACGGCGGCGGTAGTCGAACTTGGCGATCCGAGGGGTACTTGCGGTCTCGGTCTTGGCGACAGTAGTCGTACACGGCAAATGTAGTGGTACTATGCATCGGTCATCGTGGTACTTGGGGTCTTCGAACTTGCCGGTATTGACAAATCGAAGGGGTACTTGGGGTCTTCGGGTCTTGGGATAACCACGGATGCGGTCTTGGCATTCCAAAGTGCTCCTGCTCCTGTTCTGGAAGGTTACAACCGAGGCATGTGGCAGGCGAAGGCGTGAGTCTCGTGCACAGAAGGTGAGGATCTTGGCATCCAGCGATAGTAGCAGAGGTCAGAGGCGGTGGGGAGATGCAGGCCATGGCTGCAAGGCAACAGGGGCGACAACGGAAACGGCTTGAGCAGGGGCTTGGGTGCAAGGTCATGGAGATGGCCGGCCATGGCGTCGGGCAGGGGGTTCCCGAGGTGGTGAGGGAGGCCTACGGCGAGGTGCAGCAGGACGGAGCTTGACGGAGCAAGGGTCGAGCGGCGCTGGAGACGAACCAGAAGAGGAGAAGGGAGGGGCGGAGCTTGCCGGGCGGCGTGCGGGTGCGGAAACGGCCATGGTCGCGGGCACTAGAGGCGCAGGCGAGGAGAAGCAGGAGCGCGAGGGAGGAAGAGAACGAGGAGGCGAGCGCGAGGTGGCTGGCGGCGAAGATCATCTCAGTCGCGGGGAAGGAGGACGGCGAGAGGTGAGGCATCCATGCCTCTGTTCATGGCGTGCAGGAGGTGGTCATGGAGGGGAACTCCGCAGGGAGGAGAGGGGAGCTGCCGGAGGAGAGGAAAGGGCGGCTGGAGGTGGTGGTGCTCACGGGTGCAAGGCGGCGGGGAGGTCCAGCGATGCGGCAGAAGCGGGCGCCATGGGAGGCGAGCTTAGGGACGAGTGGATCGGGCTGTGAGCGAGAGAGGTGGGGGATCGAGCGTGGGGCTCTCCCCTGGCAGCGCTGGAGGGATCGGTGAGGGAGAGATCGAGAGAAGAGAGAGGATCGGGTGAGGGAGATGGGGATCGAGCGGCTAGGGTTAAGAGGAGGCTGCGGCTGGGCCTTGGGCTCCAGCTGCTGGCTGGGCTCTCTCTCTCTCTCTCCACCTAATTTCTTAACAGAAAACTTGCAAAGAAAGAAAATGAAGGGTAGAGGTGGGATTCCAACAAGTGACATATTTTTCCGGAGACAGGAAAATATGGAGGATTTAACAAAAATGGTTGGCAAGAGTTTAGAAGATAGAAATTCACATAAGTTTGAATAAAATTCAAATTGTTTGAATCTGGAAGCAATTTAGATGGAGACCAAATGAGATGAGATTTTAACTGGTAACCCTACATGAATAGCATGATTTATGGGCAGAAGTTGAACATTTATGGAGAAAGTAAAATTGCAACTCAATTTTACCCAAAGGCTTTAAAGGAAGATTAGGAAGATGAGTTGGATAAAAAAAGGAGAGTTGAAAAATAGTGCAAATGTGTTATGGGTGATTCCAAGTTAATGGAATGGTTTAATATAGCTCCCTAATAATATTGGGAGGCTTTTATATGTTGTAAAGAGAAATCACCATGTGAATTCCCTCGATTTAAATGGATCGAAGATCCATGCAATTTATTTATTTAACATTTTGGTTGGAACAAAATTTAATGGCATGATGACATGATGCAATGCAAAAATAAATAAATAACGCGGCGAAAACGAAATATAACGGAAGGCATCTGGAGCATCGATCTCGGGCTGTCACAACTCTCCCCCACTTACAAGAGATCTAGCCCCGAGATCTAAGAATGAGAAGAGGAAGAAGAAGAGGTAAAACAAAGTTGCTTCTTTGACAAACGAGTGAAACCAGACAACCTTAGAGGTTTCAAAGTCATGAATGTAGAGCTCAAGGGAAAAAGAAGAAGATGTGACCACTCCGGTTGAAACGATATGGACAAGGAACAAGGAAGAAAAATTTGGACAACACTCTTGTTGAAAAATGGGAGGAATAAGCGTGATTTGACAAAATGGGATGATACTTGACGAGAGAAACAACACAATGCCTTCGGAACGAAAGAAGAGAAGCTAGATCGTTGGAAAGAAAAGAATGGAGAAGAAAATGACAACTTCTCTCACCATTGAATTTGAAAAGCATCCTTACAAAGAAGGATTGAACGGAATTGTTGGAAAATCAACAATGAAAAGAATAATCTTGTTGTGGGCTTATGGAAAACAGCTCAACATTTGAGGTGAAAAACCTGCCACTAACGGAAACAACTAATTACTTGAGATCTCGAAGAAATGAAAACCTCTTTCACCGAGAAGAGAAGGAGAAACTTGGATCATGGATAACCACCACAAATAGCAACAATCCTTCGGAAAGGCTTTAGGTGAAATCTCTACCAAGATAACTCCAACAAAGATATTGATGGGTTGAAAAGATCTCCTGAACGAAGAGAAAATGATGGGTTTAAATATCTCACTCCTGACAACTTGTGAATCAGGAAACATGAAGGGAAATTGTCATGAATGACATAACACCACCTCAAAAGACAAGGTAGAAAGGATTTGCACTTTGAAATGCAAGACGAAGAATACTTGAGCTCCAACAAGAATCTTGCCGAAACACTTCGAGAATGAATTAAATCCTTGATGAACCACCGTGAAGAAACTCTCGAAGAACTCCGGATGGAAAATAAGATGATCAAAATGAAAGGAAGGTTGCAAAGAATAAGATGAAGCCTTGTGATGATTTAGATGGAGTTTCATGATGAGATAATGAGAAAACTTTGAACTCCGGAAAAGAAAGACGAGCAACTTTGAATCGAGAATTTATTCATCATGAACAAACTCCGGAAGACGTAATTAAATCACCTCCATGAAATAAGAATAAGAATTATGATATGTCTATCCTTCATCAAAATAAATTGATGAAAAGCAATGGATTTGCATACGACTTATTCTTCTTGAAAAGATTGAAGAGAGATATAGCGCCAACTTGACGAAGTCTTCGAGGAAACACCGGTAGGATTTAAAAAGAACAAATGAATTGATACGATAACAAAGGAAGAGGAATCTTGAACGAACCACCATAAGAATTGAAAACGAACAAAGAAAAGAGAACGAATCGCCAGGAAGAATTAGAAAACAAATGAAGATACTTGAGGGAATTTAGATACAAGAGAACGAAGAGATCACAGACTGACTAGAGAATACTTGAACGAAGCACCGGAAGAATTGTAGAACGAGAGGTCAAAATTGAGAATGAACAAATTCTTCGAAAATTATGGCCTTCGTTGAATCAAAACAAAAACAACTCCTGAAATACTCCAGATGGGTATGGAAAGAATTTCTCATGATCGGAACAATTTGAGAGGATAGCATGAAGATTGAACCATGAATCTTTCAAGAGAACGGATATGATTTAAGAGAAACTCTTCTTCGGTCTTCAAAGCTGAGAATGACGATGAGAACCACCATGAAGATTTTGTGAGATACTCCGGAATAATGAAGAATACAAAGGTTGAGGCAAAGATGAAAAGAATTTGAAAGCGATCTTGGAGAAGGCAATTGACTGATGGAATCCATTCTTACGTCAAACTTTGAAATAATTTGAGAATAACTCCGGGAAAATTATAAGAGTCAGGTAAGATCCTGGGAAAAGACCTGTGGGTTATGGGCCCACTCAAAAGAAACACCGTTAGAATGATTTCTTGAAAGAGAGAAAATGCACCGGAAAGATTTAAATGGCTTGAATGAGGTAACAACCCCGAAATAGTTCGAACGGATCTTGAAGGGAAACACGAATATTCTGAGATAATTTCTTCGCACCGGAAAAGAATAGAGAGGCGAATAAACAAGAGAGGCTTGGGTAAGAATTTCCAACATGAGAAAGCACTAGAATCGAAGAAAAGGATATGACAAACACCGAGAGCTTGAATTTAGACCACCGGAGAAGAAGACGAGAACGAAAGAATGAAGAACTTGTAGCTCCTGAGCATCTTCACGAGAAATCACCGGCTAAGAACATTTAAAGAATGAAGAGACTTCACATGAACAAAATGGATACTTGATTTGAGATCTCTGACTCCGCGAAGAAAAAGGGTGGGAGGGTGGGAAAAATAAAGACAACTTGGGACGGACAAAACAGACACCGTTGAGAGAACTGAGGATTGATCTTGCAAATATTTAAAGGATTGGATTAACTTGAAGAAAACGCACACCGGGTGAAAATAATTTACATGACAATCTTGATGAACAAGAAGGATTAGCACTCCCATAGAAATATGAGAACGTCGTTTAGGAAAAGTATAGAATCCAGACTTGACTTCGAAGCAACTCGAATACCTCAACTCAAAACAAAACAAGGGTTTGGCTTGCAGAATAAGCCGGAACAAACATATGATAGAGATTTCGTCCGAAATTTTCATGGTGGGGCCCACACGGGCTCGATCTTACAGTGACCATCAAGTACATTGCTGCCCTTGACATACGAAGCATCCCCGAGCCGTAGCAAAGCTACAAGGGCTCTTTAAGACACCACGAGACCACTGTAAAAATGACCGTGAGCAGGCGGACCACTAGACGTCGAACCCCAATCTCATATCATGCATCTGTCAGAAAGATATCCTAGGCAACTACTTGAATTCCCACCTAAGAACTCCCAAAACTTCTTGGTTATGCAATCAGGTTGCGGGTCCAGGAACCTACTCAGCAATCAACAACCTAATCAGCTGCAACTGCATCCGCAACCCTTAACACACAACCGAGAAACTTCGCAAATTCATCTACCTCAGACCATCGAAAACACAGCGATACTAGTCACGGTGGATCATCCAAGCTATCTCCTCCAGTACTGGGGAAAAGTCACGGCACTATTTGCCACCACAAAAAGTATAGAAGCGTTTCGATGTCGGCGTCCTCTGGTATTCAGGAACTGGAACGATAGCGAATGTGACAAGAACCCCTTGGAGCTCAACTCCCCGGGTCCAATCCATACGGTCAGGAGGCACCAAGAACAGAATTCTGTCACACCGATATCGCAATGATTCCGAAAATACCCGTGTGATCCTAAAAAAAAATTGAGTCAGAAGAGTAGTAGAATCAAAACACCTATGTCACAATTCCTCACCAGAGTGACGAAGGGGATAACGAATAAAAGAAGTCCTACTCTCCGATATATAGCTAGACTCAAAATAGTTTTTTCTTCTAGACTCGTCAATGGTTCGATCAATCAAGGGGGCTCCTACGGTCGGTAGAGGCTCTGATACCAACTTGTAAAGCCCAATATGCGGGTCTATCCTCAAGGAACTCAGAAGTTCCACCAAGGATAGAAGCGCATATCGAAGACGCTTCGCAAGGTGGGTATCATTACAACATACCATGTGCTGAATAGATGAGAATACCAGATAAAGGCTTACACTCGCCACAAGCTATAGCATGAATACATCAATACATAGCAATCGTCATACAGAAGAGCAGGATCCGACTACGGATAAAATCAAATGAAAAAGAAGAATGACATCCACCCTGCTAGTCCCAGGCTGCCAACCGGGAACCCATCCTATGATCGACGAAGAAGAAGAAGCTGAAGAACTCCAAAAGCAAACATGCATCGCTCTCACGTCAAAGCATCGCTTTACCTGTACCTGCACCTATTGTTGTAGTAAACTGTGAGCCACGAGGACTCGGCAATCCCATTACCATGGGTATCAAGACTAGCAGAGCTTAATGGCTATGGAATGGTTAAGTGGTGAGGTTGCAGCAGCACTAAGCATTGTATGGTGGCTAACTTACGAGTACAAGAATAAGAAGAGTAAACTACGCATAACGATCGCAATCTAGTAATGATCAAGAAGTGATCCTGAACACCTACTTACGAGTCAAACATAACCCCACCGTGTTCTCTTCCCGAACTCCCTCGAAAAGGGACGGTCACGGTTACGCACGCGGTTGGTGTATTTTAATTAGATTTAGTGTCAAGTTCTCTACAACCGGAGGTTATAAATTTCAAAGTTGCCACATAACCGCGGGCACGGCTCTCCGAAAGATATAACCCTACAGGGGTGCTCCAAGTAGTCCATTATAAATTACCACACGCATCCGATGGAACATCCTCACACCATGATAACACGATGCTTACGATAAGGAATCCCGGTGGACAAGCCACTCGTAAAAGGTAAAACTAAACCAGCAAGACCTCCCGACGTGTCGACGATCCCGATAGAAGCCGCGTATCTCATTCTCAGGACACGGCGGATGAGCTATGGTTACAAGGACCAAGTCCACGAGTTGCCACGGGCGGCGCCGCAAGCTGCTCTAGTTTGGACCAACACTCATGAGGAGCACTGGCCCGGGGTTGTTGATTAATTATCCTCGGGGGCTAGTAGGTCCCTATGCAAGTTTTAGTTGTTATTAGGCAAATGTAGTACCAATGTTGGGCCTTGCTGGAGAAGTTTATCCTAAAACGAATGATCAGGGGGGTTCCCATATGCCCTAGATGTGTTAGAAGCGCTCATCAAGGAACATAACACCGGTATTACGGAAACTAGGGCAGCATGAGTGGAACAAAACACCAGGCAAAAGGCCGAGCCTTCCACCCATTACCAAGTATATAGATGCATTAATTAAATAAGAGATATTGTGATATCCCATGATATCCATGTCCCAACATGGAACAAACTGCAACTGCACCTGCAACTAGCAACACTATAAGAAAGGGGCTGAGCAAAGCGGTAACATAGCCAAACAACGGTTTGTTGGGATGGTGGAAGGTTAGAGGTTGTATCATGGCAATTAGGGAGGCTGACAAACAAGTGGTAGGTAGCGAGACATAGCGGTAGCATCGAGACAACTAGCAAGCAAAGATAGTGATAATATCCAAGGTAATGATCATCTTGCCTGGAATCCCGCTAGGAAGAAGACCGAATCCATGTAGTAGTCGAACAATCGTAGTCGAACGAATCCTCACACTTCCGGAACGAAACCGGACTATCGAGAAGAAGCACAACCGGAAAGAAGCAAACAACATGGTAAACAAACATCACATAAACATGGCATAATGCACAACCAAGTATGATGCATGTCAAGTTTAAGGATTCATGGCATGGCAAAATGCAACAATCAATTACTACACATTAAGTGAAGATAAATATACAACAAGTTGCATATTGACGAAACTCCACATTCAATTTATTTAGTTCACTCCCGTTTATGTACTCAACAAGATTAAATGTTGTTAATCATGGCAAGAGGTGAATGTGGCACCCCGGCTCAGAGAACCGGTTTACCAGTGTTTCCAGCCCAGGGATCATGTCTTCTGGAAACACACAACAACTTGGAACAGAACTGAACTGAATTTTATTAAAATATCTCGAGTACAAGCTCATAATTTACATGCTAGCGAGGCCAGAAGCACTGCACGTGCTGAGAACAATATCTACATTATTTATGGAACATAGCAGGGCCTCGATACTACTGGGTAGACTACGGCGTAGCGGAACATAGCGCGGAAAACTCCATCCACAGGGACACTGCTGTGGACACGGCCTAGTTAGCGTAGCACGAACCTTCGGGACCTCCGTCCTCGGCTTCTCCTGCATCTGGCATGATACGCCAGGTGAGTACTTGGAATGTACTCGCAAGCTCATGGCAACCAAAACAATGCAGCAAACAATAGCATGGCAATTAACAAATTAAGTGATTAGGTTGCTCACTTACTGGTACCCAATACCAACTTACTCTCATCTGGGTTGTCTCACAACCCTCAGAATGCTCACAAGCCATAGAGCACTTCCGATCACAAGACAAGTTCTTCCATCATTATTATCATTATTACGGTTGATCATCCTAGAGAAGCCTAAACGGACTGTCCAATACCGTGGACGCGGCTATTCGAATAGGTTTTGACACTCTGCAGAGGTTGCGCACTTTACCCACACCATGAAGTACCTGGCCTCGTGATCCCATTCGGGTGGACCGGTGGTGCTCCAACGAAACCTGCCTGACCCGTGACTCCTCTATCGTACCACCGACAATCATACCCTCCCAAGGTCATGTCCTGGGTGGCCCCTGTGTCACCCCGTGACACCTGCCACCGTCGTGGCCAAACTAAACGGTCCCAAACGGGGACGCCGGCAAAATAACTCAACTGGGCTCACAGGATTATCGTCGTCTACCTGATCAGGGCAGCATGCACGCATAACCCTCCCTAGTTTGGTGGTACCGATAAAAGAGCACAAAGCCAGACCAAGTCAAGGTCGTCCCATACCGGCAAATGTGGCTGCACGGAAAAGTCCGGGTAGGTGGCTCTTGATCAACCAACTAAGTTTAGTGTTGTCAAGAATTTAACCAGCATGAATATTTATCAGGAATAATTTAATATGGCAGTAGCTAAGCAATTAAATAATTTAATAGGAACTTAGCACATATTAAAATAATGCATGAAATTCAATTAAATAACCAACACTATTGAAATGCTTCATGCAATGGATGACATGGCTTGCCTTGCTCTGTTGGGTTGTCCACAAACTCCTGGGCTTCAAATCCAAAGTTATTTCCCTCTGAAAATATTTTTAACAAGCAATTGAAAATGTCACATGCTACTGTTTTGAGCACCAGAAATTCTGTGAACAAGGGAAAAATACCAAATTTGGCCAGAAAATAAAGGAGCTCAAGACAAACCAGATGCAAAAAGAATCAATTGATTTGGACTTATGGTTTAAAAGTTATGAACGGTCAAAGTTTTGGTCAAAATCTGGAATTAAAATAGAAAATAGAAAAACTGCCAGGGGGCCACGTCGAAGGCGTAATCCGCCTGGGCGTCTCCACTTACCCCTTCGACGTGTGGCTGACGAGCGGGCCCCGCGGTCAGGTTTAAAAAGGGGGGGGGAGGGAACAGAAGACCGCGGCGCTCCGGCGACGTTCGCCGGCGATACAGACGGCGGCGAGGTCGGGAGAGAGGGGGAATGGATCGAGCACTCCGAGACGGACATGCACGTACCAGTGGCTTGGCGAACGGTGGCCGGACGGCGTCGTCCCCTTCTTCTCCGACGGCGGCGGCCCTCGGGTGTCGTCGGAGACGGCGACTCCGGCAGCAATTCGACCGGGCAAGGGCTCAGGCTCAGGCGAGGTCAGTGGAGCGAGCTGAGCTCGATGGTGAAGTCGGTGGAGCTCGGGGAGGAGAGAATCGGCGGGGAGGCAGAGCTCGGGTGGCGGCGGTGCTCCGGCGAGATTCGAGGCCAGAGGGCCTCTCGGCCGTGGCTCGGGCTCGGGGAGGTCGATTAGGAGGTGGAGGAGGTGGATGAGGAGCTCGGGAGAGGCCGCGGAGGGGTATTTATAGGAGGGGGAGGAGCTCGGGCGAGCTCTCTGGAATGGCCGGGATCCAGGACACGTCGCCGGCACAAGGATGCCTTGCTGGCTGGCCGGGCATGGGCGACGAGACGGGAGAGGGCAGGGAGAGTAATGGCGGGCAGTGGAGGCTAGCGGAGGAAGACGACGCGCCGCACGCCACAGTGCAGCCGCGGGCGGCACAGTGCCCGGGTGCGTGGCGGCCGGCGAGCTCGATTCCGGCGAGGGGAAGGATCGGGAGAGGGCTACGTGGACGGCATCGACGAAGTCGGCACCTCAGGACATCAAATGGCAGGGCGAAGCCACTGGAATGACCTCGGCCGTCGCCGGCGAGGTGCAGAGCACGCGTACTGGCATGCCAGTACCGTGCTCACCACGGGAGGTGATGTCTCGAGGCCGTCCAAGTCCAGCGCACCGTGTCTAGGGCCATCTCCTTTGATCACTTAGCCTCTCTATGCCTCTGGTTCGACTAGGTTCACTCTGAACCGAAGTGTAGCTTCAGCTACAGTCTCTGACAGCAGAATTGAGAGAGATCTAGAGGAGAGGTGAGCCAAAGGAGATGTCTGGGGTGATCTACTTTGGAAGGACTATGAGCTGACCAAGTTTGAGAGGATTTGAACAAGATTTGAATATAGTTCATGTACAAGTGATGTACTGAACCAGAAACAGAGATGAGCTTGATGCACTCATCTGGTTGATCTTCTGGGGCTGAATTTTGGTGTGGCAGGGTTATTTGGTGAGGAGAAGATGCCATAAAAATTTCAGCTCAATTGGAAACCTCTAGCTGGTACTTCCTTCATAGAGGTTCCAACTGAACAGAAACTTGGCAGAATATTGGTGATGAAAATTTGTACTGGACACGATGATATTTTTGGATATTGTGGAAATATAGGTTCCCTAATATCTCAGGGAATTTTCTGGGAATTAATTGAGTAGGGAAAATACGAGCTCCTTCACAAATGACCAATACGGTCCAGAGAGTAAATGGAGTTTTCTGGAATAAACTTTGTACTGGACCATGAAATGTTTTTGGATATTGTGGGAGTAGATGATGAGAAGAAGGTCTGGGATTAATTTGGGATTTTTCTGATCACCAGAACTATAGGTTGCTTTGTAACCCATAGTGATGACAGATTTTCCCAAAGGAGGAAAATGAATATTTGGGAAAGATGAATAATTGGAAATTGATCCAGATGGTGAATGACAAGATTTTGGCAAGATGCTGAGGGCTCTGGATCACTGAGAGGAATTCATAAGTCCAAAGTTAACTGAAAAGGTTCAAAATTCATCCAAATTGCAAATAAAGCCAGAAAGATTTCGAAAAGAAAAGGTTGCCAAAAACCAGGGTGTCACAGTGAAGCAAGATTAAACTACCTATCTAGGCAATTTAAATGAGGCCGGAAACAACAAAGAACAATTCCGAAAAATCCCCATTTGTAATTTTCGAATTTGATACTGTTCTGCCTAAAACACAATTTTAATGTTGTTAAACAGAAAAAGTAAGTGCACCATGTTAATCTACACATTTTTCTACCCCATTTACATATAAAGTTTATTTAATTCGGAGCTACGGTTATTTAGTTATGAAATAAACCATTTTAGCATGTTATATATGCAAATTAATGCAACCAACAATTTAAATGTTGTTAATATGCATGAGGATGACATATTCAAGTTGGATGCAATTTGATGAAAACATTAACATATATCATGAAACGAGGCATTTGTCGCCATGGCGGAAAGAAAAGAGTGCCACGGCGGCGATAACGGAAATGGTGCCACGACAACATTCCGATGATCCGGTGACTCATTGAGACCCCGGTGCAAAAGAGCAAGTGTGCGGATGTGCGGAACATGCAAGAGATGGTGGGGTGATCCCGGTTACCGGGTTCCCACGTGTCGGTGGCATGGAAACGAGGAACGTGCACGAAACAACTCAGACACGGTGCAGCACGAGCATCTCATACAAAACATGCATCGTTCACGGGCGGTCATCTCGGCGGTTATACCTTCGAAGCGTGCATTTTGGGGCGGTTCGAGTTCGGTAAAGGGAAGTAGACGTTCTCGCGATGGCGGTAGTGGACGGTAGTGGACGTAGTGGTTCACGTTCGGGAAGCGGTTCACGGTGGTGGTAGTCGAACTTGGCGATCCGAGGGGTACTTGCGGTCTCGGTCTTGGCGACAGTAGTCGTACACGGCAAATGTAGTGGTACTATGCGTCGGTCGTCGTGGTAAGTGGGGTCTTCGAACTTGCCGGTCTTGACGAATCGAAGGGGTACTTGGGGTCTTCGGGTCTTGCGATAACCACGGATGCGGTCTTGGCGTTCCAAAGTGCTCCTGCTCCTGTTCAGGAAGGTTACAACCGAGGCATGTGGCAGGCGAAGGCATGGGTCTCGTGCACAGAAGGTGAGGATCTTGGCGTCCAGCGATAGTAGCAGAGGTCAGAGGCGGTGGGGTGATGCAGGCCATGGCTGCAAGGCAACAGGAGGCGATAACGGAAACGGCTTGAGCAGGGGCTCGGGTGCAAGGTCGTGGAGATGGCCGGCCATGGCGTCGGGCAGGGGGTTCCCGAGGTGGTGAGGGAGGCCTACGGCAAGGTGCAGCAGGACGAAGCTTGACGGAGCAAGGGTCGAGCGGCGCTGGAGACAAACCAGAAGAGGAGAAGGGAGGGGCGGAGCTTGCCGGGCGGCGTGCGGGTGCAGAAACGGCCATGGTCGCGGGCGCTAGAGGCGCAGGCGAGGAGAAGCAGGGGCGCGAGGGAGGAAGAGAACGAGGAGGCGAGCGCGAGGTGGCTGGCGGCGAAGAGCATCTCAGTCGCGGGGAAGGAGGACGGCGGGAGGTGAGGCATCCATGCCTCTGTTCATGGTGTGCAGGAGGTGGTCATGGAGGGGAACTCCGCAGGGAGGAGAGGGGAGCTGCCGGAGGAGAGGAAAGGGCGGCTGGAGGTGGTGGTGCTCACGGGTGCAAGGCGGCGGGGAGGTCCAGCGATGCGGCAGAAGCGGGCGCCATGGGAGGCGAGCTTAGGGACGGACGAGTGGATCGGGCTGTGAGCGAGAGAGGTGGGGGATCGAGCGTGGGGCTCTCCCCTGGCGGCGCTGGAGGGGTCGATGAGGGGGAGATCGAGAGAAGAGAGGGGACGGGTGAGGGAGATGGGGATCGAGCGGCTAGGGTTAAGAGGAGGCTGCGGCTGGGCCTTGGGCTCCAGCTGCTGGCTGGGCTCTCTCTCTCTCTCTCTCTCCACCTAATTTCTTAACAGAAAACTTGCAAAGAAATAAAACGAAGGGTAGAGCTGGGATTCCAACAAGTGACATATTTTTCTGGAGACAGAAAAATATGGAGGATTTAACAAAAATGGTTGGCAAGAGTTTAGAAGATAGAAATTCACATAAGTTTGAATAAAATTCAAACTGTTTGAATCTGGAAGCAATTTAGATGGAGACCAAATGAGATGAGATTTGAACTAGTAACCCTACATGAATAGCATGATTTATGGGCAGAAGTTGAACATTTATGGAGAAAGTAAAATTGCAACTCAATTTTACCCAAAGGCTTTAAAGGAAGATTAGGAAGATGAGTTGGATAAAAAAAGGAGAGTTGAAAAATAGTGCAAATGTGTTATGGGTGATTCCAAGTTAATGGAATGGTTTAATATAGCTCCCTAATAATATTGGGAGACTTTTATATGTTGTAAAGAGAAATCACCATGTGAATTCCCTCGATTTAAATGGATCGAAGAACCATGCAATTTATTTATTTCACATTTTGGTTGGAACAAAATTTAATGGCATGATGACATGATGCAATGCAAAAATAAATAAATAATGCGGCGAAAACGAAATATAACGGAAGGCATCTGGAGCATCGGTCTCGGGCTGTCACATCTATGACTCAAAGTATTTATTTAAAAGGGCTCCGAAGAGCCTTACATAGCATGATATTACAAACATGGGTCTCATGACCCAACATCCAAGTCATACAAGCAACAAGCAGAAGCATAACCTGTCTGAGTACAGACAGCTAAAAGAAAGAAGGCTAGGAAGCCTGTCTATCTACGAGACCCTCCAAAGGAACCAGACCTCTGTCTGGGATTCCCAAGCTAATCGGTCAACGTCGAACTCATCACAGGAATCTATAGTGAGACTGAAGTCTCCTCTGCAAAACATAAATTAAGCAACCGTGAGTACAAAGGTACTCAGCAAGACGTACATCAGAACTAACTACATATGCATCAATATCAACAATGGGGTTGTGGAGTTTAACTGCAGCAAGCCAGCTTTGACTCAGTGGCTATCCTGAACTACGACTACCAGTAACTTCTTTGGGGTGAGAGAGTGCACACGAGTCCACATATTCACCATATCAATACACCACTATGGATCCGCTCCCGTCTCCCTACGAGAAGGCCATCCATAGTACTAACACTTATCTTTCGCATTTTAGAGTATCCATTTCAACTTGTCTATGAACAACATAAGCTCTCCAAGTAGTCCATATCCGCGGACACGGCTATTCGAATAGATCATCTTACCCTGCAGGGGTGTACTTCTTCACACATGCTTTCCCCACTTACCGCCATGTACACGTCATGTATCTCGGCAACCTTCAAGCGGAAGCCTGGCGAGGGTGTCGGCCACGACCTGACTAACCACACAAGTCTCTAGTCCAGGTTTATCACCTATTTGAGTCCACTCTGCAAGGAAGTCTGGCCGAAGTTTCCAGTATGGCCCCAAACGATGAGTGCAGGGTTCCCAAGAGCACCATTCGGGTGTCACTTGGTACACCATGCCTCGTGTCTCTACCGCATCATAGCCCACCCCTAGGGTCAGCGCTACGCACGGCCCCCAACACATATCCTACAAACACCAGAAACTAGTTGCAACTCCTGGACAGAGTATGAGGCGATTAATAAGCCGAGAGGGGTCGAGTTACCGGAACCCAATGTGTGGTTGTAACTGTCTTGGATCACAAACACGGAACTCAGTTCCTGAGGACGGTCCCAATGAGACAACCCACCATGTACTCCTACATGGCCTCTCATCGCTACCTTTACCAAATCATGTTCACACACTTAGCTCTCACATAGTAGGACATGTTCACCACCATTCCAATCCATCCCAGATGAATCAGACCTAACACAACTCTAAGCATAGCAGGCATAACAAGCAAGCATGAATGAGTAGGCACATCATGGCTCAAACATCTCCTACTCATGCTAGTGGGTTTCAACTATTTACTGTGGCAAAGACAGGTCATGCAGAGGAATGGGTTCAACTACCGCAACATGTAACAGTTGAATCGTTGTTGTCCTAATGCAGTAAAAGAGAGCAAGAGCGAGAGAGTGGGATTGTATCGGAATGCTCAATGGGGGTTTGCTTGCCTGGCACTTCTGAAGACAGTAAAACTCTTCATCGGTGTCAACGATCACAACGTCGGAATCGTCTTCTACCAAGAAAGAACAACACCGACAAACAGGAAAGGAATACAATCAATGTAATGCAACAATATGATGCATGATCATGACATAGCAATATGCTGTGGATTGTGCTAATGCAACTAGCAACAATTTAAATGGAGTTGGTTTGAACACAAGGTTCAAATTCAAACTCCATATAAGACATTTCAAATGCCATTTATTCAAATTGTCATGTACAGCAACTTTAAGTTGTTCAAACATGCATGAAAATGTCATAAACGGATTCTTCATATTTTTCTGATAATTTTTCATATATAAATTATTTCATTCTGAGTTACGGTTGAATTTCTATGATTTTTTTGAAGTTTAAAGCATTTTCTGGAATTTCCTGGCTATTTTAAATTAAACTAAATCCAGAAATTGCTTTTCTGCGTCAGCAGGTCAACGGGGTTGACCCAGGTCAAACCTGACCAGTGGGGCCCATTGGTTAGTGACTCACTGGTTAAACCCGGTCAAACCCAACGCTGACTGAGGTTTGACCAGGGGTAGGGCCCGCTGTCAGTGGCAGTGAGGTGGCTAACTAGGGGGGTTTAGTCCTAATGACCTCACCACGTCGGCACTCGCCGGAGCTCGGCCGGCGGCGACCAAAGCGACGGCGGAGGACTCGCCGGACTACGCTACAGACGGCGGCTGGACGCGCGGAGACCACCAGAAGGTAGCCCGCGCTCGTCCGCGTCTAGCAGAGCACACGGGAGGCCGCGGGGTCGCCGAAAACGACGGCAACGACCTCGGAGGCGGCGGCCGGAGTTCGGACAGGCTCGGGTTCAGTGCTAGAGAGCACGGGAGGAGGAGCGGAGGGTGGCTACGAGCTCGTGATGATGTGCTGAGCAGGGTGGTATGCCTAGATGGAAGCTCCAGTGGCCATAGCCACGGTGGCGACATGGCCGGAGTTCGGGAGCTCTCGGCTCCGATGGCTATCGCGGTTAGAGGAAGAAGAAGAGTGCGGGGAGAGAGGGGAGCGGAGCAGGAGCTCACGGTGAGTCTTCTGGCGCAGACGGCTTGCTCGGGGAGGCGCTGCAGAGGACAGAAGGTCGCCGGCGATCTCGGCCATCCGAGGATGAAGACGAGGGCGGGGCGATGCTGCAGTGCTCCCCGGGTCGCGTGGATTGACGGAGACGATGTAGGACGGCGAGGCGGAGCTCGTGGGCAGGACGAGCGGTCGAGGCAGTGGCTGTGGCTACGCGAACGGCGAACGGCGGCGATGGACTCATTCGGTCGAGCGAGGAACAGGCGGGGAAGAGGGGGAAAGTGAGGGGAAGGAGATGGGCTCGATCGGGACGGCTCCTGCGAGCCTATCCCGCTCGCCAGCGCGGCAGGGAAGCAGGGAGGTGGCGTGGCACGCGGGCGCGCCGTGCACTGTCTCGCCTCTGCCAGTAGGCAGAGGTTGAGGACGACTGGCACGGGCCAGCAATGCTGGGCCGGCTTGCTGGGCCGCCAGGTAAGCTCTCTCTCTCCTCTGTCTTTTATTTCTTTTCTGTTTTCTAATTTTTTCTGTTTTTGATTTAGCAAAAATACTAAACCATTTTATAAACTTTTGAAATTTAATATGTGGACTTATGGAACTAGTCCAGAGCCACATACAAACTTTCACAATTATTGGACTTATATTTATTTAATAGTAAATATAAACCCAATTCAAATAGCTAGTGAATTAATTCAAGGGCCCAAAATAAATATTTCTGAGATCCCAAAAATACTGGTTTGAATTTTACCTCTTGCCAATATTTTCAGATATTAACAGGAGCATTTCCTTGGACTTGTTTGAAGAGATTTTTAATGTTGATCATTTTTAAAAGGTTTTTGAGGCTTTGAAAATTCCCTCAATTCAATTTCACTGAAATTAATATGATGCATGAATGATTATGCCACTAATTACAAACATTAATCTAGGGTTGTGACACAAGAACCAAGAAATATGATGCAAGGATGCAATGGTTTGAGCTCTCTATGAACGATACGATCAAGCTACTTACTTGAGAGCCCCCCTTGATAGTACGGCAATCGATCCTATAACCCGGTCTCCCAACTACCACCATGAGACCGGTAAAATAGAAAACCTATCAAGGGCAAAACTTTGCCTTGCACATAGTCCACTTGAGCTAGATGATGACGATCTTGACCTCCTCAAGTTGGACCACCTTTCTTGATTGCGTTGGCTCGATGAAGACTAGTTGATTGCTCCCCCATACTCCACTATGGGTGAGCCACTCTTTGGCACATCTTCACAAGCCCATTGTCACCACAATGGACGGCAAGCTTCAAGCATGATCTCTTCGTGATGCTCCACTTGAACTTGCATACCGCAATCTTGATGACGATCACCACTTGATGTCATCCTCCATGGGTTATATGATATCTTACTTTTGATGCACGCCCATGGAAACATACCTAACCCCACAAACAACTCTCACATAGACCACGGGTTAGTACACAAAGCATAATGGACAATGCTTACCATACCATGAGATCACTTGATCCCGCTTGGTACATCTTCTACGCTTTGTGTGTTGATCAACTTGATTCTCTCTTTGACTTAGTCTTGATCAACCTTGAATCAAATCTTCTCTCTTCATAAAGATGATGTCTTGAAGGTAAACATGAATGTTCACACAATCTTGTTCTTCAAGACATGCTTGTAATAGGCTCAACTCTCACATGACCAATCTTTGGGTAAAGCCTTGCATAGCACCTTGGTCAACACATATTCTTCTTCTAATAATCTTGAAACCAACAAATGGTCTTCAAGCAATGCCTATGGACAAACCCTTCAAATATAACTCAAGGCAACCATTAGTCCATAGAGATTGTCATCAATTACCAAAACCAAACATGCGGGCAGCACATGTTCTTTCACTCTCCCCCCCTCTCTCTCTCTCTCTCTGATCTTCAATACCAAGTTCCCGTGAGCCGCCTCACATGATCGAGATCAATTTGATGTAACTTGTGGATGTGTTTTTTGGGATATGATGAATTGTCACTTTATGATCAGATTGTTCGTTGAATCTTTTGAGGTTTTCTTGCTGTATAAATTGACTAGCTTTGTATGCTCTTCGATCTATACATCTATCTTCTTTGGCCAAGTTTGATGGGTTTATCTTCAGAGGGAGTTGTGCACTGTAGTGGGTTCTAATCTTGCGGTGTTTTATATCCTAGTGATAGCAAGGGACAATACACATATTGTTTGTTGCCACTAAGGATAAAACGACGGTTTCTCGTCATATTGATTGATGTTTTACTGTCTACATTATGTTATCATGCTTATTGCAATGCTCTGTTTCTTGTAAACTTAATACTTTGACATGCATGCTGGATAGCAGTCTTAGAGTGGAGTATCAGTAGTAGATGCAGTTGGGTAACGGTCTACTTATCACAAACATAATTCCTATACCTATATGAGATTATACCATGAATGATAATAGTCATAAATATAACTATTGCAATTTAATCGCTGCCCCATCTATAATTTGTTCATCACACCACACTTGTATGCTTGAGAGAGATGCCAATAGTGAACCTATGCCCCTGGGTCTATTCTCCATTACTAATATCTTCGTTATAATTACTATTCTTTGTTGTACTGTTTTATCTATCTATCAACTATCATTATCCCTTGCAATTTAATCTTGTAACTAGCAAGACAAGAAGCTTGGCAACTCTTTTGACATGAGTTGGGGACAAGTTTGTTTTGTTTTGTGTGTGCAGGTGCCAGTGATTTTGTTTGTTGGGAGAACTCTTTCTGGTTCGATAAACCTTGATTCTCTAATTGAGGGAAATACTTATTGCTAGGTTACATCACCCTTACACTTGGGGGTTACCCAACCACTCTTACGAGAGAGCAAGTAAAGATACGTAATGGAGAGAAAAACGAAGAGGTTAGTTGAGCGGCAGCTTCTGAAGCCCCTCTATAGTTTACTGAGAACCTGAATGTGTTGTAAACACACTATAGAGCAGCAACCCACACCGTTTATATATAGAGAATTTTTTTTGATCTGAGACCCTGAATGCTCGAACGGTTTCTCTGAATAGTAGTTTTTCTAGTGGGACATGGCTCTTATTATTTGACAAAAGGCAATCTTTTCTAAGCTCCATTCCTCCTGATGGTCTGTCTGAGCCTAGGCATGGAACAGTTCCTTTGCTATGTGATTGAAAGACACTGACGTGTTGTTATTAACAATAGGCATAAGGATTAAGGAGAATAAACATTTTGATACTCCCTCCATTCCCTTATACAATGCAACTTCATTTTTTGTGTCAAACTTTGACTTATAATTTTAGTTAACAAAATGAATTATATGTCATAGAAAATATATCATCGGAAAGTTCTTTGAAATGCGCATCCAATGAAATACTTTTTGTGGCATATAACTCACTTTTTGTTGGTAAAATTAATGGTCAAAGTTAGACATAAAAATTTGAAGTGGCATTGTATAAGCGAATGGAGGGAGTATCTTTTTTGTGAACTGGCCTTTTTATTTTGCTTGGTCTGTGACTCTAAAGCCACTGGATGTTCTTTGTTGTTTGTGTGTTTTGTTCGATGCCCGAAGACAATATACATGTTTGATTCAAGTAAAGATATTATGTTGTTGTTTTTTCATTTGGTAAAACAATGCTGAAATTTATCTGGTAGTGCTTACCTCATCAGATGTTAGTGGCAACAATGTAGTTTTCTCTAGCGTTGAACTTGTTTAGAGGAGTTGTAGATGTGCTATCTTTAGTGATGGTGGTTAGTGTTGCGTTGGAGCGAGAGGTTTGTCCAACTTGCAATGTTATTGTAGGATTGCTCAGTGACAGAAGATGGTCAATGATTCACACTTGCAAATAATTATAGTCTCCGCCCAATGGCTTGCTGCTAGGTGTTGTGACAATGAAATTCTTGTCCACAAGATCTAGTAACTGATGGGTGCATAACCAGTTCGACCTCTTGCGTCAGCCACAACCAATCTAGGATCTTTTCCAGTGATGGTTTCCTCACTATCTAAGGGCTTGTTTGGTTGCACGTAATCCCCCAGGGATCCCGGCCTTTTCCCAGGGCCCGAAACCCATGCACAAATCCCACCTAGGGAAAACAAGCAAGACATTTGGATGCCTAACAACACGGCTCTTCCAACCCGATCCCTTCTATTTCCCATGGTACAGTATCCACGCCTCTACACTCATGGAATTTCTCCCCGCGTCATCTCTCTCTCTCTCACACAGCCATGACTTGCGACGCTGCCTTCGCTCTTTCCCTCCAGCTCCAAATCGCTCAGCCTCCCTCACACACCATCATGTGCCTCCCCCAGCCTTCTCCCCCCTGCCCCTTCCCTTTGTTGCCATTTGGCAACAAGGTTTGCAGAGATTTTCCCCCACGAAGGAGGGGGTCCCGTGTGCCCTCTCAGAATCCCCTCAAGGGCTTGCTTCCCTGGGTTTTAGACCCCTCACAACCAAATGAGCCCTAAGGAATGTAAACTCTGAAAATTTGGATGTTCCTTCATCATTTTTGCAGTGATTGCATGGAGCGATATCTTGTACCTGTACCTAGAGTGACTTATGTATTGGCATGTAAACAAATATATTAGTTGATACCTCCAACTTCCATCTAAATACCAATATTTGATGTGGGCGACCATGGGGATTGCCAGAACAAAATTAGTCAAATCAAACAAAAAATAATGGGGTATGATATGTTTGTGTTTCGATGCTAACTTTACCGAAGTTGTTTAGGAGGCCTCTCAGACATAGTGATTGAACACCTGGACGTGGCTGACGCAGGCACCCGTGCCGCTAGGAGTCATGTGCTCTTCTTTGCGGGCCTCCGGCACGCCTTGCCATCGCTGGCCTCTGCCTATGCCTCATGCTCGGCCTCAGCGCCATCCTCCGGCCATTAGGATCTAGGTTTGGGGCAAGAGAATTACTACTGATGTTGTTGCCGCGAGGGTGAGAGAAGAGAAAGGGGAGAGGATAAGACATGAGAAGAAGAATCTAAGAGGTAAGGTCCTAGAGAGGAAAGTAACAGCGCTCGGTGGTGGGGTTCCATCTGAAGAGATTTTTCTGGTGACCTCTCTCTGGAAGAACGAAGAAGGGCGAGTGGTTTGGGGGTGAACAACGGCCCCAACTCGAGATATTTAGATGGCTTCGGGCCTTCAGCGGTAAATCCCAGCTAGCAGTAAAAAAAGTCCAAACTAAAAGCAGTGCATGCATGAAGACGTGAAACTATCAATCAAGCGCCCGACCTCCCAGAATCACGTTTGCTTAGCACGCATAATATAGGGGTATATTTTGTTGACGTATAAATGCATAGCCCGCCTTTCCCATCAGCTTGAGCTTTTGGGTGAACTGGCTGGTGCATGCAGTTCTACATGGTATCAGAGCCAAGAGATCTTGAGTTCAAGACCCGGCTGGCGCAATTAAATTGCAGCCCACTTTCGGTCCATGTTTACGCCTGAGGGAGCCACACATGTGAGGGGGAGTGTTGACGTATAAATGCATAGCCCACCTGTAACGCCCAATATGCGATCCTATCCTCAAGGAACTCGGAAGCTCCTCTAAGGATATAAGCGCATATCGAAGACGCTTCGCAAGGTGGATATCGTTACAACATACCATGTACTGAATAGATGAGAATACCAGATAAAGGCTTACACTTGCCACAAGCTACAACATGAATACATCAATACATAACAAGCATCATACAAAAGAGTAGGATCTGACAACGGATGAAATCAAACGAAAGAAGAACGACATCCACCCTACTAATCCTAAGCTGCCAACCAGGAACCCATCCTATGATCGACGAAGAAGAAGAAGCAGAAGAAGAACTCCAAATAGAACAAGCATCGCTCTCACGTCAAAACTTCGCTTTACCTGTACCTGCACCTGTTGTTGTAGTAACCTGTGAGCCACGGGGACTCAGCAATCTCATTACCATGGGTATCAAAACTAGCAAAGCTTAATGGGTATGGAATGGTTAAGTGGTGAGGTTGCAACAAGCACTAAGCATTTGTATGTGGCTAGCCTACGAGTACAAGATTAAGAAGAGTAAACTACGCATAATCTGGCGCAAATTAATATGATCAAGAAGTGATCCTGAACACCTACTTATGAGTCAAACATAACCCCACCGTGTTCTCTTCCCAAACTCCCTCGAAAAGAGACGATCATGGTTACACACGCTGTTTGTGTATTTTAATCGGGTTTAGTGTCAAGTTCTCTACAACCAGAGGTTATAAATTTCCAAGTCACCACATAACCGCGGGCACGGTTTTTCGAAAGATTTAACCCTGCAGGGGTGCTGCAAGTAGTCCATCACAAATTACCACACACATCCGATGGAAAACCTCACACCGTGATAACACGATGCCTATAAGGAATCCCGGTGGACAAGTCACTCGTCAAAGGTAAAACAATCCCAGAGAGACCTCTCGGTGAGCCAGATCCATGTCCAGAGCCGCGCGCTCTCTATCTACGGGCTCATCCGTCTATGCAAAGTGGACGATAGCCAAAATAACTCGAGTTGCCCCGAGGCGGCACCGCCGACTGCTAGGTAGGTGGACCAACACTCATGAGGAGCACTGGCTCGGGTTGTTGATTAATTATCCACGGGGGCCAGCAGGTCCCTATGCAAGTTTTGTTAGGTTGGCGAATGGTAAAACCAAGGTCGGGCCTCTCCGGAAAAGCTTCACTCTAAAACGAATGATCAAGGGGGTCCCCACAAAACCCCACACATGTTAGGAGCGCTCATCATGGAACATAATACGGTATTACGAAAACTAGGGCGGCAAGAGTGAAACAAAACTCCAAGCAATAGGCCGAGACTTCCACCCTTTACCAAGTATATAGATGTATTAATTAAATAAGAGATATTGTGATATCCCATGATATCCATGTCCTAACATGGAACAATCTGAAACTACACCTGCAACTAGCAACGCTATAAGAGGGGCTGAGCAAAGCGGTAACATAGCCAAACAACGGTTTGCTGGGATGATGGAAGGTTAGAGGCTATATCATGGCAATTTGGGAGGCTGACAAACAAGTGGTAGGTAGCGGGACATAGCGATAGCATCGAGACAACTAGCAAGCAAAGATAGTAGTGATATCCAAGGTAATGGTTATCTTGCCTGGAATCCCGCTAGGAAGAAGATCGGATCCGTGAAGTAGTCGAACAAGCATAGTCGAACGAATCCTCACACTCCAAAACGTTATCGGAACTCTAGCGAGAAGAAGCACAACCAGAAAGAAGAAAACAACATGGTAAACAAACAAGCATAATCATGACATGATGCACAACCAAGTATGATGCATGTCAAGTTTAAAGAGGCATGGCATGGCAAGATGCAACAACCAACTGTTACACATTAAGTGAAGCTCAATATGCAACGAGTTGCATATTGACGAAACTCCACAACAATTATTTAGTTTGCTCCCATTTACATGCTCATCAATATTAAATGTTGGTTAACATGGCAAGAGGTGAAGCATAAAGAAACTACCTATCTAGGCAATTTTAAATGAGTCCGGAAACAACACATAACAATTCCGAAAAATCCCCATATGTAAATTTCAAAATTGGTACTGTTCTTCCTAAAACACAATTTTAATATTGCTAAACAGCAAAAGTAAATGCACCATGTGATTCTACACGTTTTTCTAGTCAAGTTACATATATAGTTTATTTAATTTGGAGCTACGGTTATTTAGTTATGAAATAAACAATTTTAGCATGTCATTTATGCAAATTAATGCAGACAGCAATTTTAAACATTTTTTAAGATGGATGAAAGTTGGATATTGTGATGAAATTCTAAGCATTTTACATATATGACATGATTTATTTGGATGCATGTATATGGATTCGAACGCAGGACCTCCTGGTTGTATGCATGCGCGGTTAACCAGCTGGGCTGGCTACCAACTTGTGATAGAAGGGGTGTTCGACCTCACTTGAATGACCAAAAAAATGGTTGAGCTTGAGCCCTGGCTACACGGTGATTCTTGCCGGCAACAGCAGCAAGCAAGCACGGCGAAGTTAGCAGCAACAGAGGTTCAGCGGGCGTGCGGAATCTCTGCGAGAGGGCACTGAAGGATGTGCATGTGTGCATAGGCGAGAGCACGAGCTCGTGCTCGTCTCGGGTGCAGCACGGCATGGCGATGCGGCGGCGGCAAGAGCTGGACAGGAACGGTGTGTGTGTGCAGAGGGTGCGTGTGAGTGTGAGCATATGATGCGGGCGTGAGAAGTGGGTGCTGAGCACGCGGAGGGCTGAACAGAGGTGCCTCAAGTCAGGAGCTTGAGCTCACTGCCATGGTCATCCATGGTGGATGATGACCCACAAGTATAGGGGATCAATCATAGTCCTTTCGATAAGTAAGAGTGTCGAACCCAATGAGGAGCAGAAGGAAATGACAAGCGGTTTTCAGCAAGGTATTTTCTGCAAGCACTGAAATTATCGGTAACGAGTAGTTTGATAGCAAGATAATTTGTAACAAGTGACAAGTAGCAATAGTAACAAAGAGTGCAGCAAGGTGGCCCAATCCTTTTTATAGCAAAGGACAAGCCAGAACGATCTCTTATAGTAAGTAAAGCGTTCTCGAGGACGCATGGGAATTTCATCTAGTCACTTTCATCATGTTTGTTTGATTCGCGTTCGCTACTTTGATAATTTGATATGTGGGTGGACCGGTGCTTGGGTGCTGTTCTTACTTGAACAAGCCTCCCACTTATGATTACCCCCTCTCGCAAGCATCCGCAACTACGAAAGAAGAATTAAGATTTCTCTAATCATAGCATTAAACATATGGATCCAAATCAGCCCCTTACGGAATAGCGCATAAACCAGGGTTTAAGCTTCTGTCACTCTAGCAACCGATCATCTAATTACTACTCCACAATGCATTCCCTTAGGCCCAAAGATGGTGAAGTGTCATGTAGTCGACGTTCACACGACACCACTAAGGGAATCAACAACATACATATCATCAAAATATCGAACGAATACCAAATTCACATGATTACTTATGACAAGACTTCTCCCATGTCCTCAAGAACAAAAGTAACTACTCACAAATCATATTCATGTCCAAGATCAGAGAGGTGTTGAATAGCATAATAGATCTGAACATATAATCTTCCACCAAATAAACCAACTAGCATCAACTATAAGGTGTAATCAACACTACTAGCAACCCACAGGTACCAATCTGAGGTTTTGAGGCAAAGATTGAATACAAGAGATGAACTAGGGTTTGAGATGAGATGGTGCTGGTGAAGATGTTGATGAAGATTAGTCTTCCCACGATGAGAGGATCGCTGGTGATGTCGATGGCGACGATTTCCCCCTCCCGGAGGGAAGTATCCCCGGCAGAATCTCTCAGCCGGAGAGCAAAAGTGCTCCTGCCCAAGTTCCGCCTCGAGACGGCGGCGCACCATCCCGAAAGTCTTCTCTTTATTTTTTCTTGGGCAAATGCACTTATATACCAGAAAATGGGGGCCAGAGGCTGGCCAGGGGCCCCACGAGGTACCAGGGCGCGCCTGGGGGCTCCTAGGTGGCCCCCTCTGGTACTTCTTGATTCCAATATTTTTTATTTATTCCAAAATAATTGTCCGTGAAATTTCAGCTCATTTGGAGATGTGCAGAATAGGTATCTCTGACATAGCTTTTTCAGGTCCAGAATTCCAGCTGCCGGCATTCTCCCTCCTTGTGTAAATCTTGCATATTAAGAGAGAAAAGGCATTAGAATTGCTCCAAAAAGTGTTATATTGATTAAAAACACTATAAATAACAGTAGAAAAACATGATGCAAAATGGACGTATCAGTGGACAACTTCAGTACGCGCAGAAGACGATTACGACGACGGGAACGACGGGAAAAGTAAGCTACATGACGAAATCAACTGAGAGGGTAGGCTGGGAGAAGGTGGAGCTCACCACGGTCCCATAGGACACGAAATGAAGGTTCGGGAGGCGACGTAGAGGCACGGCAGAGGTGTTCGAGTGCGCGCGAAGTTGAAGCAGGGGAAGAACAGGATGCAGGCGTCGTGGCCTTGGCGCCCCACGACGATGTAGAGGACGTCGGGGAGGAAGATGAACTTGGCGAAACTCCAGGACACGTTCTCCTCACGGTTGCTCGTCGGAGCGTGCGCCAGTGACAAGGCCTTGCTCTCTGTTATGCTACGGTGGGTGGGAGGCGACGGCTATGGAGGCATGGAGCTTACCTTGGCGGCGGCTGGGGCGAGAGAGGGGAGAAAATGGACAGAGGAGAGGCTAGGGTAGGGTTTGGACATGTTTTATAGGGCGCTGGCTGGGGCGAGAGAGGGGAGAAAATCATCGAGGCGGCCGACATGGTTCTCTGGATGTGCGCCGTACAGGAGGAGGACAAGGCTCCTGTGAAGATGGGCTGGCTGTGCGTTGTGGGCTGCAGTGAACACGTAAGATAGGTGGGCTACGCTGGCCTTCTCTCTCTCTCTCTCTAATTCTTTATTTTCCTCTTTTCTTCAAACAGAAACTTGGAGGAAAGAAAGAAAGGGGTAGACAACGAATTTGACAGAGATGAAAATATCTATGGAGTCCTGGATATATGCACAATTTAATAAAATTGGGTTTGGTAATTTTAAAGATAGAAAATTTAGACAAGTAATTCAAACTTGCATGAATTTTGAATCCAACCAAAACAATTCCAAATGGGCTGAAATTGGAGGAGAGGGTCTTGGCATGGTTTAGGGATTTTGGGAATATAGTGGACATTTATTTGGAACAGAAAGAATGCCACTTGCAATATTAGGAAGAAATAGGAAGATATTGAAAGCTTGGCTTGGTTAAATAAACTTGGTGGAACCAAGTTGAATCTTGGGCAAAGGAAAGGTCAAGGGAAGAAGAGCACACACACAAGTCACAATGGAAATGGCACAATACAAAAATTAAGTATGTAACCAACAAACAATGATGATTAGGATGCATGATGCTAATCAAAATAAAACAAACATACATCGCAAGCAACGCAAGCATGAACATGGCACAAAAATAATGGAGGTCTCGGTCTTGGGCTGTTACACCACCTTTCCCCATCAGCTTGAGCTTTTGGGTGAACTGGCTGGTGCGTGCAGTTCTACATATTTGACTTTGTTTTCTTCGGACCCCATATGTTTCCTTTTTCCACAAATTAAATATGCAATTATCCAAAATTTTGTGTTTCACAATCTTATGTTTTACACATGCAATACTGTTCTATTTTCATGTTTTTAATCTTTTTAAAGTCCCGTGACTCAAAGAGCCCCAAGGCCTCTTGCGCCAGCCACAACCAATCTAGGATCTTTTCTAGTGATGGTTTCTTCACTATCTAAGGAATGTAAACTCTAAAATTTTGGATTTTCCTTCATCATTTTTGCAGCGATTGCATGGAGCGATATCTTGTACCTGTACATAGAGTAACTTATGTATTGTCATGTAAACAAATCTATTAGTTGATACCTCCAACTTCCATCCAAATACCAATATTTGATGTGGGCGACCATGGGGATTGCCAGAACAAAATTAGTCAAATCAAACAAAAATTAATGGGGTATGATATGTTTGTGTTGTGATGCTAACTTTAGCAAAGTTGTTTAGGAGGCCTCTCAGACATTGTGATTGAACACCAGGACATGGCCGACACATGCACCCATGCCGCCTTCATTCATGCCTCTAGGAGTCGCGTGCTCTTCTTCATGGGTCTCCAGGACGCCTTGCCGTCGCTGGCCTCCACCTACGCCTCATGCTTGACCTCAACGTCATCCTCTGGCTACCAAGATCTATGTTTGGGGTGAGAGAATTATTGTTGATGTTGCTGCTGCGAGGGGGAGAGAAGAGAAAAGGAAGAGGACAAGACATGAGAAGAAGAATCTGAGAGGGAAGGTCCTAGAGAGGAAAGTAGCAGCGGTCGGTGGTGGGGATCCATCTGAAGAGATTTTTTTGGCGATCTCTCTCTGGAAGAACAAAGAAGGGGAGAGTGTTTTGGGGGTGAACAACGACCCCAGCTCGAGATATTTCGATGGCTTCGGGCCTTCAACGGTAAATCCCAGCTAGCAGTAAAACAAAGTCCAAACCGAAAGTAGTACACGCATGAAGACGTGAAACTATCGATCGAGCGCCGGATCTCCTAGAATCGCGTTAGCTTAGCACATATAATATAGGGGTATATTTGACTATGTTTTCTTTGGACCACTATGTTTCCTTTTTCCACAAATTAAACATACAATTATCCAAAATTTTGTGTTTCACAATCTTATGTTTTACACATGCAATACTATTGTTAGGAGCCTCTTGTAACCCCTACGCAAGCCCACCTACACATGGGCCAGGCCCGGCTCGGCACCACCACTGCCGTCTACAAGTACCCGAAGAGAAAGCAGCAATCGGGCATCCAGTGGATCAACGAACCCGGTGGCGGTGGCTACTGTTCTTCTTCCTTCTTCTTCCCCAATTCATGTATCCTCAGATTTGTACCTAAATCGCCACTGAATCCGTAAGAGAAGTAATAGATCGAGTGAACCACTGTTAGGTTGCTAACATCTGGTATTCAGAGCCAGGCCACCACCCTTTCACCCTCAATTTTTTGTCCTCCACACCCGATTCCCCTGCTTCCACCAGTGACGTCGCCATGCCGCCTACCTTACCACCGGAGTGGGATGCCATGTCCGCGAAGGAGCAGTCGATCTGGTACATCGCGTCCTTAATAGCCAAGGTTGAGGGCATGGCAACCCAGCTCATTGCTGCACACGGTGACTCTCCAGTGACTACCTCGCTTGTCGATCCGGCTCCGGCCGTTGCCACTTCCACTCCAGCTGTTGTCCTGGTCATGCCCAGCACCGACCTCACGACCACCACGCTGGACTCGTCCATGCCCATCGGCCAGACCGTCTCGGGCGGCGACGACAATTTCGTCAACGTCATCACCACCCCTGCCCCGCCTGCCTTTGTCAAGGAGGTCCACGACACTGCCTCTGACTTCTGCCCCGAGCTTGCAGTCGACCTCACCATTGACGCCACTGTCACTGCAGTCTCCACCGACATCTCCTTCTCCACCTCCAAGGCCCCGGAGGTCCTCCAGATCGTCCATGATGCGTCCCCTGATTGCATGGAGATGACGCACGTCACATGTTTGACGGAATGCTCACACCAGGTCGCCACCATCAACATCGTCAACGAGGTCCGTGACGCCACTGCTGCCACTTTCCTTGAGCCTGTGGTCGACCTCAACGACACCACGGCCACCCCTCCAATGGTCGAACCAGTAGACCAGGAGGAGTACCAGGTTGTGGCGACGACGTCCCCGGCTATCGCCGTCACCATTGATGTCAAACTTGCAACTCCTGTGTCTCCTGCGTTCTTGTGGCACGGCCCTGACATCCCCAACGACCACACCGATGTTGCTGATGCCTCCCAGATTTCGTTGGTCACACGCCCGGCGGAATCGGTGCCTTCGGTTGCCCTCTTGACCTTCTCGCTGCCGCCTGCTATTGTTCTTCAGTCAGATGCACTGACACATGTAATGCATATGGAATACCACATCCACGAAGTCGATCAGGGCATCAAGCAGCAACCGTGGCCGCCTCCAATTCGAGTGCAGATCGCAACGGACGATGATATGTAGGTCCTTGACATAGCCGTGAATGATACTAGCTATGTGTGGTGGCCACCTGATCACCAGCCAAGGATGAGGAGCAAACTGCAGCAATTTCTGCATGACATTCAGTTGCAAGTTTTTCTGGTATCTTCAGTGGAACAGCTTACATTCTTGGGTTCCAATGAGCCGAGGGATTGTTGTGATGATACTAGTCCCCATGCTGAAAAAAAGAGAATGGAATACAACATTCGGTCTGTTTTTCATAGCTCCTTTGAACAAATCCAATGGGACACTGCATGGTCATTAGGTTCTGAGAGGAAAATTCAAATGCAGATAGCAGAAAATGAGGAAGTTCTACTCCAGGGCAAGACTCATTGTTGTCATGTGTGGTGGCCACTTGATCGGCAGCCAAGGGTGACAAGCAAGTTGCACAAAATGGCATTTTTCTGCTCGGTTACAGACTTCTATTGCCATTTTAATGGGGTTCCTACCCTGGCCTTCTTTGAAAGTTCAATTCCAAGTGGCTTTGAAGACATGCAATTGTCATCTTCTTATATCAGCCAAGGCATGTTGTCTATTGCTGGAGTCCGATAAAACAAAAAATCATGGAGTGCTGGTGAAGTTTGGAAGTCTGCATATTTTTCTAGTCTCTGTAGTCAAGCTACAACCATGGCCTTCTTGGAATTTTCAACTCATAGTTCCTCTGGTTATTGTCTTTCAAGATGAGGGATATATATTCACACATCTCGAGCAGCAGTTCTTTTCCCAATTACTTTTTGCCCGTAATCATACTGATGATTCTGGCTGTATGACTTGGGATCCAGGAGAGCTACTGAATCGCATTCTATTATCACACAAAGAAGGCGATCAAACTGGGGATCAACCTCCTTCGGTTAGTGCGTGTGCTTTGTAAGGTGATATCAGATTCTGAAATGAGGACATTCAATCAGTGGGTCATGTTTACATGTCGGGACCTGCAAAGTGTACAGCTGAAACAGCCATGGCCATCGTTTTCAAGCATTTGTCGAGCATTCCATTTACATTGGAACTTTTTTGACCATCACATACTAGAACATGCTGTTGTAGGTGATTTTCCTAGGACTGAAAAAATGTCGGACACAATTCGTATGACGCAAACAGGAATGGTGCAAGTAAATTACACGGACGTGCAGTCGTACTCCTGCTATATGATGCGGCAACTGGGAGCCAGTAGGAATGGAAATTTCAGCACTATGAAACTACAAATGTCTAGTGCTGAAGCTTCAGAAACTTGTGAGTGTCAACATTTCCTATCAACCGAGGAGTATCACCAATTCTGGGATTACTTTGAAGTTGGTTCTGGTCCAACATATCTGAAAGCAGATGAAGATAATTCAATACAGTGCCGGATGATTTTCACCTATGCAAGCATATATATGGGAGCCGCTCAGTGCAAATGCTTGTGTAGTAGTGCCTCATGCTTATTTTCTGAATTGTTATTGGAGGCTGGGAGCAGGCAAAATGGCAAGGCTTACTTCCTCTTACAATGGAAACTCAAGGATGCTCCTTGGTATGGAGGAACAAGCACTCGGTCCAGTACCCTTGTTGCGTGTGGAGCTATGCCAAACGAGTGCACTCCACTTCTGGATCATCAGCTAAACATCCCAAAGTCGCATCCTGATGACTACAACAGCAGACTGCCTGCACTCCAATGGGCTCAAGGACATTTTCAACGAGGGAAGGGTGTCACCCTTGTCGCCGTCTTCACTCAAGGCTCTGTCGTAATCCACAGATACTATCTAGGTATCAACCACAGTGGCAATGACAATGCCTACGCCCTCGCCTTCTTCTGTGGAGCCTCCATCGGCCGCGACTTCTGCATCCACCTCGTGGAAGTCTACCCTGACTTTGGCTACCACTACAACTCCGACCAACTCGAAGAGCATCAAGTGCAATGGGATCCGGGCGGTTCTCGGAGGCGTCGGCTTGGGGTCAAGCCGAGTTTTAAGGAGGGAGGGGTGTTAGGAACCTCTTGTAACCCCTACGCAAGCCCACCTACACATGGGCCAGGCCCGGCTCAGCACCACCACTGCCGTCTACAAGTACCCGAAGAGAAAGCAGCAATCGGGCATCCAGTGGATCAACGAACCCGGCGGCGGCGGCTACTGTTCTTCTTCCTTCTTCTTTCCCAATTCATGTATTCTCAGATTTGTACCTAAATCGCCACTGAATCCGTAAGAGAAGTAATAGATCGAGTGAACCACTGTTAGGTTGCTAACAACTATTATATTCTTTTATGTTTTTTAATCTTTTTAAAGTCCCGTGACTCAAAGGGCCCTAAGGCTCCTTTGGTTTCGAGAAATTTTATAGGATAGGATTTGTATAGAAAAAATTCTTTTAGAGACCTTTGGTTTGTAGGAATAGAAAATTATTATTCCTATCCTTCTTGTTTCAAAGAAAAATAAACATTAACCTAGACTCAATAAAAAAATTATATGATGTGACTAAAGGATACTTTTTTTATATTCATATATTCATAGAATTTGAGATGCATAACATGTAATTTTTTATAAAGTTTTTATTTTCTTCCTATCGTATGAACGAAAAAAGGCCTAAAAGAAATTTTTTTTCCGGTCCACATAAGGAGCCGACCGATCCGGACGCCGATCCCCTTGCACCAAACCACGCCGAGCCACTTGTTCCTCCCCGCGGCTTTGCTATTTTTCTTTGTCCCCATTTTCGCTGTTGGATTCCCTCCCTATTCTTGTCCGATCCCGCCCTCCTTTTTCTACTTTTCTGGTTAGCTTGTGACGTGTCCCCGTTGGTGCTGGTTGGCCCGCCCACGACGCCATCAAAGAACGCCACCGCCCCTCTCGCAAAGATCGAAATCTTGGCAGCGTTGCGCAGAGGTTGAATCTTTGAGGGTGGCTTGGGCTGTGACCAACGGGGCAAGACGGCGGCGATAACAGCGGCAGCGGTGGCGACGGCGGCGCCGTCGTCGGGGGGTGGGGGAGGGGGCGGTGGAGGCGGGTGCCTGGATTGCCTGCAGGATGTGGTGAGGGCGCTGGCGATGGGTTCGTGCCTGCCGGCAGACCAGCGGCCGATGGAGGTGGCGGCACTACCCGGGAAGGTGGGAGGAGGCAGGAGGAGGGGGGAGGAGGCGCCCGGGAGGATTGCTGGGATTGGGACTGGCAATGTGGCTTGCCTCTTCACGCGGCAGGGGAAGAAGGGCACCAACCAAGACGCCATGGTCGCGTGGGAGGTATCTGCACAACAAGATCCCTTTATTTACTACTCGTATATTGCGTTTACACTTTTGGTGCTTTGAATGTTCATTTCTTCTTTATTTGATAATGGCTACTCCCTCTATCCCATAATATAAGAGCGTTTTTGACACTACACTAGTGTCAAAAACGCTCTTATATTATGGGACCGAGGGAGTACTAAGGAGCTTGCGTGGTAAAATAGTTTTCTCGGAGTTGAAGTATCGTGAACAATTAGGGGTTGTTTATTTATCGGGCAACGTCAAGTTAAAATGATACATTCATAAATATCAAAATATGAATTGCCAACAACTTGAGGGGCTTTCACAGGATAAACAAGGCATAATGATCCAACTCGTTTTAACCAATACGAGACTACATGTCGGCTTGATATTTGAAAAGAAACAACTCGATGGCTATAAATGTTGCTCATGGAAGATGTTTCTAGCTCTAACTGATGGAGGATTAAGTATTGGCCACCATCTTTCCCACTTCCATACTTTCATATGAACTATGAAGACTTATTTGTTGGATATGGGAACCATCTTGCTTACCCATATGCTGTCTCTTAGTTAAGGGGGTCATTGATTATTATGCGCTTTAGGCCATGAGGTTATGTTCTAGATGAAACAGTCCATGCTTGAATGAGGCATGCTTGCAAATGCAGGATCAGATAAATGACTCGCCCAGTCAAAGAGTACCCCTCTTGTGTGAACCATTTATTTGAATCCAACAGTTGCGTGCACATCAAAAGAATAACAGAATAGTGACCTTTTCTTCTAACTCATTCCACTTTCGACACTCTTTATGAATTAAATCATGCCAATTGTATCGAGTGAACGTGTGGAGCCTGGTCTTGTGGCACGACCGACTCCGCAAGTGTGATGGGTGAGCATGCATTGACATCAGGTGGATGTCAACGTCGCCGTTGCATTCACGCTGTAGCATTCTCCATTAAATAATATAGATACTTGACAAATGGATATTGATGTCTGCCTCCTTGTTTTCTTGCTCTTGGATGCCTTGGGGCATGATGTACAGAACTTCAATGGGAGATCAGACACAGTATTTTGTGGAGTTTTTGATGGTCATGGTCCACATGGCCATCTCGTCGCGCGGAAAGTAAGAGATACTCTCCCTTTGAAGCTGTGTGATTTGATATATGATGACTATGGAGAGAGCCCAACCAGCAATTCAGATGGATCAGTTTTAGAAGAGAGTTTATCTCCATACCCAGATGCAGAGGACAAGTCTCCCACATTCACCGCACAGAAAGAACATCTAGAATTCTTTGACTCAATGAAAGAGTCTTTCCGAAAAGCTTTTAGAGTTATGGATAAGGAGCTTAAATTACATCGGAACATAGATAGCATTTGCAGTGGAACTACCGCAGTTACTTTAATTAAACAGGTACAGTGGAACCTATTCCTTGAATGGCTTTAATTACTCAAAAATTCCAGGTATGAGCAATTGATTTTTTCTCTCTATACCATCAGGGTCAGGATCTTATTGTCGGGAATCTAGGTGACTCTAGAGCTGTATTAGGCACTAGAGATCAGAACGGTCATTTGGTTGCCCATCAGTTGACAGTTGACCTGAAACCTGATCATCCAAGTAAATATCCTTCCCTCTCAAATTTAAATTAATTAATCTTCTATATTATATCTATTCTGTTTAATGTGTTGGCTTAATCCTACTACTTGTGACTGTTTATGTGATGCCATTAATTGAATGATTCTGTTTTTGTTGCTGCTGAATTGGTACATTCTTGCTCATTTTCTCAGAACAAGAATGTATGTTATCTCTTCCTTGTCTCCAATCATTTTATATATGTTTATATTTCTAAGATTTGAAGAGTGACGACTTAGAATTTTCACCTTGTTCTTGCTGATAACCATGGTAGTAACTTCACAACATTTTTTTACTGCAGAAACGAAAGTTGGAAATAAAGCAGTTTTGTTTTTAGTTGTGGAAAACTTCTATATTATGTTTGACATGATGGATATGGTACAATCATCTTTATTTGTATGCAAATGATGAACATTTGATTCACAGCTACACTAGAGAGGCCTTTAGATTGTGCTCATTCCCATCTATGGTTTACCATCCATAGAGCCCAGATGGCAGCTACACTTTGTGTTTCTCCAAGGCCCACCACATGACATTCCACGGTATCTTATCGTAGGCCTTCTCCAAGTCAATGAACACCATTCGCAGGTCCTTTTGCTCCTTGTATCTCTCCATATGTTGTCGTACCAAGAAAATGGCTTCCATGGTCAACCTCCTAGGCATGAAACCGAACTGATTTTTGGTCACGCTTGTCATTCTTCTTAAGCGGTGCTCAATGACTCTCTCCCATAGCTTCATTGTATGGCTCATCAGCTTAGTTGCATGGTAATTAGTACAACTTTGAACTTCCCCCTTGTTCTTGAAGATTGGTACTAATATACTCCGCCCCCATTCTTCTGGCACCTTGTTTGCTCGAAAATGAGGTTGAAAAGCTTAGTTAGCCATACTATCGCTATGTCTCCGAGGCCTCTCCACACCTCAATGGGGATACAATCAGGGCCCATCGCCTTGCCTCCTTTCATCCTTTTTAAAGCCTCCCTGACCTCAGACTCCTGGATTCGTCGCACAAACCGCCTGTTGGTATCATCAAAGGAGTCATCCAGCTCAATGGTAGAGCTCTCATTCTCTCCATTGAATAGCTTGTCGAAGTACTCCCGCCATCTATGCCTAATCTCCTCGTCCTTCACCGGGAGATGATTTGCTCCGTCCTTGATGCATTTGACTTGGTTGACATCCCTTGTCTTCCTCTCTCGAATCTTGGCCATCTTCTTATAGATGTCCCTTTCGCTTTCATTTGTGTCTAAGCGTTGGTAGAGGTCCTCATACACCCGATCCCTTGCTTCACTCACAGCTCGCTTTGCTGCCTTCTTTGCCATCTTGTACTCCTCTATGTTGTCTGCACTCCTATCAAGGTGTAGGCATCTGAAACAGACTTTCTTCTCCTTAATAGCCTTCTAGACATCATCGTACCACCACCACCAGGTATCTTTAGTTTCGCTTCTACTTCCCTTGCTCACTCCAAACTCCTCTGAAGCCACCTTACGATTGCAAGTTGCCATCTTCATCCACCTATTGCTTGCATCACCTCCTTCCTCCCAACGGTCCTCCTTAATGACCCTCTCCTTGAAAGCCTGAGCTGCCTCCCCCTTAAGCTTCCACCACTTCGTTCTAGCGACTTTGGCACGCTTATCCCGCTGGACACGAATCCAAAAGCGAAAGTCAGCCACCACAAGCTTATGTTGAGGGACAACACTCTCTCCTGGTATCACCTGACAATCTACGCAAGCACGCCTGTCTTCTCTTCTCGAGAGGACACAATCAATCAGGCTAGAGTGTTGACCACTACTAAAAGTCACTAGATGCGATTCTCTCTTTTTAAAGGTGTTAGCTACTATCGTGTCGTAGGCTAGAACAAAGCTTAAGACATCTTCTCCTTCTCGATTCCTGATGCCATAGCTAAAGCCCCCATGCACCCCTTCGAAACCTGTGTTAGATGTGCCCACGTGGCCATTGAGGTCTCCTCCTATGAAGAGCTTCTCGCCAATAGTTGTCCCCGTGTACCACAACTTGAAGCCGGTATCCTCCACCTCCTTCGCCTTCTGTCCCCTCCATTTGGTTTCTTGGACGCAAAGGATATCAACACCTCTCCTCACCGTTGTATCTACTAGCTCCCGTAACTTACCTGTTAGGGGCCCTACGTTCCAGCTACCTAAGCGGATCCTACTAGGCTTGGCTAGCTTCCATACCCTTCACATACATCGAGTCAAATGCGAAGACCCTTGCTCATTTTTCACTACACCCGGGCGTCGATGTAGCGTGCCACTAAGGATGCGACGACCCGATCCCTGCTCACTTATCACCGTATACAGATGAAGATATGGCGTGCCACCAAGGGGGTGACGGCCCGACCCTTGCCCATTTTCTTCTGGGTTCCATCTCCATAAGTGTGGCTGAGTTTTGACGTTGGCTCGCCAAGCCTATCACAACCCTCCTCCTTTACCCGGGCTTGGCACCGGCTATGCTGAGACAACATAGGCGGAGTTTTTCTACCACTATTTCTAAAATTTAGAATAGGAGATGGGATAGGGGCTCTGCTGGAATGCTTTTATGTAGATGGCTCTCCTAAAAATGTAGATAAAGTCGATCGTTAATTGTTTCATGGAAAATTACATTTCAGATCACATATTTTATTTTAGGGCCATTTGCATTTCTGTCCCTAACTCGAACCACCTACTCATATATGCCCTAATTTCGAAGCCTGCTCAAATTTGCCCCTCTGCCGTTATGTGCACTTATAGAAATGCCCTTCTGTGCCGTTACCGTCCGGTCAAAGGGCTTTGACCGTCCTGAAAAACATAGCAAAAAAAATCTAAAAAATCTAAAATTTTGTGAGATCGAAGATACTCATGTGCGCAAGGTGCGTGCAAATTTTCGTGCTGTTTGGACATTCCAGGAGCTCGTGGCGAGGAAAAACAGTAAATCTGTACGCTTGTGAACAGTAAATTTGAAATAAAATAGCAAGAAAATTCAAAAAAATATGAAATTTTTTGGCATCAAAGAGGCTTGGGTGCACAAGGTGCTTGTAAGTTTTTGTGATCAAATGGCATGCGAGGAGCTCTAGCAAAAAAAACAAAATAGTCATTTTTTTCCAAAGTTTTTTCCCGAGCCAATTTTTTTTTTCTCCACGAGCTCCTACAATGTCCAAACACAACAAAAATTTGCACGCACCTTGCGGACCCGAGCCTCTTTGATGCCAAATTTTTTCATATTTTTTTGAATTTTCTTGCTATTTTTTTGAATTTACTGTTCACATGCATACATATTTACTGTTTTCCCTTTGCCACGAGCTCCTGGAATGTCCAAACAGCACGAAAATTTGTACGCATCTTGCGAACCTGAGTATCTTTGATCCCACAAAATTTCAGATTTTTTAGATTTTTTTTGCTAATTTTTTCAGGACGGTCAAAGCCCTTTGACCGGCTTTGACCGGACGGTAACGGCACAGAAGGGCATTTCTATAAGTGCACATAACGGCAGAGGGGCAAATTTGAGCAGGCTTCGAAATTAGGGGCAAATATGAGTAGTGGGTTCCAGTTAGAGACACAGATGTAAAAGACCCTTTATTTTATTTACAGTAAATTGCATTTTTTGTACGTAAAAAAGGTATACCGCATAAACTAAGGGCTTCGGCGATATTTTTTCGCAAAACTTGCATTGAGGTATATTGAGAATAATAAAGAGGTATAATATGCTTGTTTAAGAGGTATATTTGAATGTGGGAATACATACCCCTAGGAGTACAAAAAAATAGTCCTGTATATATAAATATAATTAACACAGAGACACAGACACACACACGCACACACATATCTCTGAACTAATTTTTTGACTGCTGGCAGTATGTACTCCCATATTCAATATACCTCCCAAATAAATCTATTATACCTCTTTATCATTCTTAATGTACCTTATTAATTATTCTAAGATCGTCAATACAAGTTTTACAAAAATATATCATCGCAGCTCTTAGTTTGAATAATATACCATTTTTACGTTAAAAACAGTTTATGGGCAAATAATATGAAATATATGGTCTCAAATGGAAATTTTCTTGTAACTTTGGAGCATCCAGTAATTATTAATGAAGTATATTAAAAATATAAAGAGATATAATAGATTCATCTATGTGATATGTTAGGAGTGGTACTCCCAGGGTTATAGAATCATTTTATATATATAGCTAGTAGCCCTCGGTTTGTATCAAGATGTGTGCAAGAAATTACTGGAGTAGTGGCCACTTGTCTTACTCATTAAGTTGAGCATGTGCCTTTCTGGTCATGTCCACAAGCTTTCCTAATCATGGAAATTATATGCTTCCTAATTAGAATTACAGGCACCATGGTGTATATATACGCACTTCTGTCAGTTTGGTTTTTACCGATACGGTTTGACCTTTGTGCCATATGGTTTTTGATCTACTAATGTGCCATGCGGATTCATTACCCAGAAAACAGTTCCCCTTGGGACAATCGTTGGTCCTCTCTAGCTGCAGTTATGAAGGTTGTTTTGTTTATGTCAGTGTGGGACATGTAGCTAGGTGAACGCACCATTTTCTCTAGTAGGTTAGTCTATTAATGTCTGTTCAAACTAAACACTAGTTCCCTTCTGAGCCTGTCTCCTAAAACAAATGTGTTCCTACTGTCGTGATGAATGTTATTTGAGCCATAACGAAATGCTAATTTCTTAACAGGAGAGGCTAGGAGGATCAAGCGATGTAATGGACGGGTCTTTGCTCACCAGGATGAACCAGATGTGGCTCGCCTTTGGCTTCCTAACTGCAACTCTCCTGGCCTAGCAATGGCACGAGCTTTTGGTGATTTTTGTCTTAAGGATTTTGGGCTGATCTCTGTACCTGAGGTCACCTATAGGCGAATCATGGAGAAGGATCAGTTCATTGTCCTTGCCACTGACGGGGTAACCAAACAAAAATAAATAAATAACTTGTTGCTTTCTGCATGACTTGTTCTGGATGGGGGAAGAATAGTTTCTTCTGATTCAATAAATGCACCACCCATCTGTTAATATACTCTAATACCCAATTGCACTCTGGTTACAGGTGTGGGATGTTCTGTCCAACCAGGAAGTGGTGGAAGTTGTTGCCTCATGCTCTGGCCGTTCTGGCGCAGCCCGTGCTGTTGTTGATTTAGCAAATCAGACCTGGAAATTCAAGTACCCAACCTCCAAAACGGATGATTGTGCAGTGATCTGCCTTTTCCTGAGCAAAGATGCGGCTGCAGGTGGGCTATCAGGGCTGTCTGTTGCTAGCAAGGGAATTGGATCTAGTCCAGGGATGCCACCTCGATTAAGGACCCCCCAGCGCTTCAGTAAAAGGGTAATTCCAGAGGATGCCGATGATGAATGTGACCCAAATATAAGTGGGGATGAGAGGTCATTGGAGGGCTTCACCCGGTTGAACACGCTTTTGACACTACCAAAGTTTGGTGATACAAGTCCAACCAAGAAATGAAGTTTACTGATGTTGATGTGCGGGTCTGCAGTTAGCAGGCACATTCGCTGATGGTTTGGAGATGAGAGCCTTATTGGCTATATTAGCATGCCCGGTGAGCTCCCGTCCAAATGTCGGTTTACTCTTAAGGATGAGTAGGGTTACTGTTTTATGTAAATCCTAACTCTCATTGTGCAACATGCGTTGGGAGGCAAGTTTCAGTTTGCTTCGAGTCGGCTTTGCCTTTCTTGTATGGCTGCCCTTCAAGCTGAGTTTATATGTTAAAACGATGTACGTGCTCGGTTTTCTACGTGAACAGGCCCTGCTCATTATATTTGTATCTTTATCCCAAATGCTCTAAAGTGCAGCTACACTTTTTGACTACGACGACTGCATACGCATGTATTCTGTGAGATTAGATCTTGCGGCTACACTTTTGGACTACGACGACCACATACGCATGTATTCTGTGAGATTAGATCATGCGGTTGAAAAGGATCGGCGTGGGACGTGTTGATAAGTACTCCCTCCGGTTCTTTTTAGTCTATGTATAAGTTTTGTCTGAAGTCAAAATATCCATGATTGGACCAAACTTATAGAAAAAAGTATCAACATTCACAATACCAAATAAATATCATTGGATTCATTATGGAATGTAGTTTCATATTATATATACTATAAGCGTTTTGCGCGCTTTGTTGCGCCGGTTGTAGGCATGGTGATCCTATCAGGCATACTTCACTAAAACTTCCGATTCAGTGAATAGGCAAAGCACACGGTGCAACATGCAAACATGAGTTGGACAGAAGGAAACAGAGTGTGCTTGTCTGGGCATAAAACGCAAGCTAACTCAAAACAGATCATAAAGAATGCAAAACTTCACATTAATTTTGTAGAAAAAACTACTATTGTAGCATATTTTCCTGCATTACAGTTGGAAAAAATAATAGAGGACTTGCATTAACATTTGTCATGCGAGTTGCAACCAACACCGCTACATGGAGATGTATAATTTCTACCGGTTCTAGTTCGAGGATCTACCTCCATTATGCTCATAATCATTTTTTGTCATAATGATTTACAACATAATGTATACAGCACATGACCACCACCAATAGACAGGAGTATATAACTTCATGTTACACGTTATTACTATACTTGACAATAGCAAACTTCTTACCCGCAAGACGAAGAATAGAAATATATAATTATTGATAGTGCCAAAAAAATCGGCTTATAGAAAATAAAAAGAAAGAATTCTAGGCCATCCACATGGGACATGCTTCGCGACAGCGCTCCCAAACCTACCACCTGCATGAATTACTACTTACCCGCAAGACAAAGAATATAAATTGATGGGAATCATCCTCCCATTCATCGCAGTTACTTGCACAGCTAGCTCAAAAGGTAATTCTCTTCTAAACAAATAATCTAAGCATGAAAACTAGTGGTAAATCAAACATTTGATGTAGATATCGGATATATATTTAGAGAGACACAAAGACCCTAGAGATTTTGAAAACTAAGATTGTAAATAAGTTGACTCACAAGGCCCATGAATTTAATAGTTAGTTCTCTCTCAAATCGGTCCTGCAAATTGCTAAAAAGATCCTTAAAAATTCACAACAGTTCTAAATGACCTTGAAACAATGCTCCTTTAATTGATGGTTATAATCAATGCATGATTAATCACCATGACACGACCTACCACTTTTGTCCAAGATATTACTTATATTTGCAGATATTTGAACAAAAAGCAAAGAAACAATATGCACTATACATGTAAGAATTTCTCCCTTTTTTGATTTGAAGAGGAATCCCATGGGAAAAGTAGCCTACAAACAATATACCTTCATATACGAGATGACTTGCAACACGTAGTAAAACATTTTTGTTTTGTTTTCTGTGAAGAAGATTGTTTTGTTATCAGACAATATGTCAAACCAGCAAAAATTAAGTAGTCACAGAGCAAATGCCACATACTTCATGGATTTATGTGCGCTTGCTCATATGGAATTACTTCACCCAGTGCCACTGTATATGTACTTGGCGGCACTTATCACCACAGGAATGAAGCCAATTCAGCGTAACCTATCCAAAACCTATGAGAGAAATCTGTAGTTTGCACATATTCTTAGTTTGAACATGTGGCTATCCATGGATCGTAGCTCTATGTAAATAGGACTTGCAGACCAGTTTATGAGAATAGACTGGAGAGAAAAAAACAAATGGTAAAGAATTAGTCAGTGCTAGCCAGTGGTTAACTAATCATCAGATGGTTCCATAAGAAGGCAATCAAACTTTAAACTAAACTATAACAGTTGTGCTAGCTTTACAGTTTCCAATATATGCACAAGCATAGCTACATTTGAACTGCAACACTGAAAATATGTGACGTGCACGAGCGCTACACAAGCCTGCAGATTCCTGCATTTCCACGTCGTGCAGACGGGGATGGGCAGCAGCAGTAGCACGCCCCTCTTATGCAACCTCTGGCATCCATGCCTTCAACAGCTCAACCTCAACCCCAACCTCAGCCTCAAACTGCTCCGGCTGAAGGAAATGCTGCCCCACACTACTATGATCATATGTTTATCATGGGCAAGCTTGATAAATTCGTTGAGAATCCATTCGATGGAGAAGTGGCATCTTTGCCTGTCCCACCTGAAGTTATTGAATAAGCTGGCTCCCTCATCAATGACCTTCGAGAAGATTCTGTTGAACTCAATGGTCTTCTCGCACAAACTCTCGAAATTACCGAGCAGATGAAATCTGCCTCCTCCAAGTTTGTGATCAATGAGCTCGAAACATCATTCAAAGAGCTGAACAAGACCATCTCTATGCTTCGCAAGAGGCGTTTGCTTTTCCATTCGGACCTTGATGAAGTGGTTCGGAAGATCTGTACAGCTCATACGGCCAGGGCCACTCGCTACGATGAACTGGTCAAAGGCCACATTGATGCAGCTACGAAAGAGAAGAAGCAGCGCAAGCGAGCCGCGAGGAAGAACGCTCCTCCCTCCAATGCAAAGCCTTAAGAACCATCTGCCGAACCTCAACAGAAGGATTTGACTCCTAAACTAGTCATTCCTTTGGTTGTGAAGGACTCTGCTCCAGACCCCGTTCAAGTTTCTGAAGATGTTCAACAACCTAGGCCAACTGAAGAAGTGTCTGCGGCCTCCCCTGACAAAGTTGATTTCCCTTCGGTCAAGTCTGCAACTGAAGAAGGTGAAATCCATCAGTCTGAGCCCAGTGCTCACAACCAAGAAATCCTGCCACTTTAAGTGTTTCGGATCCGCTAGTGACCAAACAGGCAACGGCTGATAAAGATCAGGCCCAAGGTTCTCCTCCCGTTCCCGACGAATGACAACTCCAGACGGACAGTAATCCTGTTGAGAAACAATCCCAGGCTCCCATGCCTGAAGTACAACATACTTCTGCGAATGATTCGACCCCTATGCCTGAACAAGAGAATGTTGAGAAGGAAATTCCAGCAAGGCCTACTGATGAAGTACCACCTTCAACTTTGAGAGATATCAATGCGAAGAAGTTCCCAATTGTCACATCTCATGCTCCGAATTCTGAAGCTGGTCCCTCTGTGTCGGTGGTAAAACCGGCAGACCTCGGGGTAGGGGCTCCCGAGCTGTGGATCTCGGATCGGTGGTAACAGGGACGAAGGAGACAGTATTTACCCAGGTTCGGGCCCTCTCGAAGAGGTATTACCCTACGTCCTGCTTTGATTGTATTGATGATGATGTATCGAGTACAAGCTTGATCTACCTCGAGATCGTAAGTAGAGATCTATCCCTAGGGCTAGGTGAATGGTAATCGTGATTGGGTTCCCTCTACGGGCTAAACCCTCTGGCTTATATACACACCAGGTAGGGCATCTAGGGTTACATAATTGGTATCCAGGGACGCGTATGGAGGCGGCAGGAGATGTCTTGGAGTATACGCCAAGTCTTCGGCAGGTGCGGTCTTGATCACGTCCAGGCGTGTGGCTTCCGGAGTCCATCCGAATGAGAATGAGGGCCTACAGGCCCAGCCCGAGGACTATGGGCCGACTAGGTTGGCACCCCCTAGACCAGGACACCGTCAGTAGCCCCTGAACTGGTCTTCGACGCCGAGGACGACATCTTTGGACTTCGGCTCCGGAGTCTTCGGCTCGACAGGCGAGTTCCTGCTTATTATCTTTTAGCTCGGCCTTGAAGTCTTCGGTATGACCGACAGTTTTACTCAGGGTCCGGCCCCGCTACATGTGGCTTCCATTCCCTGACCTTGATCACCGCGCCCTCTGGGGAATCGAGTCGCTTTATGGCAAGATATCGAAGCTTCGTCCTCTTTTATTTATAAATACACAGCCCAGGATTATGACAAAGCGCATCTTGACCCCCTTTCGATAATCCCCGCAAGCCTTTCCTTCTCTTCCCAGGTCCAACCCCGAGAGCTCTAAACAATGGCAAGCAACGCGGGATCCTCGAGGCGACCCCATGGCCCCCTCAGGGGTGACTGGGAGAACTGCTCCGTCACGCGTCTCCAACTGGAGCGCCTAGCCACCCAGGGCTATTTGCCAGATTCAGATCTGGCTTCTACTCGCCCAGGATTAACATCCACGAACGGGCAAGCGCACGCCGAGAGTCACCCTACCCCACACGGGGAGGCGGCCTGGGATTTCCCATTCATCCCTTTCTTTGGGGCTTGCTTGAATTCTATGGGCTACAACTCCACCACCTCACCCCCAATTCAATCTTACATATCGCGGGGTTTGTTGTCCTTTGTGAAATGCACCTCGGATGCGAGGCACACTTCGGGCTGTTGTAGGAACGAAGTATGTCTACCAGAGGGGGGGGGGGTGAATGGGAGTTTTAAATTTTCTTCGGAAATATCAAAACTCTCGGAACCCAGCAGCGGAACAAATGAAAACAATATGCAGTGAGCAAGTACAAACTACCGAATGAAACTATCATCATGCATCGAGGTAAATCACATGTTTGAAATATGTCATGTGTCACAGTTCGAATGTAAAAGAGGGTAGCAGAGGTGACCAGTGATGCTCGATGGCGACAGGGAGTTTGGTAGACCAGTTCGCCCTTCTGCAAGAGGACTACGTCTAGTTGGAGGGGTTGTGATTTAACACAGAAGATAAACTCTCTTCGCCCTTTTCTCCTCGACAATTGGTTCGTCAACTAATGCCGATTACTCGTGGTAGATGCTTGAGGCGATCTCCGAACCTTTATAGACTTCTTCTTCGAGAACCACAATTACTCTTGGTCTCTAAAGAAATTGACACCTAACCGTCTAGAGAGTTCGCAGCTCTCAAGAGTAATAGGCGGAGCGTACTGGACTTAGATTCGAGTGATGCTGAACCACTATCTAATTTTTTGGCTCTAGGGTTTTCTCTCGGTGGATTTTAAACTCAAATCTCTCGGAGAGGGGTTTGCTCAACAATCTTTTCAGAATCAAATGGAGCAGCCACCGGACAACGCCGGTGCGGGGTGGCTATTTATAGCCGCAGCCTTCCCTGATGGGAAATGACCATTTTGGACACGCGGTCCAGCCAATGGCCAACCGACACGTTCACAACGGTCGGATTTTCAGAGGAACGGTAACATTACTTGTGGAGCAAGTAATGCTAACTCCTCGGTCAGAGACAAATCTCTTGCAGCGAAGAAGATCACAGTCTCTTGCTGGCAAGTATTTGCTCAGAACACAAAGAGATTTCTCTCACAGCTTTCATAGGATTTGGGTTTAGCATCAGTGAATCAAAGTTTCGAACGCTACACCCCTCTTAATAGTACGGTGGTCCTGTGACTCAAGAAAGAGAAAAGAAACGACGAAAAGAATACTACGTCTTCACTTCGTCTTCAATCTCCTCGGCTGCAGTCACTTTCTTCGGACGGACACCAAACGAATTGCTCTGCGTCAGCAATTTTTGAGGGGTCACTCTTGTCATCATAATCTTCGGAGATAACCTTCACTGCCACGCAGGGGAAATCCTTCGGAGTTTGAATCCAAACTCCTCTTTACTCCAGGGACCTGTTACTCTGTGTGCACTAGCAAACACATTAGTCCCTCACTGTTTGTCAACAATCTCCAAAACATAAGGAGGCAAATTATTGCACCAACAATCTCCCCCTTTTTGGACGATTGATGACAAAACAGATAATCATCGAAGTGAAGATAGATAAGTGAAAAATAATTCCAACAAGAGTGAGTGAGGGTTACTGTGCTCGAAGATGAAATGGACTCCCCCTAAATGTATGCAGGTAAGAAAGTGATGAAATAAATTCTCCTGCAAGATCTGAATAATATGGAGGAAATTTCAATCATTCGAGACATTTTGATTCGCACTGATGAGACTTAATCCATCGAGATCGTAGTGCAATCAATTATAACTTCTGATGATAATTCCACCTGCAAGACAAATGCTTCGAGAGAAATGGTGCAGCAGCAGGGGTTATAAACATTAAGGCACATAAGTTATCGAGTTTTACAACATAGTACGGATAGGCTTAAACCATAAGTTGCAAACTCGCACGAAACCAAAGTCAACCGAAACACCGAAAGCAAATCTATCGAGACTCGATGTAATTCTCCCCCTTTTTGTCAACAAGTGTCAAAAAGGTGACGAATAACATGCGGCAAAAACGCAGAACGGTTTAGTCGGTGGCATCTCCAGATGAACTATCTGAGGAGAGTTCTTCTTCGGAAGGGACAGGATTGACTTCGTCTTCAGCAGTAACAGATTTTCCTTCAGGAATAATGGCTTGGGGCTGAGCAGACGAGGGAATAGCTGGAGTGGCCACAGGAGGAACATGGGAATGCATATTACCTTCGGCAGGTTTCTCTGTCGGTGAGGTGGCTTCAGATTCGTCAAGCAGTTTGCGAAGCTTGAGTTGAAGAAGATCTGTTGTAGGCTCACGAGTAGGCAAAGGAGGGGTACTCCGATCTTGGAAATCTTCAACAGTGAAGCCTTTGTCAATATAATCATAGAGCTCTTGGAGATTGACAGTTAGGAGTTGTTTCTCGGTGAAGAACTTGCGAAGCAATTTCCAAAGCCTCTTCTTATTTTCATCTGCTATCAGATGCATTATCCTTGTGCGATTGTTGAGAATATTTAGCTCGGAGGCGAGATGTTCTTTCTCGCGTCGATCTTCAGCGATATGCTGCAGCAGCAGTTGTTGAGTACGCAAACTTACTTCGAGTTGCGATGGAGGTTGAGGCGAAATCTTTCGGTCGCGCTGAGGCAGACGTGGCCCGTCGAATTGCTTGTGATAGTCTTGAGAACTAGATGCGGGTGATTTGCCCGAAGAGATATCATCCATGACTTTCAAGGTATTGCGAACAGGAGGAATGAAGCTTTTATGGCTTTCCTTCGCAAGATACACTGTGCGCATGTCATGATCAATAACTTTCTGAATCCATGGCGCAAATACTTTGATGCAGAAGGGGTATTGAGCAGAATCCTTCAGAATGCGTAGGAACATGTCTTCCACATCGAAAATGTATCGCTCAGAGATTGCATAGATAACATTGCGAAGAACATCTGAGATGGACTTGTCCGGATTCATACCCGCCAGAGGGCAAATTGTATAAGAGAGCATGTGGAATAGCGTTTGATTCTCGAACGTTAAGTGCTCTAGACGGGGAGGACCAGAGTAGTCACGAAGCTTTTCTTGATCCATCGTGCACCAAAAAATTTCATCTAATATAACATCAATGTTATGAACCTGAATTTCAGTATTACCGTGCTCAAAGCGAGGGAAATGGAAGTGCGAGACAAAATCCGTTGAGGTGCATTTGATGTGTTTCCCTTCGGTCATCCATTCCATGACCCATTTGGAGCTATCAGATTCATTGCCAGAGATATATAGGGTTGCATAGAATTGAAGAATATTTTCTCTGTTCCAAGGGTGTTCGAACTCAAAGACCTTGGTGAGGCAGAAATCATCCAGATCCTGAAGCAATTGATTGAAACAGCCAATGTTGCGCATAGCAGGAATGTCGAGATATTCGTGAGGAAATATCTTTCTGCTCTCATAGAGAACCCGAGAGTAATAGACGGCCTGTTCCTTAGTCCAGAAGTGAGGCGATTCCGAAGTGCGCGGCCCATCATAAGGACTAGCTTGAAAGAATTTAGGATGCGCATTCCGATTGAAAAGAGGACCTTTTGCACCTGCGCCTGACGAGAACAAAGGCAGTTCTTCACGAGGGTATGGATATTTGAGTTCTTCTTCAGGAGAAAGATATTCATCACCATAGACAACCGAGTCCGTGCGGCGAGCAGAGACAGATTTTTGTTTGGAGGGACCAACATCTGGCATTCGGGTAGCTGTGTCGATGGATAACTTGAGTGGAGACGGAGCGGGTGTTGCAACTGTGGGAGGTGCTGAGGTAGAAAGTGGCAGAGCGGGTTCAATCACAGTAGGCATAGAGACGGATTCATTCACTGAAGGTTGTTGCTCGACTGGAATCTGTTGTTGCTCGACTATAAGAGAAGCCGAGACTTTTGTCGTTTCATGAGCCGGAGAAGCTTGGGGCTCGGACCGAGGGATTTCACCTTCCTCAGAGACAAATCGTTGCAAGGGAATATCAGCTCGAGCAGGGGAGGCCACAGGCACTGATTCAGTTGGCCTTGACGAGGGAGGAGCATTCGAGTGCTTGCCTGGAGGGTTCGAAAGAATAGCTGGCTCAGGAGATTTTTCTTGCGGAGCAGGAGAATGAGCAACTTGGTGAACAGGAGAGGGTTCTTTCGGAGCAGGGGGTGCATTTTTCGTTGCAATTCTTTTTCGTTGCTTTTTCTTTTGCTGAGCAACTTGATCTATATGGCCCTTGACCAGATCATTGTATCCAGTGACTTTGGCTTGATGTTCATCACAGATTTTCCGAACAATTTCATCTAGATCCGTGTGAAAGCGTAACCTTCGGTGACGAAGGAGAGTCATAACACGATTAATGTCCTTGTAGGAATCCTCGAGTGCTTTAATGACAAATTTTGAAGAGGCAGTTTTCATTCGATTATCAAGGTCCATTTGCTCAGCAGAGAGAGAGAGAGAGAGTTTATCTCAACTGCATCTTCTCGAAGTTCTTGAACTACAGAGGTGGCTTGAGTAATAACTTCGGCAGGAATAGGTAGAGATGCCACTTCTCCATCGAAAGGATTGTCCACAAATTTATCGAGCTGTTCCATGATGAATATGTGATCATAATAATGAGGAGCATCAGACTTGACTGAGGGAGCAGTCGAGACATCAGCTTGCTCGGAGGGAGGCTTAGAAGCCAATGGCCGAGTCAAGGTAGGGGCAAACTTAGCAGCCTTTTCCTTCGGAGCAGTACTTGGTGGAGCAACTTTCTCGGTAGGCGCCTTGATTTTCTTCAGGTTAGGCTTGGGAATATTTTCGCCTGGCTTTGCAGAACTCACAGGAGCGTCAACTACCAAATCCTTCAAATTTATAGCATCTGGATGAGGAGTTGTGTTCCCATGCTGCTTCATCGTGACAGTGGTAGCAGGGGTCTTTCTATTTGGGATCTTCTTCGGGGGTGCTTCTGGGACCAGGTTAACCCGAAGATCAGGTAGCACAGTTGATGTGGTAATGTTTACTTCCTCGCTGAGGGTAGCAGCAACTTCTTCCTTGGTGAGCGGAGGATCATCATCATCAGCCGAAGAACCATCCATTCGAATATCATCAGCAGGTTCAGCCTTTTTCCTCTTTGGTGCGCTTTTTCTCTTCGCCGCAGCGCTGGGATCATGCTTGCGCTTAGAACGACTTTCAGATTTTCCTTCAGCCTTTTTCTTCTCCACATCATCTTTGAGAAGGCGAAGGTTTTCCTATTCACGAGCCTTTTGTTTTTCCGCCCTCTGGGCTCGCTTGATGGCATTGCGCTGTCGCTTAGCAAGCTCATCAGGATAAGATGCGGGTGTACGAAGAGATGACTCATGAGCATTCGTTGGAGGAGGTGGTCTTTCTTGGGGACCATTTGGCTTGATGAGAGAAATTTCCCGGCAATCACCCCATGGTGGATGAAATGCAAAGTTCTGAGAAAACCGAGGATGAACAAATTCATAGTTGAACCACTTGCGCACCCAGTGACGGCGAATCCATTGTTGATGAGTATCTCTCTGATGTTTGGTTTCTCCTGGAACAGTGTCATATCGATCATGAGAGATGTATTCGGCGGTGTTGGTGTAAGCCTGTCTACCACCCCTCTTCTTCTTCGGAGCAGTTTCCTCTTGCTCGTTGTCATTTTGATCGGTCCTTTTTCGCTTGCTGGTTGATGGGCCTACTGTTGGGCCCTTAGCATTCGGAGCTTTGGATTCATCAGCAGTGCCCAGAACTGCATCATCTCGGTAAGCCATGCTAACTGGTTTAGCTGAATCCTGAACTGACTGCATTTTCTTTAACTCGGTGATGTGTAGCAACTATGGCGGCGCGGAGAGGAATATGATCCGCGGCGGCGAGGAATGACTCCGGCGACCTCTTTCCGGCAGTGAAGTGGCGAATATGGTCGACGTCGTTGAGCTCGAGGAGGAGCAGTGCCGTAGGGCTTCGGAAGGTGGCGATGGGGAAGATGCGAAGTGAAACGAGGAGGGTGACGGCACAATATTTATATGCGAGGAGGAAATAACCGCACTCGGTAAATCTGATCGGACGACCACAGTCAGTGGACTGTTGAGATTCAACGGACCAGATAACCTGGCAGTTGATGAGGAGCACGTGGCAACCGTCACCAAAGAACGTGGTTCAGACTTGAGCGGGAAACTCCAAATTTTGGACGGCTTTCGCCAAAACTGATTAAGTTCGGACCGAAACTTTAACGTGGTCAGGGACACCAGATAAAGTTTCGTTTCCAGATGAATTTTGTGCATTCATAATGGAACAGCATAGACTGGAAGAGATAGAATGGAGGGAAAACAGGGTCCTAGGTTTTTCACTCAGACAAAGAAACACAAACACCCGAAAAAAAAGAGTGAAAAACATTCGGACAGGCAAATCCAACTTCAACGAAGAAAAATTTTGGTGGCGTTGCCCACCGTATAAGAACTATATGACCCCGAGCATCGCACAATTATCATGGCACCCGATTAGTCTAGTTCTTCGTTAATGTATTCACTCTCAGAAAGAAAATTTCACTTAGTCGAAATTTTCAAACTCTTCGAGTGTTATGCACCCATTTCTTCTAAGATGTGGAAGTGATGGTACGGGTGCCGAGTCCAGCTTACTGCACGTTCGCGGAATCTAGGATATTTAGCTCAGACCGTAACGCACATAATCTTTTCTCATCGAGAGGCTTGGTGAAGATATCGGCGAGATTCTCTTCGGTATTGACGTGACTGATGACAATATCCTCTCGAGCAACATGATCGCGTAGGAAATGATGTCTGATCTCAATATGCTTGGTGCGAGAGTGCTGCACAGGATTGTGTGCAATTTTGATCGCACTTTCATTGTCGCACAATAGAGGAATCTTCTTGACCTTGATGCCATAATCCTTCAGAGTCTGCTTCATCCATAATAATTGAGTGCAACAAGCGCCAGCAGCAATATATTCGGCCTCAGCCGTGGAGAGCGAGACACAATTCTGCTTCCTTGACGACCAACATACCAATGATCTACCGAGGAAATGGCATGTCCCCAAGGTAGATTTTCTGTCAACCCGGTCACCTGCATAATCTGAGTCTGAATATCCAACGAGGTCAAACTGTGCTCCCTTAGGATACCATAAACCTAAGGTAGGGGTGTGAGCCAAATATCTCAGAATACGGTTGACCGCTTGGTGATGCGATTCTTTCGGTGCAGACATCTTGTAGGATCGAGGAGATAGGTCTAGAGGGGGGGGGTGAATACACTCCTAACCTGCCAAATTAGCAGTTTTTTAATTTCTCTTGGAACTTAGGCAGATTTTGGCACAAGTTAAGATCACTCCAATACTTTCTACACATGCATATCTAGAGATTGAGCAGCGGAAACAATAAAGCATGCAATAGTATGGAAAGTAAAGGGGTAGAGAATGGAAGATCAAATGCAATGAAGACACGGTGGTTTTTGGCGTGGTTCCGATAGGTGGTGCTATCGTACGTCCACATTGATGGAGACTTCAACCCACGAAGGGTAACGGCTGCGCGAGTCCACGGAGGGCTCCACCCACGAAGGGTCCACGAAGAAGCAACCTTGTCTATTCCACCATGGCTTACGTCCACGAAGGACTAGCCTCACTCGGGGTAGATCTTCACGAAGTAGGCGATCTCCTTGCCCTTACAAACTTCTTGGTTCAACTCCACATCTGGTTGGAGGCTCCCAAGTGACACCTAACCAATCTAGGAGACACCACTCTCCAAAAGGCAATAGATGGTGTGTTGTTGATGAACTCCTTGCTCTTGTGCTTCAAATGATAGTCTTCCCAGCACTCAAACACTCCTCACAGATTTGGCTATGGTGGAAGAAGAATTTGAGTGGAAAGCAACTTGGGAAAGGCTAGAGATCAAGGTTCAAATGGTAGGAATGGAATATCTTGATCTCAACACATGAGTAGGTGGTTCTCTCTCAGAAAATGAATGGTGGAACTGTAGGCACGTTCTGATGGCTCTCCTTACTGAGAAGGAGGGGGGTGGAGGCGTATATATAGCCTCCACACAAAATCCAACCGTTACACACTTTTGACCCAACTCGGTGGCACCGAAAAGATCATCTCGGTAGCACCGAACTGTGTAAAAGATATGAACTTTAGGAATCTCGGTGGGACCAATACGAACAACTCGGATGGACCGAAGTGCAATGGCTAGGGCAATCCTCATCTCGGTGGCACCGATTGCATCAACTCGGTAGGACCGAAGTGAAGCAATAAGGCAATAGAGAGTTGGCAAGCCATCTCGGTGAGACCGATATGCATAACTCGGTGAGACCGAAGTGAATGCAACCGATTACAGAGAGTTGGCAAGGCCATCTCGGTGGGACCGAGATCCATTTCGGTGGATCCGATTTGTTAGGGTTTGGCAGTGGCTAAGTCTTGGATGAACTCGGTGGGGCCGGATTGGAAATTTCGGTGGGGCCGAGTTGGACTCTAGGTTTAGGACATATTTGGGTAGAGATAGTGGTTGAGGGTTTAGGAATACTGTCACTAAGCACTTGAGCAAAAGGACCATTAAGCAACACCTCATCCCCTTTTAATAGTATTGGCTTTCCTATGGACTCAATGTGATCTTGGATCACTAAACCAAAAATGTAGAGTCTTGATCCTTTGCCAATCCTTGTCCTTAGCATTTTGAGGGGTCCACATCTTCTTGTCCATGCCACGCCATTGTTGAACTTGTCTGAAATTCACTAGATAAAAGCATTAGTCCAACAACATGTATGTTGACATAAATTACCAAAACCACCAAGGGAGCAAATGTGCTTTCAATCTCCCCCTTTTTGGTAATTGATGACAACATACATCAATGCTTTAAATAAAGATTTAGCAGAGGTATGTATGAAAGCTTTGAAGGAAACATGTAACATGTATGAGCTCCCTTGAACTCCCCCTGAAGATGTGCATAACATGATGATATCTTATGGGAAATATACATGCAACATGTATCTTGGCTATATGCATCATAGCAATATGTATATGTGACATTAGGATATCCACATGTACAAGATTTTCTTCTTGCAAACAATATATACTTAGCAAGAGGTCAACCATGTACATGAGTGTGATGCATATACTTACCTTGAAGTTCTTGATCAAGTACCTGAAGAAATACACTTGAGAAAACAGGGTTAGATAACACAAGATAATTTCTTCAAGAAAAGGACACAAGATCAACAAGAAACCAAGATTGGGATGACATGTAGAAGAGAGTATCACTAGGTGAATACTTCTTTGACGCAGACATGTCCCCAAAAGAAATAGCTGTCTCCCCTTAAAGAACTTCCTCTCCCCCTGAATCTGACATGGATATTGGGAGTAGGTAGGGTGAGAACACTCAAACAACAGCCAAAGAACAGACTAATCATGTTTCTCCCCTCTTAGAAACATGTAACATTCTCTCCTCTTGTAAGGTGCATCTTTGTTTTAAATAGATAAGCTTAAGCTTTGATGTATTCCTCTCTCCCCCTTTGACATCAATTTCCAAGAAGGGACTTCAAGGTTATTGATTAAGTGAGTTTGGTCCTTGAGAAATACAGCTAGATGCATGTAGAGGATAAGAATCATCGAGTGGAGCTGGAGCAGAAAAACTCAGGGAAAATTTGACAGAAAATTCCTTAGAGCAGTCAAAATCGGTGACACCGAGTTGAGACAATTCGGTGGAACCGAGTTTGATACAATGGAATATTTTGTCAACTCAGCTCACTAGGCAAGGAAATCTCACACGGATTTGCAAAGAATTAACTGCGAATCAAGCTAAAAGAGAAGAAACAGTAAAGAAGCAAAGAAACGTCTAGATGAAGTTTTTTTTGTTTTGAAAAGAAACACTCTAGCAAGAAGAGAACAAGCAGAAGAAACACTAGAGAACTTCATCTAGATGGGTTGGCGACTAGGTCACCTATGTTAGAGTATTTTGACTTAGGAGTCAAGTGAAAACACTTGATCATAGGTCATACTCGTCGTTAAGCTCAAAATGGGGTTACCATTTTTCTTTTAAGCATTTCAATGTATTCACATCTTGTTGAGTTGATTTAGCTCATGTCTTTGAGTGAAGCTTCTCTAAGATGTGAGAACTTACATTGGTATTTGGTGGTGAAGTCCATCATGTAGTTGAACTTGAAGTGGATGCTCATGAATTGAAGTTTGGAGCTATCCTATCGTTTGTCGTTCATCTTCCTACATGGGTTAGATTTGCAAGGAACAACATGTGTATCCAAAATGACAAGAATGAAGCATAACTCAAATGTTGTCAAAGGATATGTTTAGGTTGTCTTGTTCCTTGTTACTCCATCAATTGTTGATACTTGGGTTATACAAGATTGCTCAAGATAAGAGTGTGATGCAATCTTGTGACATGAAGCTTGTCCAAGTACCTACAAAAGGTTAGATACCATACAAGGGAGCAAAATGTCCAAGATGTAAAATGATCATGAAGGATATCATGGATTATCCAAGAATGCTCATGCCCTTGTATGCATCCACATGAACCTTTAGTTCACGTTTGAAGCATCAATGATGTTCAACTCACTTCTCAAGTGACCAAACACTTTCTCATCAAGGGGTTTGGTAAAGATGTCTGCCAATTGTTTGTCGGTACGAACATGTTTAAGGTCAATGTCACCTTTCTCAACATGATCTCGAATGAAATGGTGACGAACCTCAATATGCTTAGTTCGAGAATGTTGCACGGGATTGTGTGCGATCTTAATAGCACTCTCATTGTCACATAGTAATGGTACATTTCTCACATGCACACCATAGTCTTTAAGAGTTTGTGTCATCCATAGTAATTGAGCACAACATGATCCCGCGGCAATGTATTCCGCTTCGGTAGTAGATAGAGATACGGAATTTTGTTTCTTGGAGGACCAAGACACAAGAGATCTACCAAGAAATTGACATGTACCCGAAGTGGATTTTCTGTCAACCTTGTCTCCGGCATAGTCCGAATCGGAGTAGCCAACAAGATTGAAAGAAGATCCTTTGGGATACCATATGCCAAAGTTTGGTGTATGTATCAAGTATCTCACAATTCTTTTCACCGCCTTAAGGTGACACTCTTTTGGTGCCGCTTGGTATCGTGCACACATGCACACACTTAGCATAATGTCGGGTCGGGAGGCACATAGATATAATAATGAACCAATCATTGATCGATAAACCTTTTGATCAACCGGTTTGCCATCCTTGGTCAAGTCAAGATGTCCTCTCGTTGGCATGGGAGTTTTCATACCTTTACTCTCTTGCATGTTGAACTTTTTGAATAAGTCCTTGGTATACTTTGTTTGAGAGACAAAGGTACCTTCCCTAGTTTGCTTGATTTGCAAACCAAGAAAGAATTCGAGTTCACTCATCATAGACATCTCAAACTTCTCCGACATCAACCTTCCAAACTTTTCACTAAAAGAGGGGTTAGTAGATCCAAAGATAATATCATCAACATAAATTTGGCATACAAATAATTCTCCATTAACCCTCTTAGTGAACAAAGTTGAATCAATCTTCCCAATTTCAAAACCTTTTTCAAGAAGAAACTTTGTCAAGCATTTGTACCAAGCTCTAGGGGCTTGCTTGAGACCATAAAGAGCTTTACGAAGTTTGTACACATGATTAGGTTTCTTGGGATTCTCAAAGCCGGGAGGTTGTTTAACATATACTTCCTCCTCAATTTCACCATTTAAGAAGGCACTTTTAATATCCATTTGGTAAAGAGTGATATCATGGTGATTGGCATAAGCAAGTAAAATGCAAATGGATTCAAGTCTTGCAACGGGGGCATAGGTCTCACCATAGTCCATACCTTCGATTTGTGTGTAACCTTGTGCTACGAGACGTGCCTTGCTGCGTACAACTTGTCCATCTTCATCTTGCTTATTCCGAAACACCCATTTGGTTCCAATGATGTTTTGCTCTTCCTTAGGCTTCTCAACCAATGTCCACACTTGGTTCCTCTCAAAGTTGTGTAGCTCTTCATGCATTGCATTCACCCAATCGGGGTCCTTGAGAGCATCTTCTACCTTCAAGGGTTCAACACTAGAGATAAATGAGTAATGCTCACAAAAGTTAGCTAAACGAGATTTAGAGCGAGTAATTCTCCCGGTTTGGATATCTCCAAGTATTTGTTCGATGGGATGATCCTTGTCGATTCTTGCTCTAACTCGAGGTAGCTTTTTCTTGGGTTATGGTGAGGCTTCCTCATCATCATCATCATCTTCTTCTTCTTCTTCTTCTTCTTCGTTGTTGTTGTTGTTTGTTTGTGGAGGTGGAGAAGGAGGTTGAGGTGGATCATCTTGTTGCACTTCCTCATTCTCGTCGTCTTGACGTGTTCCACTTTGTGGATGCCTCCATATCAGCTTGTCGTTCACCTTGATGTGAGGTTGGGGCTTCCACTTGAATAGACGAGGTACTCTCCTTTACTTCCACGGGGCGAATCTTGCCGGCAAGTCTTGGATTGCTTCCGATGGTTCTTGATCTCCGGTGAGCAGTTCATACGCCGTTTTACCAAGAAGCTTGTGAAGATAGAGTCGGTTTGTTGCATGACAAGCTGTTTCAACCGCTTCTGCCCAAAAATGTCTTGGCGTCTTGTATTCATCAAGCATTGTTCTTGCCATCTCAATAAGTGTACGGTTCTTCCTCTCAACAACTCCATTTTGTTGAGGTGTGTACGTAGCTGAGAACTCATGTGAAATACCCTCCTCATCAAGAAAGGTGTCCACATTGGCGTTCTTGAACTCCGTTCCATTGTCACTCCGAACCTTCTTGATCTTTACTTCAAATTGATTTTGAGCCTTTCTTGCGAAGTTCTTGAAGATCTTTTGTACCTGCGATTTGTCATCAAGAAAGAACACCCACGTAAATCTGGAAAAATCATCAACAATGACTAAACCGAAAGAGTTACCACCAAGACTCTTATAGGCGTTGGGACCAAACAGATCCATATGAAGTAGCTCGAGTGGTCTCCTCGTGGTCATAATGTTCTTTACGGGATGGCTTCCTCCAACCTATTTTCCTGCTTGGCAAGCACTACAAAGTCGATCTTTGTCAAATATGACATCTTTCACTCCAAGAATGTGATCTCCTTTAACAAGTTTATCAAGGTTACACATACCAACATGTCCAAGTCTTCTATGCCATAACCAACCTTTAGAAGATTTTGCAATTAAACATGTATGAGGTTGGGCTCTCTTAGTGAAATCAACAATGTATAGATCATCTCTACGAATGCCGGTAAAGACTATATCATGATTATCTTGGCGAAACACTTGGCAATCTACTTTGGTAAATAGAACATTAAAACCAAAATCGGCTAGTCTAGATATGGAAAGAAGATTGTAACCAAGAGATTCAACAAGCATAACATTTTGTATGGAGCTATCATTGGATATGGCCACCTTACCAAGGCCAAGTACCTTACCCTTGGAGTTGTCTCCAAAAGTCACATACTTGCGTGGACCATCATTTTTAGTAACCTCACGAAACATGTCTCTATCTCCAGTCATGTGATCGGTACAACCGCTGTCAAGAATCCACTCTTTTCCTCCAGCCATATAATCTCGAAGATTTGCCATAAGGTTGAGATTCCTCATGGTCTTCTCAAATTCAATATCAAAGTCTTCGTCTTCATTATAATAGCCGTGCTCAACATCATCATCATCATGCATGTGATTAACAGATTCATTAGTTTCATGATCATGACAATGTTCAAGTTTATGAATTCTAACAGTTTCCATGATAATATTGCTAATAGTTCTAACATCTCCTTTGGCACGCATGAGATCACGAAGCTCAAACAAGCAATCATCAAACTTAGGATCATTAGGACTCATCTTGTGAAAAACAACAGCCTTATGAAGAATCTTATCAAGACTCTTTAAGGAATAATCAGGATATCGCTTTTCTAAATCATGCCATAGAGTATAAGCACATGCAAAGTTTCGCATACAACCAAGCACAATCTTAGGTAATCCTCTAATGATAAGATTGACGGTTCTAAGATTACGAAGCATGTCAATTTCCTCTTTATGAGTAGGATGCAAGGGATCAATAGGGGGCACATAAGGATTATGAATATACTTGCTCAAGTTAAACTCATCAAAGATATCAAGCATTTCATCCCTCTAAAAGTTGTAATACTCCCCATTGAGAATAGGCACTCTATGTCTAATACTCCCGAACGTAGACATATCCATCTCCCTCCAATGGTGATGAAACCAAAGCAATGGATACCAAAGCTCTGATACCAATTGTAGGATCGAGGAGATAGGTCTAGAGGGGGGTGAATAGACTCCTAACCAGCCAAATTAGCAGTTTTTTAATTTCTCTTGGAACTTAGGCAGATTTTGGCACAAGTTAAGATCACTCCAATACTTTCTACACATGCATATCTAGAGATTAAGCAGCGGAAACAATAAAGCATGCAATAGTACGGAAAGTAAAGGGGTAGACAATGGAAGATCAAACGCAATGAAGACACGGTGGTTTTTGGCGTGGTTCCGATAGGTGGTGCTATCGTACGTCCACGTTGATGGAGACTTCAACCCACGAAGGGTAACGGCTGCGCGAGTCCACGGAGGGCTCCACCCACGAAGGGTCCACGAAGAAGCAACCTTGTCTATTCCACCATGGCTTACGTCCACGAAGGACTAGCCTCACTCGGGGTAGATCTTCACGAAGTAGGCGATCTCCTTGCCCTTACAAACTTCTTGGTTCAACTCCACATCTGGTTGGAGGCTCCCAAGTGACACCTAACCAATCTAGGAGACACCACTCTCCAAAAGGCAATAGATGGTGTGTTGTTGATGAACTCCTTGCTCTTGTGCTTCAAATGATAGTCTTCCCAACACTCAAACACTCCTCACAGATTTGGCTATGGTGGAAGAAGAATTTGAGTGGAAAGCAACTTGGGAAAGGCTAGAGATCAAGGTTCAAATGATAGGAATGAAATATCTTGATCTCAACACATGAGTAGGTGGTTCTCTCTCAGAAAATGAATGGTGGAAGTGTAGGCACGTTCTGATGGCTCTCCTTACTGAGAAGGAGGGGGGGTGGAGGGGATATATAGCCTCCACACAAAATCCAACCGTTACACACTTTTGACCCAACTCGGTGGCACCGAAACGATCATCTCGGTAGCACCGAACTGTGTAAAAGATATGAACTTTAGGAATCTTGGTGGGACCGATACGAACAACTCGGATGGACCGAAGTGCAATGGCTAGGGCAATCCTCATCTCGGTGGCACCGATTGCATCAACTCGGTAGGACCGAAGTGAAGCAATAAGGCAACAGAGAGTTGGCAAGCCATCTCGGTGAGACCGATATGCATAACTCGGTGAGACTGAAGTGAATGCAACCGATTACAGAGAGTTGGCAAGGCCATCTCGGTGGGACCGAGATCCATTTCGGTGGATCCGATTTGTTAGGGTTTGGCAGTGGCTAAGTCTTGGATGAACTCGGTGGGGCCGGATTGGAAATTTTGGTGGGGCCGAGTTGGACTCTAGGTTTAGGACATATTTGGGTAGAGATAGTGGTTGAGGGTTTAGGAATACTGTCACTAAGCACTTGAGCAAAAGGACCATTAAGCAACACCTCATCCCCTTTTAATAGTATTGGCTTTCCTATGGACTCAATGTGATCTTGGATCACTAAACCAAAAATGTAGAGTCTTGATCCTTTGCCAATCCTTGTCCTTAGCATTTTGAGGGGTCCACATCTTCTTGTCCACGCCACGCCATTGTTGAACTTGTCTGAAATTCACTAGATAAAAGCATTAGTCCAACAACATGTATGTTGACATAAATTACCAAAACCACCAAGGGAGCAAATGTGCTTTCACATCTGCGTCTAGCTGGCCATTTGTGGGCATGGGAGTTTTGTAGCCCTTCTGTTTTCGGTCTTGCATTTGGGTTGCCATTTGTGTTCGGTGCGGCATTTTCTTCGGCAGTAGATTGGCGTGTTCGTCGAGCTATGGGAGCATCATCATCGGAAGAGTCGGGTGTATTTCCTTCGACTGGCCTGGCGTCCCCAATAGCCATTTGCCGAATAGCATCCGAAATCGGAGGTTCATCTATCACATTAGGCAGGTGCTCCTTTTGGGAGCCGTTAGATTCATCAAACCGCACATTTACCGTTTCCATAACTTTCCCGTGATGAGAGTTATAGACACGATAAGTATGCGAGTTCGAGCCATAACCAAGAAGAAAACCTTCATGTGCCTTAGGTGCAAACTTAGAATTATGATTCATGTCACGAATATAGCAAGGTGCACCAAAAACACGTAAATAAGAAACATTCAGTTTCTTGCCAGTGATAAGTTCATATGAAGTTTTCTTAAGGAATTTGTGAAGATAAACACGATTAACAACATGGCAAGCAGTGTTAATAGCATCAGCCCAGAAACGAATGGGAGTTTTATACTCCCTGAGCATTATTCTCGCCATTTCAATGAGAGTTCTATTCTTTCGCTCAACAACTCTATTCTGTTGGGGAGTGTATGCGGCAGAGAATTCATGAGTGATACCATTTTCATCGAGAAAATCTTCGATATGAGTATTTTTGAACTCAGTACCATTGTCGCTTCTAACATGCTTGATACGCACATCATATTCATTTTGAGCCTTCTTGGCGAATCTTTTGAAGATGTCTTGGGTGCAGGTTTTGTCTTCGAGAAAGAATACCCAAGTGTATCGAGAGAAATCATCAACAATAACCAGACCATAGCGACTGCCTCCGAAACTTGCATAGTTTTGAGGCCTGAATAAATCCATATGAAGAATTTCCAGTGGTCTTGTTGTGGTCATGACAGTTTTTGACGAATGGTGCTTCTTGGCTAATTTACCGGCTTCGCACGCATCATAGAGATGATCCTTGTCGAATTTCACATCAGGAATACCAAGAAGATGATTTTTCTTCACGAGAGTCTGCAAATTTCTCATACCTGCATGACCAAGTCTTCGGTGCCATAGCCATCCTTCGGTTGCTTTTGCAAGCAAGGAAGTTCGGACTGAGGGACCCTTAGAGAAATCCACAATATATAAATCACCTTTCTATTTCCCTCGAACACGAAGGAATTGTCAGTGGCCATAAAGACGATGCATTTGGATTTAGAAAATAGAACTAGCATGCCTAGATCACAAAGCTTGCCAACTGACATGAGATTGAATCCAAGAGACTGAACGAGTAGAACATCATCAATGTTCTTGTCCTTGGATATAACAACTTTACCTAACCCAATTACCTTTCCTTTGTTGTTGTCGCTGAAAGTAATATACTTCTCAGATGAAGCAGTTAAGTTGGGGTCGACAAACAACGACTTGTCTCCGGTCATATGACTAGTGCATCCACTATCCATTATCCATTCGGTACACCCGGAGACATAGTCCTGCAGAAAGATCAGGCTTTCTTAACCACCCACATCATTGCAGGTGGCTTCGAAACATATGAGCGAGCAGGATATGATTTCTTTCGATAATTATACGAATTGTGGCTTGACTGAGTACGAGTATAATCGAAAGAGTATGCATTGAAATTTCTTCCAGACGAATGAGTATAACGGTTGGGTGAAGCAAATATGTACTTCAGGTTTCTCTTTGAGTTGTTGGGTGAGAAGAGAATTTTCTCTGATCAAGTCATCATGAGCCTCTCTCAGCGACTCGAGTTCCTGTTTCCGTTTCAGGTAATCATAAGTCAATCTTTCGTGGTTAGCTGAGAGAAAATCATGATGATCTGATAGTCTTTCATTCGAGACTCAAGAGCGGAATGCTCTTCGGTCAACGACTGATTTTTCTCCATCTCCTCAACCAACAACCCTTCAGACTTCCTGAGGGTTTTCTGAATTTTCTAGAGAGAGTTTTGTTGAATATTGGCAATTTTGATCAGTTTAGCATGGTCATCCTCATCAGAAGAATATTGATCACTGGAGTGAGCTTTGTGATGTTTGGAGGATACCTTTTCTTTCGAAGCTTTGGCCATGAAACAATACGCCGGAGACTCGTTGTCGCTCGAATGATTCTCGAAGAAGTTTGATGCAGGAGTAGAGGCACATGCTATGCCAGCCATGCCGAAATCAGAATCCTCATCGGATTCTTCAACCTATTCGTTGTCAGATGATGCTTCTTCTTTGGAATCCATTTCCTTGCTGATGTACGCCTTGGCCTTGCGAGAGGTGTTCTTGCGGTTGGATGAGGACTTGGAGGGATTCCTTGAGGAAGATCTTGACGAGGACTTGGAGGAGCCATCCTTCTTCTTGAAGAACTTCTTCGTTTTCTTCTCATCATCGGAGTCGTAGCTTTTGCTCTTTCCTTTGCCATGGTTGTATCTCGAATCATATCTTCCACTTGCATGGATTTCAGCTTCCCAGAGAGGGCAGTCCGAAATGAAATGCCCTGGCTTTTTACACTTGAAGCATGTGTAATCTCCAGTCGGTTTTGATGAAGATTTGGAGCCACCGGAGTTGCTGGATCCTTTCTTCTGAAACCGATTTTTCTTTTGAAGGCGCTGGAATCTTTTCGTGATCAGTGTGAGATCCTTGCTGATCCTTTCGGGGTCATCTGAATCTTCATTGGCATTTCCTTCTAAGGAAGAGTCAGCCACAGCCTTGAGAGCATGACTTTTTCGGTTACTTGAACCATAGAGATCTCTCTTTTCTTCTTCTTGTTCTTCGTGGGTGTTTAGCCTTTCCATAATATCAGCACAGTCGAGAACTTTGAAATCAGCTCGTTCCCGAATCATCAGGACTAGAGTGTCCAACGAACTGTCAAGGGATCGGAGCAGTTTCTTCACAACTTCGTGGTCAGTGATGTCTTTGGCGCCGAGACCTTGTAGCTCGTTAGCAATGTCACTCAGACGATCAAAGGTTTGCTGGCAGCTTTCATTTCCGATACGCTTGAACCTATTGAACTGGGCCCGAAGAGTATCAATGCGAGCTTCCTTCTGAGTTGAAACACCCTCATTAGAAGTTTCACACTGACGGTAGTGAAGGAATTGAGCACGAGAGAGATGGCCACCAATTTCATCTTTAGCTTGAGCATCCATCTGAATGAGTTTCTTCTCGTGGTTAGTGGGGACTTCGGGCACTTCAACCGTGAATCCATTCTGCACCACATTCCACATATCATCATCAATAGCTCGGAGACGGATCTTCATCTTCTCCTTCCAGAAGGGATAGTCCGCCCCATCGAAGATAGGAATCTTGAGGTGCGACTTGTAGCTCACTGAAGACATACATAACTCCAAGATGGTTAGACCAAAATGAGCAGAGTCAAGGAGTACCTTGCTCTGATACCAATTGTAGGAACGAAGTATGTCTAGCAGAGGGGGGGGGGGGGTGAATGGGAGTTTTAAATTTTCTTCAGAAATATCAAAACTCTCGGAACCCAGCAGCGGAACGAATGAAAACAATATGCAGTGAGCGAGTACAAACTACCGAATGGAAACTATCATCATGCATGGAGGTAAATCACATGTTTGAAATATGTCATGTGTCATAGTTCGAATGTAAAAGAGGGTAGCAGAGGTGACCAGTGATGGTCGATGGCGACAGGGAGTTTGGTAGACCAGTTCGCCCTTCTATAAGAGGACTACGTCTGGTTGGAGGGGTTGTGATTTAACACAGAAGATAAACTCTCTTCACCCTTTTCTCCTCGATAATTGGTTCGTCAATCAATGCCGATTACTCGTGGTAGATGCTTGAGGCGATCTCTGAACCTTTACAGACTTCTTCTTCGAGAACCACAATTACTCTTGGTCTCTGAAGAAATTGACACCTAACCGTCTAGAGAGTTCGCAGCTCTCAAGAGTAATAGGCGGAGTGTACTGGACTTAGATTCGAGTGATGCTGAACCACTATCTAATTTTTCGGCTCTACGGTTTTCTCTCGGTGGATTTTAAACTCAAATCTCTCGGAGAGGGGTTTGCTCAACAATCTTTTCAGAATCAAATGGAGCAGCCACCGGACAACGCCGGTGCGGGGTGGCTATTTATAGCTGCAGCCTTCCCTGATGGGAAATGACCATTTCGGGCACGCGGTCCAGCCAATGGCCAACCGACACGTTCACAACGGTCGGATTTTTAGAGCAACGGTAACATTACTTGTGAAGCAAGTAATGCTAATTCCTCGGTCAGAGACAAATCTCTCGCAGCGAAGAGGATCACAGTCTCTTGCTGGCAAGTATTTGCTTGGAACACAAAGAGATTTTTCTCACAGCTTTCATAGGATTTGGGTTTAGCATCAGCGAATCAAAGTTTCGAACGCTACACCCCTCTTAATAGTACGGTGGTCCTGTGACTCAAGAAAAAGAAAAGAAACGACGAAAAGAATACTACGTCTTCACTTCGTCTTCAATCTCCTCGGTTGCAGTCACTTTCTTCGGACGGACACCGAACGAATTGCTTTGCATCAGCAATTTTTGAGGGGTCACTCTTGTCATCATAATCTTCGGAGATAACCTTCACTGCCACGCAGGGGAAATCCTTCGGAGTTTGAATCCAAACTCCTCTTTACTCCAGGGACCTGTTACTCTGTGTGCACTAGCAAACACATTTGTCCCTCACTGTTTGTCAACAATCTCCAAAACATAAGGAGGAAAATTGTTGCACCAACAATCTCCCCCTTTTTGGACGATTGATGACAAAACAGATAATCATCGAAGTGAAGATAGATAAGTGAAAAATAATTCCAACAAGAGTGAGTGAGGGTTACTGTGCTCGAAGATGAAATGGACTCCCCCTAAATGTATGCAGGGAAGAAAGTGATGAAATAAATTCTCCTGCAAGATCTGAATAATATGGAGGAAATTTCAATCATTCAAGACATTTTGATTCGCACTGATGAGACTTAATCCATCGAGATTGTAGTGCAATCAATTATAACTTCTGATGATAATTCCACCTGCAAGACAAATGCTTCGAGAGAAATGGTGCAGCAGCAGGGGTTATAAACATTAAGGCACAGAAGTTATCGAGTTTTACAACATTGTACGGATAGGCTTAAACCATAAGTTGCAAACTCGCACGAAACCAAAGTCAACCGAAACACCGAAAGCAAATCTATCGAGACTCGATGTAATTCTCCCCCTTTTTGTCAACAAGTGTCAAAAAGGTGACGAATAACATGCGGCAAAAATGCAGAACGGTTTAGTTGGTGGCATCTCCAGATGAACTATCTGAGGAGAGTTCTTCTTCGGAAGGGACAGGATTGCCTTCGTCTTCAGCAACAACAGATTTTCCTTCAGGAATAATGGCTTGGGGCTGAGCAGACGAGGGAATAGCTGGAGTGGCCACATGAGGAACATGGGAATGCATATTGCCTTTGGCAGGTTTCTCTGTCGGTGAGGTGGCTTCAGATTCGTCAAGCAGTTTGCGAAGCTTGAGTTGAAGAAGATCTGTTGTAGGCTCACGAGCAGGCAGAGGAGGGTTACTCCGATCTTGGAAATCTTCAACAGTGAAACCTTTGTCAATATAATCATAGAGCTCTTGGAGATTGACAGTTAGGAGTTGTTTCTCGGTGACGAACTTGCGAAGCAATTTCCAAAGCCTCTTCTTGTTTTCATCAGCTATCAGATGCATTATCCTTGTGCGATTGTTGAGAGCATTTAGCTCGGAGGCGAGATGTTCTTTCTCACGTCGATCCTCAGCGATATGCTGCAGCAGCAGTTGTTGAGTACGCAAACTTACTTCGAGTTGCGATGGAGGTTGAGGCGAAATCTTTCGGTCGCGCTGAGGCAGACGTGGCCCGTCGAATTGTTTGTGATAGTCTTGAGAACTAGATGCGGGTGATTTGCCCGAAGAGATATCATCCATGACTTTCAAGGTATCGCGAACAGGAGGAATGAAGCTTTTATGGCTTTCCTTCGCAAGATACATTATGCGCATGGCATGATCAATAACTTTCTGAATCCATGGCGCAAATACTTTGATGCAGAAGGGGTATTGAGCAGAATCCTTCAGAATGCGTAGGAACATGTCTTCCACATCGAAAATGTATCGCTCAGAGATTGCATAGATAGCATTGCGAAGAACATCTGAGATGGACTTGTCCAGATTCATACCCGCCAGAGGGCAAATTGTATAAGAGAGCATGTGGAATAGCGTTTGATTCTTGAACGTTAAGTGCTCTGGACGGGGAGGACCAGAGTAGTCACGAAGCTTTTCTTGATCCATCGTGCACCGAAAATTTTCATCTGATATAACATCAATGTTATGAACCCGAATTTCAGTATTACCGTGCTCAAAGCGAGGGAAATGGAAGTGTGAGACAAAATCCATTGAGGTGCATTTGATGCGTTTCCCTTTGGTCATCCATTCCATGACCTATTTGGAGCTATCAGATTCATTGCCAGAGATATATAGGGTTGCATAGAATTGAAGAATAATTTCTCTGTTCCAAGGGTGTTCGAACTCAAAGACCTTGGTGAGGCAGAAATCATCCAGATCCTGAAGCAATTGATTGAAACAGCCAATGTTGCGCATAGCAGGAATGTCGAGATATTTGGGAGGAAATATCTTTCTGCTCTCATAGAGAACCCGAGAGTAATAGACGTCCCGTTCCTTAGTCCAGAAGCGAGGCGATTCCGAAGTGCGCAGCCCATCATAAGGACTAGCTTGAAAGAATTTAGGATGTGCATTCCGATTGAAAAGAGGACCTTTTGCACCTGCGCCTGACGAGAACAAAGACAGTTCTTCACGAGGGTATGGATATTTGAGTTCTTCTTCAGGAGAAAGATATTCATCACCATAGACAACCGAGTCCGTGCGGCGAGGAGAGACAGATTTTTGTTCGGAGGGACCAACATCTGGCATTCGGGTAGCTGTGTCGATGGATAACTTGAGTGGAGACGGAGCAGGCATTGCAACTGTGGGAGGTGCTGAGGTAGAAAGCGGCAGAGCGGGTTCAATCACAGTAGGCACAGAGACGGATTCATTCACTGAAGGTTGTTGCTTGACTGGAATCTGTTGTTGCTCGACTATAATAGAAGCCGAGACTTTTGTCGTTTCATGAGCCAGAGAAGCTTGGGGCTCGGACCGAGGGATTTCACCTTCCTCAGAGACAAATTGTTGCGAGGGAATATCAGCTCGAGCAGGGGAGGCCACAGGCACTGATTCAGTTGGCCTTGGCGAGGGAGGAGCATCCGAGTCCTTGCCTAGAGGGTTCGAAAGAATAGCTGGCTCAGGAGATTTTTCTTGCGGAGCAGGAGACTGAGCAACTTGGTGAACATGAGAGGGTTCTTTCGGAGCAGGGGGTGCATTTTTCGTTGCCATTCTTTTTCGTTGCTTTTTCTTTTGCTGAGCAACTTGATCTATATGGCCCTTGACCAGATCATTGTATCCAGTGACTTTGGCTTGAAGTTCATCACAGATTTTCCGAACAATTTCATCTAGATCCGTGTGAAAGCGTAACCTTCGGTGACGAAGGAGAGTCATAGCACGATTAATGTCCTTGTAGGAATCCTCGAGTGCTTTAATGACAAATTTTGAAGAGGCAGTTTTCATTAGATTATCAAGGTCCATTAGCTTGGCAGAGAGAGAGAGTTTATCTCAACTGCATCTTCTCGAAGTTCTTGAACTACAGAGGTGGCTTGAGTAATAACTTCACCAGGAATAGGTAGAGATGCCACTTCTCCATCGAAAGGATTGTCCACAAATTTATCGAGCTGTTCCATGATGAATATGTGATCATAATAATGAGGAGCATCAGACTTGACTGAGGGAGCAGTCGGGACAGCAGCTTGCTCGGAGGGAGGCTTAGAAGCCAATGGCTGAGTCAAGGTAGGGGCAAACTTAGCAGCCTTTTCCTTCTGAGCAGTAGCTGGTGGAGCAACTTTCTCGGTAGGCGCCTTGATTTTCTTCAGGTTAGGCTTGGGAATATTTTCGATTGGCTTTGCAGAACTCACCGGAGCGTCAACTACCAAATCCTTCAAATTTATAGCATCTGGATGAGGAGTTGTGTTCACATGCTGCTTCATCGTGACAGTGGTAGCAGGGGTCTTTCTATTTGGGATCTTCTTCGGGGGTGCTTCTGGGACCAGGTTAACCCGAAGATCAGGCGGCACAGTTGATGTGGTAATGTTTACTTCCTCGCTGAGGGTAGCAACAACTTCTTCCTTGGTGAGCGGAGGATCATCATCATCAGCCGAAGAATCATCCATTCGAATATCATCAGCAGGTTCAGCCTTTTTCTTCTTTGGTGCGCTTTTTCTCTTCGCCGCAGAGCTGGGATCATGCTTGCGCTTAGAATGACTTTCAGATATTCCTTCGGCCTTTTTCTTCTCCACATCATCTTTGAGAAGGCGAAGGTTTTCCTGTTCACGAGCCTTTTGTTTTTCCGCCCTCTGGGCTCGCTTGATGGCATTGCGCTGTCGCTTAGCAAGCTCATCAGGATAAGATGCGGGTGTACGAAGAGATGACTCATGAGCATTCGTTGGAGGAGGTGGTCTTTCTTGGGGACCATTTGGCTTGATGAGAGAAATTTCCCGGCAGTCACCCCATGGTGGATGAAATGCAAAGTTCTGAGAAAACCGAGGATGAACAAATTCATAGTTGAACCACTTGCGCACCCAGTGACGGCGAATCCATTGTTGACGAGTATCTCTCTGATGTTTGGTTTCTCCTGGAACAGTGTCATATCGATCATGAGAGATGTATTCGGCGGTGTTGGTGTAAGCCTGTCTACCACCCCTCTTCTTCTTCGGAGCAGTTTCTTCTTGCTCGTTGTCATTTTGATCGGTCCTTTTTCGCTTGCTGGTTGATGGGCCTACCGTTGGGCCCTTAGCATTCGGAGCTTTGGATTCATCAGCAGTGCCCAGAACTGCATCATCTAGGTCAGCCATGCTAACTGGTTTAGCTGAATCCCCAACTGACTGCATTTTCCTTAACTCGGTGATGTGCAGCAACTACGGCGGCGCGGAGAGGAAGATGATCCGCGGCGGCGAGGAATGACTCCGGCGACCTCTTTCCGACAGCAAAGCGGCGAAGATGGTCGACGTCATCGAGCTCGAGGAGGAGCAGTGCTGTAGGGCTTCGGAAGGTGGCGATGGGGAAGATGCGAAGTGAAACGAGGAGGGTGACGGCACAGTATTTATATGCGAGGAGGAAATAACCGCACTCGGTAAATCTGATCGGACGGCCACAGTCAGTGGACTATTGAGATTCAACGGACCAGATAACCTGGCAGTTGATGAGGAGCACGTGGCAACCGTCACCAAAGAACGTGGTCCAGACTTGAGCGGGAAACCCCAAATTTTGGACGGCTTTCGCCAAAACTGATTAAGTTCGGACCGAAACTTTAACGTGGTCAGGGACACCAGATAAAGTTTCGTTTCCAGATGAATTTTGTGCATTCATAACGGAACAACATAGACTAGAAGAGATAGAATGGAGGGAAAACAGGGTCCTAGGTTTTTCACTTAGACAAAGAAACACAAACACCCGAAAAAAATGAGTGAAAAACATTCGGACAGGCAAATCCAGCTTCAATGAAGAGAAATTTTGGTGGCGTTGCCCACCGTATAAGAACTGTATGACCCCGAGCATCGCACAATTATCGTGGCACCCGGTTAGTCTAGTTCTTTGTTAATGTATTCACTCTCAGAAAGAAAATTTCACTTAGTTGAAATTTTCAAACTCTTCGAGTGTTATGCACCCATTTCTTCTAAGATGTGGAAGTGATGGTATGGGTGCCGAGTCTAGCTTACTGCACGTTCGCGGAATCTAGGATATTTAGCTCACACCGTAACGCACATAATCTTTTCTCATCGAGAGGCTTGGTGAAGATATCGGCGAGATTCTCTTCGGTATTGACGTGACTGATGACAATATCCTCTCGAGCAACATGATCGCGTAGGAAATGATGTCTGATCTCAATATGCTTGGTGTGAGAGTGCTGCACAGGATTGTGTGCAATTTTGATCGCACTTTCATTGTCGCACAATAGAGGAATCTTCTTGACCTTGATGCCATAATCCTTCAGAGTCTGCTTCATCCATAATAATTGAGTGCAACAAGCGCCAGCAGCAATATATTCGGCCTCAGCCGTGGAGAGCGAGACACAATTCTGCTTCCTTGACGACCAACATACCAATGATCTACCGAGGAAATGGCATGTCCCCGAGGTAGATTTTCTGTCAACCCGGTCACCTACATAATCTAAGTCTGAATATCCAACGAGGTCAAATTGTGCTCCCTTAGGATACCATAAACCTAAGGTAGGGGTGTGAGCCAAATATTTTAGAATACGCTTGACCGCTTGGTGATGCGATTCTTTCGGTGCAGACATCTGCGTCCAGCTGGCCATTTGTGGGCATGGGAGTTTTGTAGCCCTTCTGTTTTCAGTCTTGCATTTGGGTTGCCATTTGTGTTCGGTGCGGCATTTTCTTCGACAGTAGATTGGCGTGTTCGTCGAGCTATGGGAGCATCATCATTGGAAGAGTCGGGTGTATTTCCTTCGACTGGCCTGACGTCCCCAATAGCCATTTGCCGAATAGCATCCGAAATTGGAGGTTCATCTATCACATTAGGCAGGTGCTCCTTTTGGGAGCCGTTAGATTCATCAAACCGCACATTTACCGTTTCCATAACTTTCCCGTGATGAGAGTTATAGACACGATAAGTATGTGAGTTCGAGCCATAACCAAATAGAAAACCTTCATGTGCCTTAGGTGCAAACTTAGAATTATGATTCATGTCACGAATATAGCAAGGTGCACCAAAAACATGTAAATAAGAAACATGCGGTTTCTTGCCAGTGATAAGTTCATATGAAGTTTTCTTAAGGAATTTGTGAAGATAAACACGATTAACAACATGGCAAGCAGTGTTAATAGCATCAACCCAGAAACGAATGGGAGTTTTATACTCACTGTGCATTGTTCTCGCCATTTCAATGAGAGTTCTATTCTTTCGCTCAACAACTCCATTCTGTTGGGGAGTGTATGCGGCAGAGAATTCATGACTGATACCATTTTCATCGAGAAAATCTTCGATATGAGTATTTTTGAACTCAGTACCATTGTCGCTTCTAACATGCTTAATTCGCACATCATATTCATTTTGAGCCTTCTTGGCGAATCTTTTGAAGATGTCTTGGGTGCAGGTTTTGTCTTCGAGAAAGAATACCCAAGTGTATCGAGAGAAATCATCAACAATAACCAGACCATAGTGACTGCCTCCGAAACTTGCATAGTTTTGAGGCCCGAATAAATCCATATGAAGAATTTCCAGTGGTCTTGTTGTGGTCATGACAGTTTTTGACGAATGGTTCTTCTTGGCCAATTTACCGGCTTCGCACGCAGCACAGAGATGATCCTTGTCGAATTTCACATCAGGAATACCACGAAGATGATTTTTCTTCACGAGAGTCTGCAAATTTCTCATACCTGCATGACCAAGTCTTCGGTGCCACAGCCATCCTTCGGTTGCTTTTGCAAGCAAGCAAGTTCGGACTGAGGTACCCTTAGAGAAATCCACAATATATAAATCACCTTTTCTATTTCCCTCGAACACGAAGGAATTGTCAGTGGCCATAAATACAATGCATTTGGATTTGGAAAATAGAACTAGCATGCCTCGATCACAAAGCTTGCCAACTGACATGAGATTGAATCCAAGAGACTGAACGATTAGAACATCATCAATGTTCTTGTCCTTGGATATAGCAACTTTACCTAACCCAATTACCTTTCCTTTGTTGTTGTCGCCGAAAGTAATATACTTCTCAGATGAAGCAGTTAAGTTGGGGTCGACAAACAACGACTTGTCTCCGGTCATATGACTAGTGCATCCACTATCCATTATCCATTCGGTACACCCGGAGACATAGTCCTGCAGAAAGATCAGGCTTTCTTAACCACCCACATCATTGTAGGTGGCTTCGAAACATATGAGCGAGCAGGATATGATTTCTTTCGATAATTATACGAATTGTGGCTTGACTGAGTACGAGTATAATCGAAAGAGTATGCATTGAAATTTCTTCCAGACGAATGAGTATAACGGTTGGGTGAAGCAAGTATGTACTCATTCCGTCGAATCTTTTCAAGGATATATCGAGCATTTTCTTCCTGCATGGTTAGTAGCCTAGTAACAGGTAATGCTTCGATAGTTTTCCTGGGCACCTAGATAGCTTCCTTAGGAGGGCCATTCCTGCTGTTAGGTCCAACGTAGTGAGCAACAACCTCACCACGTTGATTTTTGAACAGCTTATAGTTGTCCAGAGAATCATCATATGAGTATTCAGGAATAGGTGAGTCATATCCCGAAAGTAAAGCTGGATCGAGCGTTTTGCTCTTAGCAGGTACCCACGCAGTGCGAGGATATTGATCAGGTTCCCAGTAGGAGCCATTTTCATTCAGTTTCCTTTCGAAACCGATACCTTCCTTCCTGGGATTTTTGTGAAGAATGGATTTCTTCAGAACATCACACAAGGTTTGATGCCCTTTGAGAGACTTGAACATTCCTGTCTGAAGAAGATCCTTCAGCCTAGCATTTTCATCAGAAACAGAACCATTTTCCTCGACCGAGGGGTTAGCATTCACAGAAGATTCAACATTTGATTCAGCGTTACTGCGTTCAAGGCATTTTAAGCAAGGTGGTACAAACACTTCAGGTTTCTCTTTGAGTTGTTGGGTGAGAAGAGAATTTTCTCTGATCAAGTCATCATGAGCCTCTCTCAGCGACTCGAGTTCCTGTTTCCGTTTCAGGTAATCATAAGTCAATCTTTCGTGGTCAGCTGAGAGAAAATCATGATGATCTGATAGTTCTTTCATTCGAGACTCGAGAGCGGAATGCTCTTCGGTCAACGACTGATTTTTCTCCATCTCCTCAACCAACAACCCTTCAGACTTCCTGAGGGTTTTCTCAATTTTCTCGAGAGAGTTTTGTTGAATATTGGCAATTTTGATCAGTTTAGCATGGTCATCCTCATCAGAAGAATATTGATCACTGGAGTGAGCTTTGTGATGTTTGGAGGATACCTTTTCTTTCGAAGCTTTGGCCATGAAACAATACGCCGGAGACTCGTTGTCGCTCGAATGATTCTCGAAGAAGTTTGATGCAGGAGTAGAGGCACATGCTATGCCAGCCATGCCGAAATCAGAATCCTCACCGGATTCTTCAACCTCTTCATTGTCAGATGATGCTTCTTCTTCGGAATCCATTTCCTTGCTGATGTATGCCTTGGCCTTGCGAGAGGTGTTCTTGCGGTTGGATGAGGACTTGGAGGGATTCCTTGAGGAAGATCTTGACGAGGACTTGGAGGAGCCATCCTTCTTCATGAAGAACTTCTTCGTTTTCTTCTCATCATCGGAGTCGTAGCTTTTGCTCTTGCCTTTGTCATGGTTGTATCCTGAATCATATCTTCCACTTGCACGGATTTCAGCTTCCCAGAGAGGGCAGTCTGAAATGAAATACCCTGGATTTTTACACTTGAAGCATGTGTAATCTCCCGTCGGTTTTGATGAAGATTTGGAGCCGCCGGAGTTGCTGGATCCTTTCTTCTGAAACTGATTTTTCTTTTGAAGGCGCTGGAATCTTTTCGTGATCAGTGCGAGATCCTTGCTGATCCTTTCGGGGTCATCTGAATCTTCATCGGCATTTCCTTCTGAGGAAGAGTCAGCCACAGCCTTGAGAGCATGACTTTTTCGGTGACTTGAACCATAGAGATCTCTCTTTTCTTCTTCTTGTTCTTCGTGGGTGTTTAGCCTTTCCATAATATCAGCAGAGTCGAGAACTTTGAAATCAGCTCATTCCCGAATCATCAGGACTAGAGTGTCGAACGAACTATCAAGGGATCGGAGCAAATTCTTCACAACTTCGTGGTCAGTGATGTCTTTGGCGCCGAGACCTTGTAGCTCGTTAGCAATGTCACTCAGACGATCGAAGGTTTGCTGGCAGCTTTCATTTCCGATACGCTTGAACCTATTGAACTTGGCCCAAAGAGTATCAATGCGAGCTTCCTTCTGAGTTGAAACGCCCACATTAATGTTCTCGACAATGTCCCCCAATTCCTTAGCAGTTACACACTGACGGTAGCGAAGGAATTGAGCACGAGAGAGATGGCCAACAATTTCATCTTTAGCTTGAGCATCCATCTGAATGAGTTTCTTCTCGTGGTCAGTGGGGACCTGGGGCACATCAACCGTGAATCCATTCTGCACCACATTCCACATATCATCATCAATAGCTCGAAGACGGATCTTCATCTTCTCCTTCCAGAAGGGATAGTCCGTCCCATCGAAGATGGGAATCTTGAGGTGCGACTTGTAGCTCACTGAACACATACTTAAACTCCAAGGTGGTTAGACCAAAATGAGCAGAGTCAAGGAGTACCTCACTCTGATACCAATTGTAGGAACGAAGTATGTCTACCAGAGGGGGGGGGTGAATGGGAGTTTTAAATTTTCTTCGGAAATATCAAAACTCTCGGAACCGAGCAGCGGAACGAATGAAAACAATATGCAGTGAGCGAGTACAAACTACCGAATGGAAACTTTCATCATGCATCGAGGTAAATCACATGTTTGAAATATGTCATGTGTCACAATTAGAATGTAAAAGAGGGTAGCAGAGGTGACCAGTGATGCTCGATGGCGACAGGGAGTTTGGTAGACTAGTTCGCCCTTCTGCAAGAGGACTACGTCTGGTTGGAGGGGTTGTAATTTAACACAGAAGATAAACTCTCTTCGCCCTTTTCTCCTCGATAATTGGTTCGTCAACCAATGCCGATTACTCATGGTAGATGCTTGAGGCGATCTCCGAACCTTTACAGACTTCTTCTTCGAGAACCACAATTACTCTTGGTCTCAGAAGAAATTGACACCTAACCGTCTAGAGAGTTCGCAGCTCTCAAGAGTAATAGACGGAGCGTACTGGACTTAGATTCGAGTGATGCTGAACCAATATCTAATTTTTCGGCTCTAGGGTTTTCTCTCGGTGGATTTTAAACTCAAATCTCTCGGAGAGGGGTTTGCTCAACAATCTTTTCAGAATCAAATGGAGCAGCCACCGGACAACGCTAGTGCGGGGTGGCTATTTATAGCCGCAGCCTTTCCTGATGGGAAATGACCATTTTGGACACGCGGTCCAGCCAATGGCCAACCGACACGTTCACAACGGTCGGATTTTTAGAGCAACGGTAACATTACTTGTGGAGCAAGTAATGCTAACTCCTCAGTCAGAGACAAATCTCTCGCAGCGAAGAAGATCACAATCTCTTGCTGGCAAGTATTTGCTTGGAACACAAAGAGATTTCTCTCATAGCTTTCATAGGATTTGGGTTTAGATCAGCGAATCAAAGTTTCGAACGCTACACCCCTCTTAATAGTACGGTGGTCTTGTGACTCAAGAAAGAGAAAAGAAACGACGAAAAGAATACTACGTCTTCACTTCGTCTTCATTCTCCTCGGCTGCAGTCACTTTCTTCGGACGGACACCGAATGAATTGCTTTGCGTCAGCAATTTTTGAGGGGTCACTCTTGTCATCATAATCTTCAGAGATAACCTTCACTGCCACGCAGGGGAAATCCTTCGGAGTTTGAATCCAAACTCCTCTTTACTCCAGGGACCTGTTACTCTGTGTGCACTAGCAAACACATTAGTACCTCACTGTTTGTCAACAATCTCCAAAACATAAGGAGGCAAATTATTGCACCAACAGCTGTGGCAAAGGTATTTTTGCATAATGCCCTGTTCCCCAACCGGGACGCTATACGACATGGGTGCAGCCAAAGTCTGCCGAATTGAAGGGACTGACTACCCATCAGGTACCCCTCGAGAGGATTCCGATATTTGGCGTCCGAGTGGTTTTACATAGACGACGTTCCATTACACGACCCAGTTCGGCCCGGGCTCCCCGCATACTCCTCGGACCCCCTGAAGAAGCGCTACAGCTGGAGACCGCGGAGCGTCGCTCAGGAGGACGACGCCAATGTTGCCAGCCTAGCAGCTCAGGTGAAGCGGCTATCTAGCACCGGCCTCACCATCATAGATGTCATGGCAACGACGATCAACCGAAGAGTCCAGCTACTTCGGCAATGCTAGCATCTGTTGTGCATGTACAATGGAACCAAAGATGCCTCCCGATAGATTCGGGATAGTTTGAATGACCAGACGGCCTTTGGGATCGTACTAGCCGATATTTACCAGTGTTCAGCGGAGGATTTCGCAAGGCGGCAGTTCCGAGACGGGCTGTCTTACCACAACCCTGCCGACATAGTAAGTTTTCCTGGATTTCCTCGTCTATCCGAGTTATTTCACGGTTAATTCTTCTGACCGACCTTTCACTAAATCCGGACAGAGATGGAGGCGCTGGGTCGAGACTTTAAACAGCCCCGCGCCTGAACCAGAGACACATCGTCGGGTGGAGGACCCCGCCTTCCACGAAGATGAGGAACAGTCCCTTATATATGAAGGGGGGAAGTTCTCTCTAGAGAGCCTTGACGGCTCAAGGGTAGCCGTTACTCCCGATGTACCGGGAACGCGGCCGGCCTCATCGGTAAAGCCCCTTACCTCTATTCCAAAGAGAGCTTCTCGTCCTAAGGCCCCTAGTCTTCTGACTTCTCCTCCAAAGGGACGACGTTCAAAATGTCCACGTGGAGAACCGGCCCCTCAAAGGAGCCCTCCGCTGGAGACGCACGGGGCTCGGGCGCGCGTGGCGATCGTGGAGGCAAACTGAAATGCTTCCTTAGTTCACATGTAATATCCTTGTTATTGTGCCCCCAAGAATGACATCCTGGATTTCAATTCTTTTGATCCATTTGCTGGCAGCCCGCTCCTCCTCTGTCAGCGGAGGATACAAGGGTCGAGGGGATATCGGCTCCGAGCAGTGGTGTGGGACCCCACCCTACCTCGGGAGCTACTCCCAAAGTACCCCAATCAGAGGATTCGGGGACCTGTCCGGCCACCCCAACCAAGGTCAAAAGCGCCATCAACCACCGACGACGGAAGACCTCCCTAAGGAATTCTGCCTTCATGAGTTAGGATTTTAACGCTCTTAGTTCAGTGGACACATACCTCGGTGCGACCCGTTCTGTCTTTGAGAAGGCAGTGGGTGTTCTATCACAGGGCTTGCAAGTAAGGCCCCGCCAAAGTCTACGTTATTTTCGGAGATCTCTTGTGCTCGTCATAATTTGTTTGCTTAAAGGCAAACTAAACTGCCGAACATGGCAGTAGCCCCTAAGTCTTGATATGGGCACTGGCGACCATATCGAGGCTTGTAATAGAAATGATGCCTTTGACAGGGTGCTCGGGAGAAGAATGATCATCTCACCGAGGTGCTTTCCCGGACAGAAGGGAAGTTGAACACTGCTATAGCCGAGGTAGAGCACGTGAAAACTATCACCAGAGACGCACACGGTCAGTGCTTCCGTTTCACATGGTATTATTGTGGTGAAGATCCTTGGGTCATGTAACAGCATGATGTATTGTAGCAGTGGAAGCCCTTGGTCACCTGGGAAGGGATCTTAAATAGGCTCGCGAGGATTTGCTCTATACGGAGTCGCAGCGGCAGGCTGGCCAGCATGTGTTAACCAGGAGGAGGGAGGATGCGAGCGCGCTCAAGGCAGAAAATGCCTAATAGGCTCAGGAGATCGAGAACCTAAAAGCTCGACTAGCCGCCGCTGGCGAAGAACCGACAAACAAGAGAAGCAATATTTGGTAACCTTTCATTTCCATTTTAAGATGGTTTCCCGGTTATAGGATTGCTAGATGTGATCGGCAGGCTAATATGTGATTGCTGGCAGTTTCCCTAACCGGTCAGCCCTAGAGGCCCCTGGCTTGTTGCCTGAAGACGCCGCAACTCATCTGTCCGCAGTGCATGAAAGCGCATGGAAGTCGATGAAGGGAGTGTTTAAGGCTTTATGGCCCGAGGAGGAACCCGTGCCCGAAGACATGTCAGTCCTTGCCGAGCGTCTTAAGAGAGCTCGGCGCCGGATTCAGACCTGGAAGATATCGGCATGTTGTGAGGGAGTGAGGGAGGCCTGGGCCATGGTCAAGATGCGGTACACAGGCGTGGAAACAACACACCTGGCTGAGGTATGGCCCATAGGGCCTGACGGGGAAGAAATACCCACCAGCCTGGTGTATGAAAATGTCATGCCTGCGGCTCGCTTGTCTCAGAAAGACTGTGCCCTAGATACCTTAATAGATGGATTGGACCGAGCGTAGTTGAATTTTTTTGTATGACTCTATGTATCAAAGTACTTTACGTCATTAATGAATCAATCTGCGCATCCAAATTCTGTCAACCAGCCATCGGCTTCTACCTCCTCATCCAGTGGCCGTGGAGTGTCCCTTACTACTGGCCAGACTAGTCGGACCAGGTACTCCGGGTGACAAGGAAATCCAGCTATATGGTTCGAAAGACAAGAGTGGGGTAGAGAGTTATGTTATATTACTTCTTAACGTAAGAAACATCTTCCGAGAAAAATAGTTCTTCCAACAGTTCCTTTTCTTGGGCGATTGTGCCAAGCACTTGTGTCCGAAGACGAGTGACCTCGGGGGTAAAGCCCCTGGTCGGGGTTTGAAAGACCCCCTCCACTCTACTCCTATGTCGTGGCCGACCAATTTGTACATTTAAGAACGCTAGCTTTTGGCTTTATCCGCCTGAGGTACTGCTCCGGGTGACCCGAGAGTAACAATCGCAACGGTGCTCCCTTTGCCCCTTAGCCGAATAATCAGGAATGTAAGGGGCAAGCACAGGAGCCGGGCAACCCAGCTTGGCCAAATCTTAAGTCAAATTGGTGCATATGTTGGCTTTAAGGACGATAGGATAGAAGGAATGGAGAAGACGCACGTTTTAAAGGACCTATCCTTCTTGGGTACCATGACCAGATTGGTGAGCCAATCGGGGTGTTTTATGTCTCTTATGAATTCGGCCTCAAGAAGTTTGGCCAGTTCTTCACCCATTGCTTGATGCTTGGGCTCAGAGAAGCGTTGAAGTGCTTGTTTGACAGGCTTGTAGCCCTTCAGAATATTCAAGCTGTGTTCGGCAAGTTTGTGGGGTATCCCTGGCATATCCGAGGGATGCTAGGCAAATATATCCCAGTTTTCTCTAAGGAAGTTGCGTAGGGCCTCGTCGATTTCCGGCTCGAGATTTGCCCCAATTGACGCCATTTTAGCTGGGTTCATAGGGTGCACATGGAATTTGACTATGTCATCGGCCGGCTTGAATGAGGTCGACTTCAGCCGTTTGTCGAGGATGATATCATCCTGGTCGACTTTGGCTCGTAGTGATGTTAATTCCTCGGCCGCGAGGGCTTCGGATAGGGACTCTAAGGCGAGCGATGCTGTCTTGTTCTTGGCCTTGAGTGCTCTGTCAGGGTTACTCGCAATTGTAATGATCCCGTTTGGGCCCGACATTTTGAGCTTCATGTAGCCATAGTGTGGAATTGCTTGAAACCTTGAGAAGGCGTCCCGTCCCAGGAGGGCGTGATAACCGCTTTTGAAAGGGACAATATGGAATGTCACTTCTTCGGATAGGTAGTTATCAGGCGTTTTGAAGACCACATCCAAGGTGTTTTTTCCGCTGTAACGTGCTTCTCGTCCCGGTATTATACCTTTAAAGGTGGTATGGCTTTGTTCGATGCGCGATTTATAAATTTGCATTTTGTCCAGAGTATCTGCATATATTAAATTTAAGCTGCTGCCCCCGTCCATGAGCACTTTCCGAAGACGGCAGCTGCCCACAATTGGGTCGAGAACCAGTGCGGCGGGGCATCTACTCGGGTTAGACTTCGGTTGATCTTTATGATCAAAGGTAATTGGCGTGTCTATCCACGCGCCCCGAGCTGTTACTTGCCGGATTGAACTGACTTCCCGAAGAGCCCGCTTCCTCTGATTATTGGACGTAAAGGTTTCGTAGATCATCAGGACCTCGTCATCACCTGAGGACTCCTCTGAATGCCTAGGCGTGCCAGTCATGAGGGTTAGGCCTCCTGTCACGCCCAATATGTGGTCCTATCCCCAAGGAACTCGGAAGTTCCACTAAGGATAGAAGCTCATATCGAAGACGCTTCGCACGGTGCATATCATTACAACATACCATGTACTGAATATATGAGAATACTAGATAAATGCTTACACTCGCCACAAGCTACAACATGAATACATCAATACATAGCAATCATCATACAAAAGAGCAGGATCCGACTACGGATAAAATGAAACAAAAAAGAACAAGCATCGCTCTCACATCAAATCATCGCTTTACCTGTACCTGCACCTGTTGTTGTAATAATCTGTGAGCCACGAGGACTCAGCAATCCCATTACCGTGGGTATCAAGACTAGCAAAGCTTAATGGGTATGGAATGGATAAGTGGTGAGGTTGCAGCAAGCACTAAGCATTGTATGGTGGCTAACTTATGAGTACAAGAATAATAAGAGTAAACTATGCATAATCGGGCGCAAACTAGAAATGATGAAGAAGTGATCCTGAACACCTACTTACGAGTCAAACATAACCCCACTGTGTTCTCTTCCCGAACTCCCTCGAAAAGAGACGATCACGGTTACGTACGCGGTTGGTGTATTTTAATTAGATTTAGTGTCAAGTTCTCTACAATCGGAGGTTATAAATTTCCAAGTCGCCACATAACCGCGGGCACGGCTCTCCGAAAGATTTAACCCTGCAGGGGTGCTCCAAGTAGTCCATTATAAATTACCACACGCATCCGATGGAACATCCTCACACCATGATAACACGATGCTTACGATATGGAATCCCAGTGGACAAGCCACTCGTAAAAGGTAAAACTAAACCAGCAAGACCTCCCGGTGTGTCGACGATCCCGTTAGGAGCCGCGTATCTCGTTCTCAGGACACAACCGTCTATGCTAAGTGGACGATAGCCAAAAGACCTCGAGTTGCCCCGAGGCGGCACCGCCGACTGCTAGGTAGGTGGACCAACACTCATGAGGAGCACTGGCCCAGTTTGTTGATTAATTATCCACGGGGTCCGGAAAGTCCCTATGCAAGTTTTAGTTGTTATTAGGCAAATGGTAAAACCAGTGTTGGGCCTTGTTGTAGAAGTTTATCCTAAAACGAATGATCAGGGGGGTTCCCATATGCCCCACATGTGTTAGAAGCGCTCATCAAAGAACATAACACCGGTATTACGGAAACTAGGGTGGCATGAGTGGAACAACACACCAGGCAAAAGGCCGAGCCTTCCACACACAACCAAGTATATAGATGCATTAATTAAATAAGAGATATTGTGATATCCCATGATATCCATGTCCCAACATGGAACAAACTGCAACTGCACCTGTAACTAGCAATGCTATAAGAAAGGGGCTGAGCGAGCGGTAACATAGCCAAACAACGGTTTGCTGGGTAAGGGTGGTTAGGGGCTGTATCATGGCATATGGGAGGCTGACATATATTTGGTAGGAAGCGCGACATAGCGATAGCAATGAGACAACTAGCAAGCAAAGATAGTAATGATATCGAAGGTAATGGTCATCTTGCCTGGAATCCCGCTAGGAAGAAGATCGAATGCATGAAGTAGTCAAACGGAACATAGTCGAACGAATCCTCATACTTTGCAACATATCCGGACTATCGAGAAGAAGCACAACCGGAAAGAAGCAAACAACATGGTAAACACACAAACATAATCATGGCATAATGCACAACCAAGTATGATGCATGGCGTGGCAAAGTGCGACAATCAAATACTACACATTAAGTGAAGCTCAATATGCAACGAGTTGCATATTAACGAAACTCCACAACAATTATTTAGTTCAATCCCATTTATGCTACTCATCAATATTAAATGTTGTTAAACATGGCAAGAGATGAAGCATAGTCAATCTACCTATATAGGCAATTTAAATGAGGCCGGAAATAACACAAAACAATTCCGGAAAATCCCCATATGTAAATTTCGAATTTGGTACTGTTCTAAAAAAACATTTTAATGTTGTTAAACAGCAAAAGAAAGTGCATCATGACAATCTACACATTTTTCTACCCCATTTACATATATAGTTCATTTAATTCGGAGCTATGGTTATTTAGTTATGAAATAAATCATTTTAGCATGTTATTTATGCAAATTAATGCAAACAGCAAGTTTAAACATTTTTAACATGGATGAAAGTTGCATATTATGAAACTACATGAAATTCTAAGCATTTTACATATATGAATCATTTTAATATGATGCATGGTTGTGGAGTTATTATATGCATGAAATGCAAGGGTTTTTCTGCAAATCTGTAAATCCTGGATTAATAGTCAAATTCGCAGTGCAGGGAAAAAAATGCTACGGGCTGAATCTGGAACAGGAGCATGGGCGCAACATAGCATCAGACGCACAGGGCGAGGGTTAGCTGCGGGGGAGCGCTCACCATAGCTGGGCCAAGCCTAGGTCGGCGAGGCAGGGTCAACGAGCAGAGGCTCGAGCGGCTAGGCGCGGCGAAGCAGAGGACTTGGCGCTCGAGATGAACAGGCGCGCCCTCCTCGTTGGGAACTGACGAAGACGACGGCAGCAGGGAGCGCCGGGTTGCAGGGAGGCGGGACCCACACGCGAAGGAGGCCGGCTCGACCGAGCGACGCGGTCGTTCTCCTCGCGTTGAAGAAGACATAGGCAACGGCGGCGAGGTTGGGGCGGCTACTCCATGGGGGAAGCTCCTGGTTCAGAGAGAGAGAGAGGGTCAGAGAGAGGGAGAGAGAGCACGAGGAAGGGAGGAAGAAGCAGCGGGAGGCGAGGAAGGGCACGACCACGGCTGGTCTCCGGCGACCGGAGTCTGGCGGTGTCGGGCGGCGGTTCACATCGGGGAGGCCGAGGCGCTCGTGGCCTCCAGCTCGGGCGCACTGGTCGATGGAGCAGGGCACGGCGGGGCACTCATCTCCGGCGAGGTGCGGCTCCGGCGACGGAGTCCGACGGGGTGGAGCGAGGCACTCGGGGTTGGGGTCGAGTGGGAGCTGCGGGAGGAGCTCGGGCGTGAGCTCCTGCTAAGGAAGATGACGGGGAGGCAGCAGCCTGTTGCGCCGGGCTTCAGATGGGCTCAGAAGGGCCTCGCCCAGGCCTGGCAGGCCGCTACGAGGTGGAGGCTGAGGGGGTGACATGGCGCTCCCTGGATGGCTGGAGGGGCGCTGGCGGCGGCACCAAGTAGCGGGGCTGGGTTCGGCCGGCACGGAGAACGAGGGAAGTGGCGGCGCTGGTGGCTGCGTGGAGGGGTGAGGCTAGGGTTAGACTAGGTTTGTCCAGATTAGGAAGGGATTCATCTGCTATTTATAGCAGGTAGGCAATAGGAGGGGGTTTTGAGGGGTTTCGGAGCCCTCCGATCGCGATCCGACGGCTCCGGTCAGAGGGGTAGGTTAGGTGGGTCTGGTGGGCTGTGTAGATGGGCTAGGCTGACATGAGAGGGAAGTTTGGGCGGCCCGGCACAAGAAAACGCCCGATGATTGAACCGGCTATAGTGCCGCTATAGTTATAACCGTTGGGATATTAAACGACCTCCAAATGCGACAAAATTTGGCAGGCGGTCTACCTACAATATAATAAGACCACACGCCAACTTTCAACCCATTCTGAGAACGTTTTATTCCCACTTAGAAAGCAATATTTCTAATGATGCCGCGGGCGCGTGCAAGTGTGGTTGGTCTCGGAACGGTCAACGAAGACAACGGAGAGAAGCGGCAACTACGAACGGATGCAAGTTTTATGAAAATATGCGGATGCAATGCGTATGATGCCATGATGAAATGCAACAAGCCAAATAATATACACGGCTACAACAAAATAAATGGAGGGCATCTGGAGCGTCGGTCTCGGGCTGTCACACCTCCCCTAGCTACTTGCCTCATCACCCATCAGTCACGAAGGTTGTGGGTTGGGCAGGTGTTTAGCAGAACGGAGTGGATCGGGCATGGCTTATCCAGGAGGCCATTGAGGGTGGTCCTAGATCGGCCAGCGATTTTCTTCTTCTTCCGAGGTCGCTCGACTGATGTTCGTTGCGCATGGGGTTCACGACGAGGTGTGAGCCTGTCGGCCTTCAATTTGTTGTTACAGATCGAATCCGTTTGTTCTTCCTAGGCCAGCCAGGCGTCTTCAATGGTGCAGAATTTCAACACTAGATCGGATAGCTCCGGGAGTGTTTGAACACAACGGCGACTGAGAGCATTCAAAACGCTTTTATCTTTGCAGCCGTGCTGAAAGGCTGCTATTATTTCTGAGTCCCGGTAATCCGGTATGTCATTTTTGACAAACAAAAACTTGTCCTAGAAATGCCTGATCAATTCGTTAGGTAGCTGTTGCACATAGGCCAGATCCCAGACATCGGAGGGGCCCGAATTATTGGGGCAATATTCGATGTGGGAGGTGGGTGGGAGAGGAATTTCGATCTCCATAGACCGTGGGCTTGAAGCCCCGACGTTCTTATCCTGTGAGGGACACGTAGCTACCGGATCGGCCGAGCTGATTTGAAGATCAGACTTGTCGGTTGTTTCTAGCTGGCCGTTGTTGGGATCGCTCTCCAGAAAATACCTCAGTCCTTCGCCCTTTATGAGGGATTTGTCCGGGGCGGAAAAAAGGTCATGGATCGCTCCTTTCTCGTAAAGGAGAGGGTGCGATCCGGTGATGGGGGTTTCGAGCACAGAAATAGTGCCCTAAGGGTTGGAGTCGTTGACCAATGATCCCATCGATCCTTTGTTGATCTCACATCGAAACTCTCAATGAAAGCACCAATGTCGGTGGTAAAACCGGCAGACCTCGGGGTAGGGGGTCCCGAGCTGTGGATCTTGGATCGGTGGTAACAAGGACAAAGGAGACAGTATTTACCCAGGTTCGGGCCCTCTCGAAGAGGTAATACCCTACGTCCTGCTTTGATTGTATTGATGATGATGTATCGAGTACAAGGTTGATCTACCTCGAGATCATAAGTAGAGATCTAACCCTAGGGCTAGGTGAATGGTAATCATGATTGGGTTCCCTCTACGGGCTAAACCCTCTGGCTTATATACATGCCAGGTAGGGCATCTAGGGTTACATAGTTGGTATCTAGGGACGCGTATGGAGGCGGCAGGAGATGTCTTGGAGTATACGCCAAGTCTTCGGTAGGTGCGGTCTTGATCACGTCCAGGCGTGTGGCTTTCGGAGTCCATTCGAATGAGAATGAGGGCCTACAGGCCCAGCCCGAGGACTATGGGCCGACTAGGTTGGCACCCCCTAGTCCAGGACACCATCACTCTGAGTGAAAGTCAGTTTCTGCTCGCCACCCAGACTCAGTGGTATACAGTGATGAAGTTCTATCTATTGAATAACTTCAATATCCAAATCCTCGTGAAGAACTGCCAATATTTTCTGAAGGCACTGGAGCTAAAGGGCCTCTATTCAATCGGAAAGCTTATCCAGAAGGATTTCCCTTTTTCAAGTCGAGCGCCTACAAGAGCCCATGCACATCCGAGTCGAAGAGGTTCTGGACCCGAGATCAGGCAATTTATTACTTTCACGTCCTCTACAACAGCAACCGGATATTCCCTCATGAATATCTTGATGTAGCGACGATGAGGAATATTGGCTGCTTCAACCAAGTGCTTCAAGATCTCGATGATTTTCATCTGGCCAAATTGTTTGAGTTTCAGCATCCCTGGAACCGCGAGTGCATCTTGCAGTTTTAAGCCACACTTTATATCCCAGGGGATGTATCTGACAGCTCCACTTGGATAATGGAGTGGATGACTGAGGGCCACCGAGTGAAATGCTCTGCTACAGATTTCATGGCACTCTTTTGCTTTCCGAGATATGAGCATGATGGGAAGGAAATTTGTGTTCATCGAGTCAATGCTATCACTGATGAAGAGTTTCGCTTCACCATGGACCCCGAGAAGATTGCGAATTATTCTGGTCCTCATCAGCCCGAGAATTTGAACTTCGAGAATCAAACCATTTATCATATGCTCACATACACTGTCAGCCGCTATGCTAGCGTAAATGCAGATGGCACTATTCTAGAAGTTCTTCGTAACACTCTGTATGCCATCATCGGCCGCTATATCATCAACGTTGAGGACATGTTTCTCCAGATTCTCAAGGACTCGGTGCAATTTCCCTACAGTATGAAAGTTTTCGCACCCTGGATCCAACAAATCATTGATCACTGCATGAAGACAGTTTATCTGGCTAGGGAGAGCCATCATTGCTTCATTCCTCTGGTGCGCGATACTTTGCATGTTATGAAAGAATTCACTTCTAGGAAATCACCGAATGCCAGTCCGCGGCATCCCTCTCATACATTCGATGGACCGCAAATTCCTCGACTAGAGCGAATGTTCCGACCTCAACCTCCAACGTAGCTTGAAGTCAGTTTGCGCATGCAACAACTTCTTCTGCAACATATCGCTGAAGATCGGCAAGAGAAGGAACATTTGGCTTTTGATCTCAATGCGTTTCACAACCACACAAGGCTGCTGCATCTGATTGCTGCTGAAAATAAGAAGTGTCTCTGGAAGCTGCTCCGAAAGTTCTTTGCCGAGAATAAACTCACCAATTGCAACCTCCAGGAGCTCTATGATTATATTGATCAAGGCTTCAAAGTTGAAGAGTTTCAGCAACGCTCCACTCCGCCTCTATCGGATCATGCTCCATCGATAGATTTACTTCGGCTCAAGCTTAAGAAGATGCTCGGAGAGTCCGAAGCTACTTCACTGATCGTCAAGACATCCAAAGAAAATGTTGTGGCTCAAGTTGATCCTCCTGTTGACCCGAACGTGCCAGGATCATCTGCTCAGCCACAAGTCATTCCTCCCGAATACCAAGCTACACCATCCGACGAAGAAAAATAAGAAGAAATCATTGTTCAACCAGTCACTTCTGAAGATGAACTTACCTCCGGATCCGAAGTAACTAGTGAAGAGAACTCTAGAAATGGTTCGGAGTGATCTGCGCTTCATGCCTTCGTCACCTTTTTGCCACTTGTTAACAAAAAGGGAGAGAATTACATCGAGTTCTGATAGATGTGCTGTTTGCCTTTTGGCTGATTGTGTTTTCTCTCGAGTTTATAACAGTTGCCGTTAGCTTTGATATTCATTGTTGTAAAACTCTCGTTAACTTCTGGTCTGTAATGTTAATAACCCCTCCTGCTACACTATATGTCTCTCGAGAATCTATTTTGCAGGTGGAAATATTATCATAAGTTACAAATGAATGCACCGCACGTTTTATTGGAATTCATTCTTCAGTGAAAATTCACTATCATCGAAGATATGAAATGTCCCTCCAACGAAGTTATTCTAACAAATGCAGGAAATTGAATCTCGAATCTTTTATCCCTGCATACATTAGAGGGATCCCATTTTATCTTCGATGTCATGTAACACCGTTTCACTTTCGATTGATTCTATTCGCTTATCTATCCTTACTTGAACGATTATCTGTTTTGTCAACAATCATCCAAAAAGGGGGAGATTGTTGGTGCAATAATTTGCCTCCTTATGTTTTGGAGATTATTGTCAAAAACAGTGTGGGACTAATATGTTTTCTAGTGCACACAAAGTGTTAAGTCCCCGAAGTCATGAGGAGTTTGGTGCAAACTCCGAAGATAATCTCCTACGGCCCTTTGGTATTGTCAGACTTGTCACCAACGGCAGCCTCATGACCGCTGGTACACACAATAGTCTCCTTGCTGGTATCTTTAGTCTTGGCTTTCTTGCCGGCGCTCCTGAACCTTCCACAGCCATCACTGCCTTGCTTTTGCGCTTGCGATTGCGCTTCCGACCCTTCTTCTTCGGGGTTGATGCATTGTCGTCCTCAGAATCGACTTCAGCACTAGCATCTTCCCCGGGAAGTCGTCTCCCCTCCTCAGCACGTGCACACTTATCCGCCAAGGCATACAGATTATTGATGGTTTTGACTTGTTCTATGTTCATCTCTGCTTGCATTCTGCGGTTACGCACATTTGTATGGAATGCGGCGATGACAGCTGCAGGATGAACGTCTGGAATGTTGTGGTGCACACGGCTAAATCTTTGAATGTATTTGCGGAGAAGCTCTCTGTCTCTTTGCGGGATCATGTGCAAGTCACTGGGCTTACCAGGAAGCTTGTGGCCTCCGGTGTACGCACCAATAAACTCATTGCACTAATCGGACCATGAAGAGATGGAGCCCTCCGGCAGGTTCATCAACCAAGACCTCACGTTGGGCTTGAGCGCCAATGGTAAGTAATTTGCGAGGATCCTCTCGTCTCACCCTCCAGCAGCCTGAACAGCAATCGTGTAGATGCCCAAGAACTCGGCTGGGTTGAGCTTGCCGTCGTACTTCTCCGGCAACTCTAGCTTGAAGGCCCGGGAAGATGGCCAGCGGACTTGCCGCAGCTCATGAGTGAAGTCCGGGCACCCAACCTTGTAAGGTAAGTACCCGCCAACCCCTGGCGCAAGCTCATCAACGACTGGACCATTGTGCATGTCAGAGTGACGACGCGCTTCCTGGCGCCGCTCAATGGTGGTGCGGGTGTCCTCCATCTGCCTATCGCGCAATACTTGGCGCTGGTCTTGGCGGCTCCACGGGCCCGAAGATGCCATCGAAACGTCATTAGGATCTTCAGATCGGCGGGTCTGTCGCTGTTGCTATTATGGCTGTTGTCGCGGAGGTGACTGCGCCGTTGGCGCAGCATCTCTGGCACGGCCGGCAGCTAGATCTATTGTCGCCGTCTATGGACACTGTGATGGTCCCACCAACTGCGTCTTGCATGACTCGGCAAAATCTATGAGGCTTTGGATAGTGGCCCTCCACTCATCCATCTTCTCATGTGCCGGCGGGAAGTTCAGCAGCATCTGCGCCCGCGCCATGGCCTCTGCTGCCGTAGCTGGCATGGCTGGTAGCAAAGAACGAGACGTCGCTCTACTTCTGATAGAGCCAGTAGGAGCGCCATCGCGAACTTGCTGCCGCGGTTCATGCCCTGCAGCGGGTTCATGCGGTGGTGGCCCGTGAGCACCTTGTGTGTGTGTGTGTGTGCTGCACAGGAGTCTTGCCATGTGGTCACCCGGAGCCGCCGGCGTCGTGAGGAAGCGCGTCGTGCCCATCTTGCGATGGTCGCGGTGTACGCTTCGTCGCGCCGTTCTTGGACGCCACCGCTCTATCCTTGGACGTCGCAGTAGCAGGGTCCTGGCTTGCACCGGTCTGAACGGTGTTGCTCCGGTGACTATGTTCACCGGAATGTCACTGATGGTGGCCACCTCCACCATCTCCAGTGTGATGGCTTGGGTCGCCATCGCGGTGGGGAAGATGTCATGCGTATGACGATCTATGGGTTCAAGAAGATCCCTTTGCGATTTGACTATGGGGATGCGCAAGCACAAAGAGCAGATTCAACAATCAACACAAGTGTTTACCCAGGTCCGGGCCGCTGTGAGGCGTAAAACCCTAGTCCTGCTTTGATTGTATTGGATGTGTTTAAACTCAAGTTAGAAGGAGCGCAGCTTGCCGGCAAGAGTGCACAGGAAGTGCGGCTATGCGTGTAATTGAGCAAAGTGTCGACCATTGTAAACGTAGTCATGGGCCTCCTTTTATAGATGAAGTGGTCACCACAATGGCAAAACAGTCTTTACACAAGGTAGATAGTGGCTACAGTGCTAAATACATAACTCTGACGGGTTAGGACAAACGCATTAAATGCGCCATCTGGTGTCACGCTGGTGAAGCTTGCCGGCAAGGGTCGTCTCTCCTTCTATGCCATTCGCCCAGCTATCCCTTATTAACTTGACATGCCTCCTGGACGGGTGTCATTAAAGTTGTATCTTCGGCGGTGAGCTGACACATGCCCAAACAAAGCTCACCAAACAGCCTGCCCGCTCGACACCTACTTGACAGGCGATAGGTGTGTTGCCGAGGTGGAGCGGTGGACAGGTGGTAGAAGCCTTGCCGACACGGAGCTTGCTGGGTCTTCGCTTGCCGGCAGCCAAAGTCTTGGTCTTCAGTACTAAACTAGTACCTCTCAATGACCTACCTTGAGGTCTTCTTCATGGTCTTGTAGTCTTTTATAAAGTAATCCTCTGGCAAGCCTTGCCGTCGGGAAGGCTACAACTGCCTGTGCACAAGTCAGGGTACTAAGGCACCCATGTCTTGGTACACCGACAGGAGCCCCCGGGCCTGGGCCATACACGCATGCGAGGCATTGTTGGGGTAGGCCCAAATAGTGCACAGGCATGCATGGCAGAGGATAACTGATGTAATCTTCTCTTTTACCACGCCCCCCACGACGCGCATTAAATGCAGACGTGAGGAAGGTGGAACGAAACGGCCGCTGGAGGTAGTGCACCTGAAAAGCGCAGCCACATAGGACAGTAAAGAGCCAGCCACCGCGCCTTCCCCATAAAAAGGAAACCGCGAGGGGCACTGCTCATTTACCCTCTTCTTCCAATCTAGCCCTTCACCATCGTCTTCTTCCTCACGCAAGAGCAGAGCAGGCATCTTGTTCCGCTGCCACGCCGCACCCTCGCTCGCCACCAGATCTGCCCTCCCCCAGGGCCATCATGGCGCCAAAGAGGAACCAAGATAAGCCGGAGAAGGCAGTCGACCCGAACGCAGAGGCGAGGAAGGAAGAAATGGCGGTGCTGCGGATGAACAATGTCTTTTTCAAGCCGGTGCTGAAGGAGAGCGACCTGGTGGAGCGGTACACGATTATGTGGGGGAAGGAGACAACCGCTCACACCGCGCTAGAGGTTCTTCCCGGCTCCATTAAACCTCGCAAGTACAAGTATCCCTTCTTCACCGCATATTTTTACTACGGGCCTGTCCCCCCTTTCTCTGAGTTTTCATTGAGATCATGTGCACCTACGGGTTTCGCCTTCTAGACTTCACCCCCAATGCCATGACCAGCATGTCTATTTTTGCACAATTGTGCGAAAACTTTGTTGGAGTTGTGCCCAACGTAGCCCTCTTTCGTCATTACTTCACCCCACGCATCGAAGCAGATGCGCATTCCGACAGCATTACTTGGATCCCCAGGGACAAGGACGTCTACCTTAAGGGGTAGCTTCATTAGAAGTGGAATGAGTGGCGCGGGGAATGGTGCTGGATCAAGGATGACAACTTCCTAGATTTCTGCAAACGAAGAATGACAAGAGTGGAGCGCGGCAAGGATTGGAGCTATCTTGACGCCAATGACAAGAAGCTCACAATCGCCACGACTCGCATCCTACGCCTCACGGTTGCCGGCCTCACCATCGAAATGGTGGGGGCCAATTTTCTTCGCCGCCGCATAGCTCCCCTTCAGAACAAAGGCAGGCCCACCTGGGATTACAAGAATGCGGTCGACATCATGCGAGTGCGGACCGGGCTCCACTCCAATGTGACAGTGCTGCAGCACACGATCCTCTGCCACCAGCTCTTCCGCACCACCGGCTCGTTCAAGTTGACGGCAAGTGTGGTGCCCTTGTGCAACAACTCCGCCAAGGATGCCATCATTGCAATGATGCTAGCTTGCAATGCCCACGGCGTCGAAGGATCTTGGCAAGAACCACCTGAAGATGTAGTGAGGGAATGGTTCGATATGCTGGTGGAGAAGGCCATCAGCGAGGAGAAAGGCCTTATCCGCGACACCACTGATGAAGAATTGGCACATATTGCCAACAGAGCGGCGGAAGCAGGACTTGGTGAAGGTGCCGGCGGCTCTGGATCCGCGGCACCTGATGTTGATGAAGAAGCTGAAGATGAACCAGTGGACGAGCCACCGGAAGAACTTGCCGGAGAGCAAGAAGATCCTGCCGGGGAACAGGGCGAAGAAACCGTTGAAGAGTAAATGCATAGGGAGCCCCCTGCTCCCCCTGTTCCGGCAAGGAAGCTTCGCGTCCTCTGGAAAGCTGTCTCCGGAGAGCCAATTCATCCTTCATCTTCGGGTGATGAAGTAGCCGACATGGGAGCGGCCGCCAAGGCAGCCAGGCAGCAAGGATCTCGACGCCAAGCTCTACGACAGCAGCAAATGCAGTGCACCTCTACGAGGCGGCCAGCTGCATCGGCTGCCGGAGGAGCTGGGTTTTCTCAACCTGCTGCGTCTACGGCAACCAAGCAAGCCAGGACTCCTACCCCACCTCCTGCCTCCAGCACTGGACCTGAGAGCTTATACGACCTCTCCATCCTTAGCGACGAGGAGGAGGAAGAAGAGTACGTATCTTCAACCACTTTCCTTAATTCTTGATTTCTTGTTATTGATATCTGATCCGCTCCATCTTGTCTTGATTTAATAGGGACGAGCAAACCTTGGTGCAAAGGATGGCCAAGCGGGCGAGGACCACAGCGGAGGACGAACCGACGGCAAGCACAACGCCATCTGTTGACGTCGTGGCTATCAGTCCTCGGCTCAGCCCCCAGTGCAGCCCCCAGCGTGAGGCTACTACTCACTTTCCTTTGGCGAGTGTTGGAGTTGAAATATTCATTGCTGACATCAGCAAGGGAGCAGGAGAAGAGGACCATGAGGAGGAACAGCCGGAGGCAGACCCAACCATAACGCCTCCGTCAACCACTGCCCCGGCAACCGACTCTTCGGCAAGGGCCTCCACCGACGAGCCTGTCCGTGCCGATGAAGTGCCGGCAACTGGAGCCGCCGGCAATCAGGCGACAACAACCGGAGTTGTTGGAGAAGAAGCTGTTCCTCCTCAACAGTCTCAGTCCGGTAAGTTTTCGGCCGTCAAGTACTTTTCTTCATTAATCCTGTTTTTTGTTTTCTTGAACTTGATCTGAATCTCGATTTTTTCTCTTCTCCATTCTTTCGGATCCACCTCCAACTGACGAAATGGACATTGACTCCACCATTGAGAGGATCACGAAGGACACTGCCGATGAGGCCAGCAATATTGCTACTGACGAAGCCGTCCGGATGACTAATGAAGAAGCCGCCAAGGCCGCCCATGAAGAAGCCGCCAAGGATACTACTGAGGAGGGCGGCAACAAGAGTGCCGAGGCCACTGACGACATCCCTGTCTCAGGAGCGCCAAGCGCTGACTCAGCCATGAGGGTGATCATTACCGGCAAGGCGGCTGTTAATGATCAACCTTCGACATCTGAAGTGCCTCCATCAAGCAAATGTCTAAAGGTTGGCGATAACCTGATCATCAGCATCCCTGGGACGTCAAGCATTGGGGCGCCCACTGAAGGAGAAGTCTTAGATGATGAAATCATTGCCGCTGCCAGGCTTGAAGTTGTCGATGAGCCACGCGCCAACAACAATGAGTCTAAAGAGCAGCAGCTCCTCAAGGCCGTGGGCGAAAACTTCCAAAGGCTCCAAGCGTGTTACCGCAGCCAAACGGAGAGCTTGGACTCCAGAGCCGCCGTCCTTGGCAAGGCAGAAGAAGAGTTCCAGAAGCATGTGGAGGAGATGCAAGTCTGGTATGCAGAGTGCCTCTAGGATCTCCATGAACGCCACACTCAACTTACCACTGCCAGGGAGCAGTTTATTTTGGAAAAGGCTGAAGCCGACAAGGCACAAGAGGGGGCTGTGCAGAGGATAGCGACAGCAGAAGCAAAGTTGAATGAGCACAAGATCGGCCTTGACGCCCATGAAGAAGAGTTTGCCGCTCGTGAGGAAGCACTTGCCGCTAAACTCCGTAGCAAAGATGATGAAATTCAGGCTCTCATTGCACAGCAGACCCTGGAGCTATAGCGAAAGCACAAAGAACCTATCGAAGCTCAAGCTGCAGATCATGCTAGCAAGATCAAGGAAGCCATCAATGCTGCCAGAGCCGCAGAGGCCGCCAAGAATGAGCTGGAGGGCAAGGTGCAGAAGCTCGAAGCAGATCTTGCCGCCATCAACAAGGAAGTCTTGGCGCTCAAAGCAGACAAAGATAAGACAACTCACACCTTGGCGGAGCTGCAAACCTCAATATCCGCCAAGAACCAAGAACTTGCAAAGGCTAAGGATGTCATTGAGGATCACAAGCTAAAGTTGACCACCTTGGAAAAGTCTCTTGATGCTGCCAAGGAGGGTGAGAGAATCTTGACAAAGGACCTTGAGAGCGAAAAGGCCTTGCTCGAGAGTGCCGCAAACTCCTTCAACGAGCTCAAAGGCACCTACCAGCTTTGGACTAATCGTCTTGTGGCTGGCGCGGAAGATCTCACCGCACAGCTGTCTGCAATGGGCTTACCGGAATGCTGCTTCTCCACCAACGACAGGGGTACCACCAGCGCTAGGCTCACTTTATTCTTCGAGAGTCTTGTCAAAGCGCTAGAGAAATATCATGGTGAGAGATCCACCAACTTCGCTAGTGAATAAAGCAAGTTCTGCAGCGACGTCCTCTCCAAGGTACTTGTCAAGATCGTCCATCGAAATCCTAGTATTGACATCTCCAAGGCCTTCAAGAGCTTGCCAAAGGGAACCGACACCACAGCCGCTGAGGAGCTCATCGCCCCAATCGTCAGCAAGGTCTAGCAGATTCCAAGGATCGAGGGCCAACGCAGAGAGTAGCCCCCTTGCCATTTCTTGTCACCAGCAGTTCATGTAAAAGACAGATTTTATCTTAAGTTAGAACTGTACTTGGCTTATGATGTAATATAACTTGTGTTGATGAATGAATGTGTGCTATTTCCCTTGTTTTATTCTGTCTTTGCTTGATTTTTGTACCCTACGCTTGCTGAAAGCTTGCCGGTGCACGTACTCTTGCCGCGAGCGCTTGAGGAACGGATCCTTGGCAGCCTGCCAGAAGCACCGCTGCCAGCAAGGTTACACTTGACGGTCACAACGCGGCTACTCAAGTTGTTGAGTGGACTCAAAACAAAGTAAGAGCGCAGCTGATCACGACAAGGTTCCTTAGCGTGCAGGTTTCTCATACAAAGGCCAAAATCGTTCAAGAAAAATTGCAACTACAACAAAGAATTTGTTTCAAAGTTTTTCAACTTAGCTTTTTCTTTGTTGTATTTCTTGTCGTAAAATGATTGCTTGAACTTCACTTGGTGGTATCCACACCATCACTCCCCCCGGGAAACTTGCACGCGAGGAATCCTTCTATCCTTTGAGAAAAAGAAAGAAGAGAAAAGAGGAGGTTGGAGGCCTTGACCACTCGTTAACCATTTTATACAAGCCAAAATGTAACACAACATCAAATGCAACATGCACAAATAAATATGTACTTTGACAAAGGGTTGTGGAACACTTAGCTTTATTTCACTTATGCACAGGGTCTGCGCCTGACTTTGTACAAAGGATTACATGTCTTGGATTTCTTGGTGGTGTTGGCGTCACCGGAGCCCTCGACGGCCATCACTGCCTTGCCTTTGCACTTCCTGTTGCGCTTCCGGCCTTCCTTCTTCAGGGTTGATGCGTCGTCAGCTTCGTCATCCTCAGAGTCGACCTCAGCACCAACATCTTCCCCGGGGAGTCTCCTCCCCTCCTCAGCACGTGCACACTTGTCCGCCAAAGCATACAAGTCGTTGATAGTCTTGACTTGCTCGATGTTCATCTCTGCCCACATCCTGCGATTGCGCACATTTGTATGAAACGCGGCAATGACTGCTGCGGGGTGAACGTCTGGAATGTTGTGGTGCACACAGCTGAATCTCTGAATGTATTTGCGGAGAGGCTCTCCGTCTCTTTGTGGGATCACGTGCAAGTCACTGGGCTTGCCGGGAAGCTTGTGGCCTCCGGTGTATGCACCAATGAATTCATTGCACAGTGGACCACAAGGAAATGGAGCCCTCCGGCAGGTTCATCAACCATGATCTCACGTTGGGCTTGAGCGCCAACGGAAAGTAGTTTGCGAGGATCTTCTTGTCTCGCCCCCTGGCAGCCTGAACAACAATCGTGTAGATGCCCAAGAACTCTGCCGGGTTGAACTTGCCGTTGTATTTCTCCGGTAGCTCTGGCTTGAAGGCCCGAGTAGACGGCCAGTGGACTTGCCGCAACTCACAGGTGAAGGCCGGACACCCAACCTCGTAAGGTAGTTATCCGCCAGCCCCTGGCACTGGCTCATCAACGACCCATTCATCCTCGTCATCATCTTCATCTTCCTCCTTCTTATCGCGGCCGCGAGCAGGTTTCTCCTTTTGCTGCTTAGCCTTGCTGCGGCGGCCTCCATGGCCACCACGACCCATCTTGCCAGATCCGCCAGCACCTTCTTGGCCCTTTTCCTTGTCGTGCTTCTTGTACTCAGCTTTCTGCTTCTCGACAAGTTGCTCAACTTGGTAGCACTCCTAGAGATCGTGGCCCTTGGTGCGGTGGATCTTGCTGTATGGCCCATCAGTCTTGCCGGTCTTGTCGCCTACCATGGTCTCCTAACCACAGGTGCACATGGCAGTATCCTTGCTGGCGCTCTCAGTCTTGGACTTCCTCCTCGTGGCGCTCTTTTCCTGCTCCCTTGCCGATGTCAGCAATGAATATTTCAACTCCAACACTCGCCAAAGGAAAGTGAGTAGTAGCCTCACGCTGGGGGCTACGCAGGGGGCTGAGCCGAGGACTGATAGCCACGGCGTCAACATCTGGCGCTGTGCTTGCCATCGGTTCATCCTCCGCTGTGGTCCTCGCCCTCTTGGCCATCCTTTGCGCCAAGGTTTGCTCGTCCCTGTTAAATCAAAACAAGACAGAGCGGATCAGATATCAATAACATGAAATCAAGAATTAATGAAAGTGGTTGAAGAGATGTACTCTTCTTGCTCCTCCTCGTCGCTAAGGATGGAGAGGTCGTATAGGCTCTCAGGTCTGGTACTGGAGGCAGGAGGCGGGGTAGGAGTCCTGGCTCACTTGGTTGCCGTAGACGTAGCAGGTTGAGAAGACCCAGCTCCTCTGGCAGCCGACGCAGCTGGACACCTCAGCCGCTCCCTTGCAGGCTACTTCATCACCCAAAGATGAAGGATGAATTGGCTCTCTGGAGACAGCTTTCCGGAGGACGCGAGGCTTCCTTGCCGGAACAGGGGGAGCAGGGGGCTCCCTATGCATTTGCTCTTCAACGGTTTCTTCGCCCTATTCCCCGACAGGCTCTTCTTGCTCTCCGGCAAGTTCTTCCAGCGGCTCGTCCACTAGTTCATCTTCAGCTTCTTCATTTACAGTAGCTGCCGTGGATCCAGAGCCGTCGGCGCCTTCACCTAGTCCTGCTTCCGCCACACTGCTGGCAATATGTGCCAACTCTTCATCGGTGGTGTCGCAGATAAGGCCTTTCTCCTCCCTGATGGCCTTCTCCACCAGCGTATTGAACCATTCCCTCACTGCATCTTTAGGTGGTTCTTGCCAAGATCCTTCGACGCCATGGGCATTGCAAGCTGGCATCATTGCAATGATGGCATCCTTGGCGGAGTTGTTGCACAAGGGCACCACACTTGCCGGCAACTTGAATGAGCCGATGGTTCGGAAGAGCTCGTGGCAGAGGGCCGTGTGCTGCAGCACTGTCAGATTAGAGTGAAGCCCGGTCCGCACTCGCATGATGTCAGCCGCATTCTTGTAATCCCAGGCGGGCCCGCCTTTGTTCTGAAGGGGAGCTATGCGACGGCTAAGAAAATTGGCCCCCACCATTTCGATGGTGAGGCCGGCAGCCCTGAGGCAGAGGATGAGAGTCGTGGCGACTGTGAGCTTCTTGTCGTGGGCGTCAAGATAGCTCCAATCCTTGCCACGCTCCACTCTTGTCGTTCTGGTTTTGCAGAAATCTGGGAAGTTTTCATCCTTGATCCAGCACCATTCCCCGTGCCACTCATTCCACTTCAAATGAAGATGCCCCTTAAGGTAGACGTCCTTGTCCCTGGGGCTCCAAGTAATGGCGCCGACAAGCTCATCTGCTTCGATGTGTGGGGTGAGGTAATAACGGAAGAGGGCTACGTTGGGCACTACTCAAACAAAGTTTTCGCACAAGTGTGCAAAAACAAACATGCAGGTCATGGCATTGGGGGTGAAGTCTAGAAGGCGAAACGTGTAGGTGTACATGATCTCAACGAAGAAATCGGAGAAAGGGGGGACAAGCCCGCAGTAAAAATATGCTGTGAAGAAGGGATACTTGTCCTTGCCAGGTTTAACGGAGCTGGGAAGAACCTCTGGCGCGGTGTGAGCGGTCGTCTCCTTCCCCCACATAATCGCGTATCGCTCCACCAGGTTGCTCTCCTTCAGCACCGGCTTGAAGACGACATTGTTCCTCTGCAGTGCCGCTATTTCATCCTTCCTCGCCTCTGCGTTCGGGTCGACCGCCTTCTCTAGCTTATCTTGGTTCCTCTTGGTCGCCATGATGGCCTTGGGGGAGGGCAGATCTGGAGGCAAGCGAGGGTACAAGGAGCGCAACTTGCCGACAAGGTGCGCGGGAAAGTTGCGCTCCTTGTACCCTTGCTCGCCTCCAGATCTACCCTCCTCCAAGGCCATCATGGCGCCCAAGAGGAACCAAGATAAGCCGGAGAAGGTGGTCGACCTGAACGCAGAGGCGAGGAAGGAAGAAATGGCGGCGCTGCGGAGGAACAATGTCGTCTTCAAGCCGATGCTGAAGGAGAGCGACCTGGTGGAGCGGTACGCGATTATGTGGGGGAAGGAGACGACCGCTCACACCGCGCCAGAGGTTCTTCCCGGCTCCGTTAAACCTGGCAAGGACAAGTATCCCTTCTTCACCACATATTTTTACTGCGGGCTTGTCCCCCCTTTCCCCGATTTCTTCGTTGAGATCATGTACACCTACGGGTTTCGCCTTCTAGACTTCACCCCCAATGCCATGACCTGCATGTCTGCTTTTGCACACTTGTGCAAAAACTTTGTTGGAGTATTGCCCAACGTAGCCCTCTTCCATCATTACTTCACCCCACACATAGAAGCAGATGCGCTTTCCAATGGCATTACTTGGATCCACAGGGACAAGGACGTCTACCTTAAGGGGCAGCTTCATTTGTAGTGGAATGAGTGGCGCGGGGAATGGTGCTGGATCAAGGACGACAACTTCCCAGATTTCTGCAAACCCAGAATGACAAGAGTGGAGCGCGGCAAGGAATGGAGCTATCTTGACGCCAACAACAAGAAGCTCACAGCTGCACGACTCGCATCCTCCGCCTCAGGGCTGCCGGCCTCACCATCGAAATGGTGGGCACCAATTTTCTTCGCCGCCGCATAGCTCCCCTTCAGAACAAAGGCAGGCCCGCTTGGGATTACAAGAATGCAGTCGACATCATGAGAGTGTGGACCGGGCTCCACTCCAATCTGACAGTGCTGCAACACACGATCCTCTGCCACCAGCTCTTCCGCACCACCGGCTTGTTCAAGTTGTCGGAAAGTGTGGTGCCCTTGTGCAAAAAGTCTGCCAAGGATGCCATCATTGCAATGATGCCCGCTTGCAATGCCCACGACGTCGAAGTATCTTGGCAAGAACAACCCGAAGATGCAGTGAGGGAATGGTTCGATATGCTGGTGGAGAAGGCCATCAGGGAGGAGAAAGGCCTTATCCGCGACACCACCGATGAAGAGTTGGCACATGTTGCCAGCAGAGCGGCGGAAGCAGGACTAGGTGAAGGCACCGACGGCTCTGGATCCACGGCAGCTGATGTTGATGAAGAAGCTGAAGATGAACTAGTGGAAGAGCCGACGAAAGAACTTGCCGGAGAGCAAGAAGAGCCTGCCGGGGAACAGGGCGAAGAAACCGTTGAAGAGCAAATGCATAGGGAGCCCCCTGCTCCCCCTGTTCCGGCAAGGAAGCCTCGCGTCCTCCGGAAAGCTATCTCCAGAGAGCCAATTCATCCTTCATCTTCGGGTGATGAAGTAGCCGACAAGGGAGCGGCAGCCAAGGCAGCCGGGCGGCAAGGATCTCGACTCCAAGCTCTACGACAGCAACAAACACAGCACACCACTACGAGGCGGCCAGCTGCATCGGCTGCCGGAGGAGCTGGGTCTTCTCAACCTACTGCTCCTGCGGCAACAAAGCGAGCCAGGACTCCTACCCCACCTCCTACCTCCAGCACCAGACCTGAGAGCCTATACGACCTCTCCATCCTTAGCGACAAGGAGGAGGAAGAAGAGTACGTGTCTTCAATCACTTTCATTAATTCTTGATTTCTTGTTATTGATATCTGATCCGCTCCGTCTTGTCTTGATTTAATAGGGATGAGCAAACCTTGGTGCAAAGGATGGCCAAGAGGGCGAGGACCACAGTGGAGGACGAACCGACGGCAAGCACATCGCTAGATGTTTACGTCGTGGCTATCAGTCCTCGGCTCAGCCCCCAGTGTGAGGCTACTACTCACTTTCCTTTGGCGAGTGTTGGAGTTGAAATATTCATTGCTGACATCGGCAAGGGAGCAGGAGGAGAGCGCCACAAGGAGGAACGCCCGGAGGCAGACCCAACCGTAACGCCTCCGTCAACCACTGCACCGGAACAGACTCTCCGGCAAGGGCCTCCACCAACGAGCCTGTCCGCACTGATGAAGTGCCGACAACCGGAGCCACCGGCAACCAGGCGAAGACAACCGGGGTTGTCGGAGAAGAAGCTATTCCTCCTCAACAGTCTCAGTCCGGTAAGTTCTGTGCCGTCAAGTACTTTTCTTCTTTAATCTTTTTTTGTCTTGTTGAACTTGATCTTAAATATGATTTTCTTTCTTCTCCACCCATTTAGATCCACCTCCAGTTGACGAAATGGACATTGATTCCACCATTGAGGGGATCGTGAAGGACGCTGTCAGCGAGGCCAGCAATATTGCTGCTGACGAAGCCACCAAGATGACTGATGAAGAAGCCGCCAAGGCCGCCCATGAAGAAGCCGCCAAGGATATTGCTGAGGAGGGCGGCAACAAGAGTGCCAAGGCCACTGATGACATCCCTATCTCAGTAGTGCCAAGCGCTTACTTGGCCATTAGGGTGATCATTACCGGCAAGGCGACTGTTAATGATCAACCTTCGACATCTGAAGTGCCTCCATCAAGCAAATATCTAATGGTTGGTGATAACCTGTTCGTCAGCATCCCTGGGACGTCAAGCATTGGGGCACGCACTGAAGGAGAGGTCTTTGATGATGAAATCATTGCCGCTGCCGGGCTTGAAGTTGTCCATGAGCCGCGCGCCAGCAACAATGAGTCTAAAGAGCAGTAGCTCCTCAAGGCCACGGGCGAAAACTGCCAAAGGCTCCAAGCGTATTACCATAGCCGAACGGAGAGTTTGGACTCTAGAGCTCCCGTCCTTGGCAAGGCAGAAAAAGAGTTTAAGAAGTGTGTTGAGGAGACGCAAGTCTGGTATGCAGAGTTGTGATGCCCCGAGACCGATGCTCCAGATGTCTTCCTTTTATTCGTCGTCGTTGCCATGTCATTCGCTTGCATGTTGCGCTTTGCCATGTCATCGTGTGCATTTCATCCGCATGTTTCTCATAAAACTTGCATCCGCTCATAGCTGCCGACTTCTCCGCATCCCTTCCGTTGTCCGTTTCGGGACCCGACACATTCGCACGCGCCCACGGCACCTCTGAAATATTATTTTATAAGTGGGATAAAAATGTTCTCGGAATGGGGTGAAACTGGGCGTGCGGTCTCATTATGTTGTAGGTAGACCGCGTGCCAAATTTCGTCCTATTCGGACTTCGTTTGATGCCCCAACGGATAACCTATAGTGGCACTATAACCGGTCAAAACGTCGGACATTTTCGGTGTTCCTAAAACCATGCCGGGATGCACCACTTCCCTCTCTCCCCAGCCTAAACCCTCTCTACACAGCCCACCTAGCCCAGCTAATTTCCCCTCTGTCCGGAACCGTCCAATCGTGATCGGAGGGCTCCGAAACACCCTAAAACCCTCCTAACCCTAGCCCCCTGCTATATAAGGAAGGCCTCCTCCGTCCTAATCTGGCCAAAAACTACCCCCTGGCCTCTCTCCTCCTCGTTTTCAGCGCCGAGCCACCTCCATCTCGCCACTTGGCGGCGCCCCAGCGACCGCGCCACCGCCCGCAGCCAACCAGCCACTGCCACCTCACCCCCCTGGCGCCCTCCAGCCGCCGTGGCCCGCCAGGCCCACGGCCAGCCCGCCCGAGCCCATCCGGGGCCCGGGGCAGCCCGCAACCGTGCCGCCCAGCCATGACCCCGTCCCCCCGCACCGCCCGTCTGCGCCCAGCACCGCCGCCGCCTTGCCTCCGCAGCCGAGCACCGCCGCCTGCGCCTCGCCGCGCCGCCGTGCCGTCGCCGCCCGCAAGCGCCTGCGCCGCCCGAGATCCTCCTCTCCCGCAGGTGCGCCGCCCTGCCATGGCCTCGCGGGTCTTTGCAGTAGACCGCCGCCGTTGAGCACCTCCGCCGCCGCGCCGACCTCGCCCCGCGCTGGATCCATCGAGCCCGCGCCACCCGCTATCAGATCCGGCCGGAGCAAGGCCGGATCGAGCCCCGCCTACCCCGCGCCGCCGCAATGGCCTGCCGCCGCCGATCTGAACGGCCCCGTCCCGGGACCCGTACGGCCCCCGATCCAAACACCGTACGGGACCACCTCATCCCGTTCCCCGCAGTCCCGAACCATTCCGTCCACTTTTCCCCCGAGGTCCGAATTTTCTCCAGTCCCCGAAGTTTCCATAGCATATATGCATTTTGTGAGGTCCATATCTCTGTGCATGTTGATCCTATGATGATGATTTATAGATGTAAATTGTTCTACTCTTCGTGCTCTACATGATGGTTGCTGTTGCATTCATATTATGACTCATCTACATGTCATAATCTCTGTTGCAAGAGTGCTATGTGCTATTAACTGCTGAAAACTGTTAATACTTGTCACTTTGTCATTTTTGTGTGAATTAATGCAAATGTCATATGAGCATCTTGTCAACATGAGTTTGGAGCATTTTCATGTCTTCTTGCTGGTAGTATTTATTTCATGCCATGATATGCGTTGATGTGAGTGCCATGAGCTTGTAAACATGCCTAGTTAATGTTGCTGTTCTGAGTAAAAGCTGTCTGTGATAAAACTTGCCAACTTTGCTTGATGGTTGCCACTAATCGCTCATAAGCATATGATTCCTTCATGTGATTTGGCCTATGCAATGTGTACTTTGATGCCATGCCTTTGGTTGCCATGTAAAGTTCCAGTAGCATGTCTCTTTCTTGCTCTCAAGTTGCCATCCTATTAACTCTGCTCATGTATATGCCTTGTTTAGCAGAACATTGCATTTTGCATGGATCATATTGACTTAACCTTGATGCCTATGAACCTGAATCTTAAAGATAATTTGAAGTATGTCATGTCTACTTTAAGTGCATATCATGATGATGCCCATCATGTTACTGTAGCTTGCAGTTTCGATGCTTACAAAGTGCCATGTTGCTGTTTTGGGCTGATTGTTATTAAAACTTGTGTTGCTTGTAATAGTTGAACCGTTGCTCCGTTTTGATCATGTCCTATATTAAACTTGCTTAGACTTGTGTGTAGATTCATGTTGTCATGTTGCATCCTTGATTTGAGAGTGTGTTGTTGATGTTTCCATGCATTTTGTCCCATATGCCATGTTCAACTTGTTTAGCTCATATCTTCTAGCCCATAGCTCCGAATTAAATGATCTACATATGTAACTTGACTAGAAAAAAACACGTAGATCATCATGATGCATGTAAACTTGCTGTTTAACCACTTTAACATTGTGTTTAATTCAGATCAGTACCAATTTCAAAATTTGCATATGGGGATTTTCTGGAACTGTTATTTGTGTTTCCGGCGTCGTTTAAACTTGCCTAGTTGTACGGATTGCTTATGCTTCATCTCTTGCCATGTTTAACAACATTTAATCTTGTCATGCATCATATTTGGTTGTGCATCATGCCATGTTTATTCTTGTGTGTTTACCATGTTGTTTGCTTCTTTCCGGTTGTGCTTCTTCTCGATAGATCCGGTTTCATTGCGATTGTGAGGATTAGTTCTACTACGTTAGTTCGTCTTCTTCATGGACTCATTCTTCTTCCGAGCGGTATTTCCGGCAAGATGATCATGACCTTGGATATCTTTACTATCTTTGCTTGCTAGTTGTCTCGTTGCTATCGCTATGTCGCGCTTCCTACCAGATATATGTCAGCCTCCCATATGCCATGATACAGCCTCTAACCACCCTTACCCAGCAAACCGTTGTTTGGCTATGTTACCGCTTTGCTCAGCCCCTTTCCTATAGCGTTGCTAGTTGCAGGTGCTCTTGCAGGTTGTTCCATGTTGGGACATGGATATGTTGGAATATCACAATATCTCTTATTTAATTAATGCATCTATATACTTGGTATTGCGTGGAAGGCTCGGCCTTTTGCCTAGTGTTTTGTTCCACTCAAGCCGCCCTAGTTTTCGTAATGCTGGTGTTATGATCCATGTTTAGCGTTCCTAACATGTTCAGGGGAATGGGACCCTCTTGACAGTTCGCTTTGAATAACCGCTTCCAGCAAGGCCCAACATTGGTTTTAACATTTGCCAACATAATAATACTGAACTAAATAATTAATTGGCATAGGGCGTCATGAACCAGAGGATTCTTTTAATTCCACATAATGCAGGTGGGCCAGTGCCGATGGTGTTGGTCCAAACTAGAGGTACTTGCGGTAACTGTACGTACTGCTCATCCGGTCATGGCCTGAGACGAGATACGCGCAGCTACTATCAGGGTGTCGCCACGCCGGGAGGTCTTGCTGGAATTGTGTTACCATTGTCGAAATGTCTTGTGCACGGGGATTCCAAGGATACTTTGGGCTATCTCGAGGTTGAGGTATTTCCACCGCAGCTTGTGTAGGCTTATGATGGGCCAGGTTGGAACACCCCTGTAGGGTTAAATCTTACGCGAAGCCGTGCCCGCGGTTATGTGGCACTTGGATATTTATAACCTCCGGTTGTAGAGAACTTGACACTAAATCCTAATTAAAATACACCAACCGTGTGCGTAACCGTGACCGTCTCTTTTCGAGGAAGTTCGAGAAGAGAACACGGTGGGGTAATGTTTGACTCTTAAGTAGGTGTTCAGGATCACTTAGTGATCATTTGTAGTTTGCGACCGTTTTGCGTAGATGCTCTTCTTATTCTTGTACACGTAAGTTGGCCACAATATAATGCTTAGTGCTTGCTGCAACCTCACCACCTTACCCTTCCATACCTATTTAAGCTTTGATAGTCTTGCTACCCATGGTTATGGGATTGCTGAGTCCTCGTGGCTCACAGATTACTACAACAACAGATGCAGGTACAGGTAATGCGATGTCTTGACGTGAGAACGATGCTTGTTTGCTTCTAGAGTTCTTCTCTGCTTCTTCTTCTTCGTCGAACTTGGGATAGGTTCCTGGTCGGCATCCTGGGCTAGCAGGGTGGATGTCGTTCTTCTTTTCATTTGATTTCATCCGTAGTCGGATGCTGCCCTTCTGTATGATGTTTGTTATGTATTGATGTATTCATGTGATGATTGTATGTATTTGTTTGTATCCCCATCTATTATGTATGCGGTACGATGTAATGATATCCACCTTGCAAGCATCTCCAATATGCGTTTCTATTCTTGGTGGGGCCTCCGAGTTCCTCGAGAATAGGATCGCATATTGGGCGTGACAAGTTGGTATCAGAACCTCGACCGACCATAGGAGCCCCCTTGATTGATCGAACCATTGGCGAGTATAGAAGAAAAACTATTTTGAGTCTAGCTATATATCGGAGAGTAGGAATTCTTTCTACTCCTTATCCCCTTCATCGCTCTGGTGAGGAATTGTGACGTAGGTGTTTTGATTCTACTATCTCTTCTCACTCATTTTTTTTAGGATCACGCGGGTATTTTGGAATCATTGTGATATCGTTGTGACGGGAATTCTGTCTTGGTGCCTCCTGATCGTATGGATTGGACTCGGGGAGTTGAGCTCCAAGGGGTTCTTGTCACATTCGCTATCGTTTCAGTTCCTGAATACCAGAGGACGCCGACATCGAAACGCTTCTATACTTTTTGTGGTGGCAAATAGTGCCATGACTTTTCCCCAGTACTGGAGGAGATAGCGCGGATGATCCAATATGACTAGTATCGATGTGCTTTCGAAGGTCTGAGGTAGACGGATTTGCGAAGTTTCTTGGTCGTGGTGAAGGTTGCGGATTGGTTGCAGCTGATTAGGATATTATTGTTGTTGTGTGCTGAGTAGGTTCCCATATCCGCAACCTGATCTTATAACCAAGAAGTTTCGGGAGTTCTTAGGTGGGAATTCAAGTATTACCTAGAATATCTTTTCCAACAGACACATGATACGATATGGGGTCTATCATATGTTTGTTCCGGCTTATTCTACAAGCCAAATCCTTGTGTTGTTTTTGCTGTGGTATTCGAGTTGCTTCGAAGTCAAGTGTTGATCCCATCCTTTTCCTAAGCGGTGTTCTCATATTACAATGGGAGTGCTAATCCTTTTGATCATTGAGATTGTCATGTAAATTCTTTTTCTACTGACATGCTTCTCTTCGAGTTAATTCAATCCATTCAACATTTGCAAGATCAATTCTTAGTTTTCTCAACGGTGTTCATTTCACCCGTCCCAAGTTGTCTTTCTTTTTCCCACCCTCCCACCCTTTTTGTTCGCGGAGTGAAAATTCTCAAATCAAGTATCCATTTTATTCGTGAGAAGTCTTTCCATTCTTTTCCTTCAATGTTCTTAGCCGGTGATTTCTCGTGAAGATGCTCAGGAGCTACAAGTTCATCATTCTTCGTTCTCGTTTTCTTCTCTGGTGCTCCAAATTCAAGCTTTTGGTGTTGATCATATCCTTTTCCTCGTTTCAAATGCTTTCCCATGCCTATGCACCTCTTAATCATTCACATCTCCATATTCTTTCCCGGAATGCCGAAATTATCTCAGAAGATTCATGTTTCCATTCAAGGCCCGTTCATTCTATTTCAAGGTTTTTATTTCATTCAAGCCATTTAATCCAACCGGTGCATTTTCTCTCTTTCAAGCAATCGTTCCAACGGTGTTTCTTTTGAGTGGGCCCTAACCCACAGGTCTTTTCCCAGGATCTTACCTGACTCTTCTAATTTTTCCGGAGTTATTCTCGAATTCTTTCAAACTTTGACGTAAGAATGAATTTTCATCAGTCAATTGTCTTCTTTGAGATTCAAATCATTTCATTTTGGTCCCAATCTTACTCTTTTCATTGTTCCGGAGTGTATCAATAATTTTGGTGGTGTTCCTCATCGTCATTCTCAGCTTTGAAGACCAAAGAAGATTTTCTCGTAAATCCTTATCCGTTCTCTTAAAGATTCATGGGTGTTGCTATCCTCCTAAATTGCTTCGATCATGAGAAATTCTTTTCTTACCCATCCGGAGCATTTCATGAGTTCTTTCCAATTTCGATTCTTCGGAGGCCGTCATTCAGAAGAATTATTCATTCTCAACGCTCATCTCTAGTTCTCAAATTCTTCCGGTGCATCGTTCAAGTATTCTAGCTCGTGATCTCTTCGTTCTCTAGTATATAAATTCACTCAACTATTTTTGTTCGTTTCTAATTCTTCCCGGCGGTTCGTTCTCTTTTCTTCGTTCATTTTTAATTCTTACGGTGGTTCGTTCAACATTTCTCTTCCGTTGTTATCATATCAATTCATTCATTCTTTCCAAATCCTACCGGTGTTTCCTCGAAGACTTCGTCAAGTTGGCGCTATATCTCTCTTTAATCTTTTCAAGAAGAATAAGTAGTATGCAAATCCATTGTTTTTCATCAATTTATTTTGATGAAGGATAGACATATCGTAATTCTTATTTTTGTTTCATGGAGGTGATTTAATTCCTTCTTCCGGAGTTTGTTCTTGATGAATAAATTCTCGATTCAAAGTTGCTCGCCTTTCTTTTCCGGAGTTCAGAGTTTTTCTCATTATCTCATCATGAAGCTCCATCTAAAATCATTGCAAGGCTTCATCATGTTTTTCAACATTCATTTCTTCTCTAGCATCCTTTTATTTCCGGAGTCTTCCAAGAGATTCTTCATGGTGGTTCATTAAGGATTTAATTCATTCTCGAAGTGTTCTTCGATGAGCTCAAGCATTCTTCATATTGCATTCCGAAGTGCTAATCCTTTCTACCTTATCTTTTGAGGTGGTATTATGTCCTGCTTGACAATTTGTCTTCATGTTTCATGATTCACAGTTGTCAAGAATGAGATATTTTAAACCCATCAACCTATTCGTTGGAGTTATCTTGGTATCGATTTCACCCAAAGCATTTTCCTAAGGATTGTTGCTATTTGTGGTGCTTATCAATGATCCAAGTTTCTCCGTTTATTCTCGATGAAAGAGCTTTTCATCTCTTCAAGATCTCAAGCAATCAATTGTTTCCGTTAGTGGCAGAAATTCACCTCAAGCGTTGGGATGTTTTCCATAAGCCCAGAACAAGCTTATTCTTTTGTTGTTGATTTTCCAACAACTCCGTTCAATCCTTCTTTGTAAGGTTGTTTTTCAAATTCAATTGTGGTAGAGGTTGTCATTTTCTTCCCCGTTCTTTTCTTTCCAACGATCTAGCTTCTATTCTTTCGTTCCGGAGGCATTGTGATGTTGCTCTCTTCGACCCGTTATTTCGTTTCGCCATGATCATGTTCTTTCCTTGCTTATCCATTTTACCGGAGTGTTATGTTCTCTTTTCAAGTTCTTTTCATCTTATCAAGTTTTCCTTCTCTTTTCTACCGGAATGCTGCCCAAATTCTTTTGTTATTATTCCTTATCTATCTCGTTTCAACCAGAGTGGTTTCGAATTCTTGCTTGTTCCTCAAGCCATTCTTCAACTCGTTGCAACCTTCGAGGTTTATTGGTTCCACTCGTTTCTCCAAGAAGCAACTTTCTTTTTCCTCTTCCTCTTCCCCTTCCGTTTCCTTCCTAAGATCTCGGGTCGAGATCTTCTGTTAGTGGAGGAGAGTTGTGATGCCCCGAGACCGATGCTCCAGATGTCTTCCTTTTATTCGTCGTCGTTGCCATGTCATTCGCTTGCATGTTGCACTTTGCCATGTCATCGTGTGCATTTCATCCGCATGTTTTTCATAAAACTTGCATCCGCTCGTTGCTGCCGGCTTCTCCGCATCCCTTCCGTTGTCCGTTTCGGGACCCGACACACTCGCACGCGCCCGCGGCACCTCCGAAATATTATTTTATAAGTGGGATAAAAATGTTCTCGGAATGGGGTGAAAGTGGGCGTGCGGTCTTATTATGTTGTAGGTAGACCGCGTGCCAAATTTCGTTCCATTCGGAGTTCGTTTGATGCCCCAACGGATAACCAATAGTGGCACTATAGCCGGTCAAAACGTCGGACGTTTTCGGTGTTCCGAAAATCATGCCGGGCTGCACCACTTCCCTCTCTCCTCAGCCCAAACCCTCTCTACACAGCCCACCTAGCCCAGCTAATCTCCCCTCTGTCCGGAACAGTCCGATCATGATCGGAGGGCTCCGAAACACCCTAAAACCCTCCTAACCCTAGCCCCCTGCTATATAAGGAAGGCCTCCTCCGTCCTAATCTGGCCAAAACCTACCCCCTGACCTCTCTCCTCCTCGTTTTCAGCGCCGAGCCACCTCCATCTGAACACTTGGCGGCGCCCCAGTGACCACGCCGCCGCCCGCAGCCAACCAGCCACCGCCATCTCACCCCCCTGGAGCTCTCCAGCCGCCACGGCCTGCCAGGCCCACGGCCAGCCCGCCCGAGCCCATCCGGGGCCCGGGGCAGCCCGCAACCGCGCCGCCCAGCCATGACCCCGTCACCCCGCGCCGCCCGTCTGCGCCCAGCACCGCCGCCGCCAGCGCGCCGCCGTCTTGCCTCCGCAGCCGAGCACCGCCGCCTGCGCCTCGCCGCACCGCCGTGCTGTCGCCGCCCGCAAGCGCCTGCGTCGCCCGAGATCCTCCTCTCCCACAGGTGCGCCGCCCTGCCATGGCCTCGCGGGTCTTCGCAGCAGACCGCCACCGTTGAGCACCTCCACCGCCGCGCCGACTTCACCACGCGTTAGATCCCTCGAGCCCGCGCCGCCCGCTATCGGATCAGGCCGGAGCAAGGCCGGATCGAGCCCCGCCTGCCCCGCGCCGCCGCAATGGCCTGCCGCCGCCGATCTGCACGGCCCCGTCCAGGGACCCGTACGACCCCCGATCCAAACACCGTACGGGACCACCTCATCCCGTTCCCCGCCGCCCCGAACCGTTCCGTCCACTTTTCCCCCGAGGTCCAAATTTTCTCCAGTCCCCGAAGTTTCCACATCATATATGCATTTTGTGAGGTCCATATCTCTGTGCATGTTGATCCTATGATGATGATTTATATATGTAAATTGTTCTACTCTTCGTGCTCTACATGATGGTTGCTGTTGCATTCATATTTGGACTCATCTACATGTCATAATCTCTGTTGCAAGAGTGCTATGTGCTGTTAACTGCTGAAAACTTTTAATACTTGTCACTTTGTCATTTTTGTGTGAATTAATGCAAATGTCATATTAGCATCTTGTCAACATGAGTTTGGAGCATTTTCATGTCTTCTTGCTGGTAGTATTTATTTCATGCCATGATATGCCTTGATGTGAGTGACATGAGCTTGTAAACATGCCTAGTTAATGTTGATGTTCTGAGTAAAAGCTGTCTGTGATAAAACTTGCCAACTTTGCTTGATGGTTGCCACTAATCGCTCATATGCATATGATTCCTTCATGTGATTTGGCCTATGCAATGTGTACTTTGATTCCATGCCTTTGGTTGCCATGTAAAGTTCCTGTAGCATGTCTCTTTCTTGCTCTCAAGTTGCCATCCTATTAACTCTGCTCATGTATATGCCCTGTTTAGCAGAACATTGCATTTTGCATGGATCATATTGACTTAACCTTGATGCCTATGAACCTGAATCTTAAAGATAATTTGAAGTATGTCATGTCTACTTTAAGTGCATATCATGATGATGCCCATCATGTTACTGTAGCTTGCTGTTTCGATGCTTACAAAGTGCCATGTTGCTGTTTTGGGCAGATTGTTATTAAAACTTGTGTTGCTTGTAATTGTTGAACCGTTGCTCCGTTTTGATCATGTCCTATATGAAACTTGCTTAGACTTGTGTGTAGATTCATGTTGTCATGTTGCATCCTTGATTTGAGAGTGTGTTGTTGATGTTTCCATGCATTTTGTACCATATGCCTTGTTCAACTTGTTTAGCTCATATCTTCTAGCCCGTAGCTCCGAATTAAATGATCTACATATGTAACATGACTAGAAAAAAAATGCGTAGATCATCATGATGCATGTAAACTTGCTGTTCAACCACTTTAACATTGTGTTTAATTCAGATCAGTACCAATTTCAAAATTTGCATATGGGGATTTTCTAGAATTGTTATTTGTGTTTCCGGCCTCGTTTAAACTTGCCTAGTTGTACGGATTGCTTATGCTTCATCTCTTGCCATGTTTAACAACATTTAATCTTGTCATGCATCATATTTGGTTGTGCATCATGCCATATTTATGCTTGTGTGTTTACCATGTTGTTTGCTTCTTTCCGGCTGTGCTTCTTCTCGATAGATCCGGTTTCATTGCGATTGTGAGGATTCGTTCTACTACGTTAGTTCATCTTCTTCATGGACTCATTCTTCTTCCGAGCGGTATTTCAGGCAAGATGATCATGACCTTGGATATCTTTACTATCTTTGCTTGCTAGTTGTCTCGTTGCTATCGCTATGTCGCGCTTCCTACCACATATATGTCAGCCTCCCATATGCCATGATACAACCTCTAACCACCCTTACCCGGCAAACCGTTGTTTGGCTATGTTACCGCTTTGCTCAGCCCCTTTCCTATAGCGTTGCTAGTTGCAGGTGCTCTTGCAGGTTGTTCCATGTTGGGACATGGATATGTTGGGATATCACAATATCTCTTATTTAATTAATGCATCTATATACTTGGTATTGGTTGGAAGGCTCGTCCTTTTGCCTAGTGTTTTGTTCCACTCAAGCAGCCCTAGTTTCCGTAATGCTGGTGTTATGATCCATGTTTAGCGTTCCTAACATGCTCAGGGGAATGGGACCCTCTTGACAGTTCGCTTTGAATAACCGCTTCCAGCAAGGCCCAACATTGGTTTTAACATTTGCCAACATAATAATTCTGAACTAAATAATTAATTGGCATAGGGCGTTATGAACCCGAGGATTCTTTTAATTCCACATAATGCAGGTGGGCCAGTGCCGATGGTGTTGGTCCAAACTAGAGACACTTGCGGTACCTCCCTGGGCAACTTGGGTCTTCGGTAACTGTACGTACTGCTCATCGGTCGTGGCCTGAGACGAGATACGCGCGGCTACTATCAGGGTGTCGCCACGCCGGGAGGTCTTGCTGGAATTGTGTTACCATTGTCGAAATGTCTTGTGCACCGGGATTCCGAGGATACTTTGGGCTATCTCGAGGTTGAGGTATTTCCACCGTAGCTTGTGTAGGCTTATGATGGGCCAGGTTGGAACACCCCTGCAGGGTTAAATCTTACGCGAAGCCGTGCCCGCGGTTATGTGGCGCTTGGATATTTATAACCTCCGGTTGAAGAGAACTTGACACTAAATCCTAATTAAAATACACCAACCGTGTGCATAACCGTGACTGTCTCTTTTCGAGGAAGTTCGAGAAGAGAACACGGTGGGGTTATGTTTGACTCGTAAGTAGGTGTTCAGGATCACTTAGTGATCATTTGTTGTTTGTGACCGTTTTGCGTAGATGCTCTTCTTATTCTTGTACACGTAAGTTAGCCACCATATAATGCTTAGTGCTTGCTGCAACCTCACCACCTTACCCTTCCATACCTATTTAAGCTTTGATAGTCTTGCTACCCATGGTTATGGGATTGCTGAGTCCTCGTGGCTCACAGATTACTACAACAACAGATGCAGGTACAGGTAATGCGATGTCCTGACGTGAGAGCGATGCTTGTTTGCTTCTGGAGTTCTTCTCTGCTTCTTCTTTTTCATCGATCTTGGGATAGGTTCCTGGTCGGCATCCTGGGCTAGCAGGGTGGATGTCGTTCTTCTTTTCATTTGATTTCATCCGTAGTCGGATGCTGCCCTTCTGTATGATGTTTGTTATGTATTGATGTATTCATGTGATGATTGTATGTATTTGTTTGTATCCCCATCTATTATGTATGTGGTACGATGTAATGATATCCACGTTGCAAGCGTCTCCAATATGCGTTTCTACTCTTGGTGGGGCCTCCGAGTTCCTCGAGAATAGGATCGCATATTGGGCGTGACAAGTTGGTATCAGAGCCTCGACCGACCATAGGAGCCCCCTTGATTGATCGAACCGTTGGCGAGTATAGAAGAAAAACTATTTTGAGTCTAGCTATATATCGGAGAGTAGGAATTCATTTTACTCCTTATCCCCTTCGTCGCTCTGGTGAGGAATTGTGACGTAGGTGTTTTGATTCTACTATCTCTTCTCACTCATTTTTTTTAGGATCACGCGGGTATTTTGGAATCATTGTGATATCGTTGTGACGGGAATTCTGTCTTGGTGCCTCCTGATCGTATGGATTGGACCCGGGGAGTTGAACTCCAAGGGGTTCTTGTCACATTCGCTATCGTTTCAGTTCCTGAATACCAGAGGACGCCGACATCGAAACGCTTCTATACTTTTTGTGGTGGCAAATAGTGCCGTGACTTTTCCCCAGTACTGGAGGAGATAGCGCGGATGATCCAATATGACTAGTATCGATGTGCTTTCGAAGGTCTGAGGTAGACGGATTTGCAAAGTTTCTTGGTCGTGGTGAAGGTTGCGGATTGGTTGCAGCTGATTAGGATATTATTGTTGTTGTGTGCTGAGTAGGTTCCCATATCCGCAACCTGATCTTATAACCAAGAAGTTTCGGGAGTTCTTAGGTGGGAATTCAAGTATTACCTAGAATATCTTTTCCAACAGACACATGATACGATATGGGGTCTATCATATGTTTGTTCCGGCTTATTCTACAAGCCAAATCCTTGTGTTGTTTTTGTTGTGGTATTCGAGTTGCTTCGAAGTCAAGTGTTGATCCCATCCTTTTGCTAAGCGGTGTTCTCATATTTCAATGGGAGTGCTAATCCTTTTGATCATTGAGATTGTCATGTAAATTCTTTTTCTACCGATGTGCTTCTCTTCGAGTTAATTCAATCCTTTTAACATTTGCAAGATCAATTCTTAGTTTTCTCAACGGTGTTCGTTTCACCCGTCCCAAGTTGTCTTTCTTTTTCCCACCCTCCCACCCTTTTTCTTCGCGGAGTGAAAATTCTCAAATCAAGTATCCATTTTATTCGTGAGAAGTCTTTCCATTCTTTTCCTTCAATGTTCTTAGCCGTCGATTTCTCGTGAAGATGCTCAGGAGCTACAAGTTCATCATTCTTCGTTCTCGTTTTCTTCTCCGGTGCTCCAAATTGAAGCTTTTGGTGTTGATCATATCCTTTTCCTCATTTCAAATGCTTTCCCATGCCTATGCACCTCTTAATCATTCACATCTCCATATTCTTTCCCGGAGTGCCGAAATTATCTCAGAAGATTCATGTTTCCATTCAAGGCCCGTTCATTCTATTTCAAGGTTTTTATTTCATTCAAGCCATTTAATCCAACCGGTGCATTTTCTCTCTTTCAAGCAATCGTTCCAACGGTGTTTCTTTTGAGTGGGCCCTAACCCATAGGTCTTTTCCCAGGATCTTACCTTGAATCTTCTAATTTTTCCGGAGTTATTCTCGAATTCTTTCAAACTTTGACGTAAGAATGAATTTTCATCAGTCAATTGTCTTCTTTGAGATTCAAATCATTTCATTTTGGTCCCAATCTTACTCTTTTCATTGTTCCGGAGTGTATCAATAATTTTGGTGGTGTTCCTCATCGTCATTCTCAACTTTGAAGACCGAAGAAGATTTTCTCGTAAATTCTTATCCGTTCTCTTAAAGATTCATGGGTGTTGCTATCCTCTTAAAATGCTTCGATCGTGAGAAATTCTTTTCTTACCCATCCAGAGCATTTCATGAGTTCTTTCCAATTTCGATTCTCCGGAGGCCGTCATTCAGAAGAATTATTCATTCTCAACGCTCATCTCTAGTTCTCAAATTCTTCCGGTGCATCGTTCAAGTATTCTAACTCGTGATCTCTTCGTTCTCTAGTATATAAATTCACTCAACTATTTTTGTTCGTTTCTAATTCTTCCCGGCGGTTCGTTCTCTTTTCTTCGTTCATTTTTAATTCTTACGGTGGTTCGTTCAACATTCCTCTTCCGTTGTTATCGTATCAATTCATTCATTCTTTCCAAATCCTACCGGTGTTTCCTCGAAGACTTCGTCAAGTTGGCGCTATATCTCTCTTTAATCTTTTCAAGAAGAATAAGTAGTATGCAAATCCATTATTTTTCATCAATTTATTTTGATGAAGGATAGACATATCATAATTCTTATTTTTGTTTCATGGAGGTGATTTAATTCCTTCTTCCGGAGTTTGTTCTTGATGAATAAATTCTCGATTCAAAGTTGCTCGCCTTTCTTTTCCGGAGTTCAGAGTTTTTCTCATTATCTCATCATGAAGCTCCATCTAAAATCATTGCAAGGCTTCATCATGTTTTTCAACATTCATTTCTTCTCTAGCATCCTTTTATTTCCGGAGTCTTCCAAGAGATTCTTCATGGTGGTTCATTAAGGATTTAATTCATTCTCGAAGTGTTCTTCGATGAGCTCAAGCATTCTTCATATTGCATTCCGAAGTGCTAATCCTTTCTACCTTATATTTTCAGGTGGTATTATGTCCTTCTTGACAATTTGTCTTCATGTTTCATGATTCACAGTTGTCAAGAATGAGATATTTTAAACCCATCAACCTATTCGTTGGAGTTATCTTGGTATCGATTTCACCCAAAGCATTTTCCTAAGGATTGTTGCTATTTGTGGTGCTTATCAATGATCCAAGTTTCTCCTTTTCTTCTCGATGAAAGAGCTTTTCATCTCTTCAAGATCTCAAGAAATCAATTGTTTCCGTTAGTGGCAGAAATTCACCTCAAGCGTTGGGATGTTTTCCATAAGCCCAGAACAAGCTTACTCTTTTGTTGTTGATTTTCCAACAACTCCGTTCAATCCTTCTTTGTAAGGTTGTTTTTCAAATTCAATTGTGGTAGAGGTTGTCATTTTCTTCCCCGTTCTTTTCTTTCCAACGATCTAGCTTCTATTCTTTCGTTCCGGAGGCATTGTGATGTTGCTCTCTTCGACCCGTTATTTCTTTTCGCCAAGATCATGTTCTTTCCTTGCTTATCCATTTTACCGGAGTGTTATGTTCTCTTTTCAAGTTCTTTTCATCTTATCAAGTTTTCCTTCTCTTTTCTACCGGAGTGCTGCCCAAATTCTTTTGTTCTCATTCCTTATCTATCTCGTTTCAACCAGAGTGGTTTCGAATTCTTGCTTGTTCCTCAAAGCCATTCTTCAACTCGTTGCAACCTTCAAGGTTCGTTGGTTCCACTCGTTTGTCCAAGAAGCAACTTTCTTTTACCTCTTCCTCTTCCCCTTCCGTTTCCTTCCTAAGATCTCGGGTCGAGATCTTCTGTTAGTGGAGGAGAGTTGTGATGCCCCGAGACCGATGCTCCAGATGTCTTCCTTTTATTCGTCGTCGTTGCCATGTCATTCGCTTGCATGTTGTACTTTGCCATGTCATCGTGTGCATTTCATCCGCATGTTTTTCATAAAACTTGCATCCGCTCCTAGCTACCGGCTTCTCCGCATCCCTTCCGTTGTCCGTTTCGGGACCCGACACACTCGCACGCGCCCGCGGCACCTCCGAAATATTATTTTATAAGTGGGATAAAAATGTTCTCGGAATGGGGTGAAAGTGGGCGTGCGGTCTTATTATGTTGTAGGTAGACCGCGTGCCAAATTTCGTCCCATTCGGAGTTCGTTTGATGCCCCAACGGATAACCAATAGCGGCACTATAGCCGGTCAAAACGTCGGACGTTTTCGGTGTTCCGAAAACCATGCCGGGCTGCACCACTTCCCTCTCTCCTCAGCCCAAACCCTCTCTACACAGCCCACCTAGCCCAGCTAATCTCCCCTCTGTCCGGAACCGTCCGATCGTGAGGGTTGCCAGCACTTCAGCACCCGGAGCCACCAGCCGGCTTTGGCTCTCCAGACCATCCCCATCATGTGGCCCTTCGCCATCTGGGGCCTTGACATGGTGGGGCCTTTCAAGACCGCTTGAGGCGGCATGACACACCTGTTGGTGGCTATCGACAAGCTCACCAAGTGGATCGAGGCAAGGCCGATCAAGAAGCTCGACGGTCCCACAACCGTCAAGTTAATCAAAGACATCGTAGTCCGCTACGGTGTCCCCAACAGCATCATCACCGACAATGGCACCAAATTTGCCAAAGGCACGCTGGCTCGTTACTACTCCATGTCCGACATCGGGCTCGACCTGGCCTCCGTCGCGCACCCCCAGTCGAATGGCCAGGTGGAGCAGGCAAATGGCCTCATCCTAGCCGGCATCAAGCCCCGGCTCGTCGAGCTGCTCGTGCGTTCACCCGGCAGCTGGATCGACAAGCTGCCGACTGTCCTGTGGAGTCTCCGGACCACGCCCAACCGGTCCACCGGCTTCACTCTCTTCTTCCTCATCTACGGGGCCAAGGCGGTCATCCCCACAGATCTCAAGTTTGACTCGCCTCGAGTCACCCTGAACACGGAGAAGGAAGCAAAGGAGATGCGTGAAGACGGCGTCGACCTGCTCGAGGTGGAGCGCCTGCTGGCCCTCATCCGGTCGGCCATATACCAGCAGAACCTGCGCCACTACCACAGCAAGAAGATCAAGCCCCTCGCGTTCCGTGAAGGCGACCTCATGCTCCGGCTGGTCCAGCGGACAGCCGGCCAGCACAAGCTGTCCTCCCCATGGGAGGGCCCCTTCATCATCAGCAAGGCCTTGCGCAACAACGCATACTACCTCATTGACGTGCAGAAGGCAAACAAATGCAAGAGAGACGCCTCCGGCGAGGAGACAGAACGCCCATGGAACGCGGAGCTCCTCCGTCCGTTTTACAGTTGAACTAGTGTATGTATGTATCGCTACCTTTCGAACTTAATGAAAGCAACAGGTCCCCCGAATGACACTCGGGGGCTACCTTTTCATCTCTATCGAATTTTTTACTTCTTGTGCACTTTACCCCTTTTGCCTCCCTCCTGCCAGGTTGGCACGTCCGGCCCGGGGGCTCAAGGACTCGCCGGCTAGCCTGCACCTTGCTCTTGCGCAGTCGGCCCAGTAGCGTGCGCACCGCCTAAGCCCTCTCTCTGCTGCAAGCCACAGACCGGCTCCTGGCTATCCGGCTAGCAAGAGCCAAAGGCTGAAAGCGCCCTCACATGAAAAGTGGCCAAGGAGGAATGTCCGACTCGGTCAATCCGGCTACCCCTCTCTTTCGTTGCCGCACAGAACGGCTGCGCTCCAGCCGGCTTCGCCGCCTGCAGCCAACTGACCTAGTGGGTGTTTCGCTTGCACTCAAGTCCTAAAGACCTAAGTACTGTACGCTTTCTTTTGAATCTGACTCCCCGTCCCAACTATAGACCGACTCTCAGCTGTCTGGTTGGCGGGGAGGAAGTTGAGAGGGAAAGTGAACAAGAAAAACGGTCTAAGGAAAAAAGCAAAGGCGAGCCGCCAGCCGGCAGAAGACAGAGATAAACAACAACACATGCATATATATATATATATATATATATATATATATATATATATATATATATATATATATATATATATATATATATATATACATCAAAAGGCCCACGGCCAGAAGTTCATTACATGAATCTACACCCCCAGTGGGGGGACTTGCCAGCTAACCAAAGTTCCAAGTATGAAAGCAAAAAATAGGGAAAGTAAGGCCCTAGGCTATGGGCACGTCGGCCTCTGGCTGCGCCGGCTCCCCCGTGGCGCTAGTGTCCTCCTCTCCGGCGGCATCGGCGTAGGCCCCGGCGGTGGAGCCAGTCCCCTCGTCATCCATCTCGCCCGCGCTGCCCTTTGGGTCCTCGAAGGCCAGGCCGAACTCGTCCGCAGGGAGCGCCATGCCGTCTGCCGCCCTCTGCAGAACGAACTCATCGTGAGGGGTGAACAACGCGATGTCGCTGGCCCGCACGACGATCGGAGTTGCCCGCTGCCTCAGGTCGTCCTCTGCCTCGGCCCGCGGAGCGGCCAGATGGTCCAGATTGACTCTCGGGTACCAGGACAGCACAAAGGAGAGCGCCATCTCCGCGCCGGCTCGGGCCGCGGAAGCCCTCCAGGCGTCGAGCCCTGCCGAGCCGGCCTCGAGCCACCTCGCTAGCCGGCTGATGGTTTGGGGTTGCACCGCATTTGGCCACAGAGCGCCCACCATTGCCAGGCCGGCATCACGAAGCCGGCTCATGTCGCGCCCCACTGCCCGCAGCCGGGCCTCGGTGGCGATCCCGATCTCCGTCATGGTCCAAGCGGCGAGCATGCCAATGTGGACCCCCACCACCCTCTGATCCTCCTGGTAGGCCTCCACGGCCTCCTCAGCCGGCGCTTGTGTCTCGGGGAAGGCCTCTGAAAAAGAAGAAGAAAAGAGGAAAAAGAATGAGAAAGGAGCCCAAAGACCTGGCCGGCTGCAGCCGCTAGCCGGGCATAGAAAGACAAGAAAACAATGAGAAACTTATGGGCGAGCATCATGTCGATGTGCTGCACCTCCGCCAGCACCCCCTGCTCCTTCAGCGACCAGTCGCTGGCGCGGCGCTCATAGTTCTCCCTGAGCTGGGTGACCTCCTCGGCGGCCTTCTTCACCTACCCGTCCTTCTCAGCCGCCGCCTTGCAGTGATCCTCCGCAAGCCGGCCGGTCCAGCTCAGCCTTGTGCGTGACCACCACCTCGTACCTCTCCCAGACCAGCCGGCTCGCCTCGTCCCGCAGCCAGTCGCGCTCCACGGCTGCCTCGTCGCGCTATCGGCTAGCCTCAGCCAGCTGGCGTCGGAGCTCCTGCACCTCGGCCGGGTCGATGGCGCCTGCTGCGCAGCCGGATGGGAGTCCCGGTCAGTAGCGGAACAAGAAGTAAAAAGGAAGAGCAAGAAGATTCGACCCGGCTGCCGCGCAGCCGGCCTGAATCTCGGGGGCCACACCTAGTGGGTGCGCTGGCGCGCCCCCACTGGAAAAATGCAAGACGTACCTTTGGCCTGGCGCAACTCCTCCTCCTTGGCAGCGAGCTGGGTCTGAACCCCGTGGTACATGTCGACGAGACGATTGTAGGCCACCACCCGCCGGTCATTGACGGCCTGCTAAAAGGAAAGTTAGAAAAAAATAGACGCCTTGGAAGGCCCGACCCGCCTGTTGCGCCGTCGGCCCGGGCCTCCGGGGCTACACCGAGTGGGTGCGCTGACGCGCCCCCACTGGAAAACGACCAAGCCGGTCAAAGAGGAAAGGAAGGCAAGCTTCGAAAAAATACAAAGGACTCACCGCGACCGCCTGCTCCAGTTGCTGCAGCTGGGTCAGCTCCGCCTGGGCGTTGCTCCGCACCTGGCCGCTGTGGTCAGTGAACTACTTACTGTAACGCCCAATATGCGATCCTATTCTCGAGGAACTCGGAGGCCCCACCAAGAGTAGAAACGCATATTGGAGACGCTTGCAAGGTGGATATCATTACATCGTACGACATACATAATAGATGGGGATACAAACAAATACATACAATCATCACATGAATACATCAATACATAACAAACATCATACAGAAGGTCAGCATCCGACTACGGATGAAATCAAACGAAAAGAAGAACGACATCCACCCTGCTAGCCCAGGATGCCGACCAGGAAACTATCCCAAGATCGACGAAGAAGAAGAAGCAGAAGAAGAACTCCAAAAGCAAACGCGCATCGCTCTCACGTCAGATCATCGTGTTACCTGTACCTGCATCTGTTGTTATAGTAATCTGTGAGCCACGAGGACTCAGCAATCCCATAACCATGGGTAGAAAGACTATCAAAGCTTAAATGGGTATGGAAGGGTAAGGTGGTGAGGTTGCAGCAAGCACTAAGAATTATATGGTGGCTAACTTACGAGTACAAGAATAAGAAGAGTAAATTACGCATAACGGTCGCAATCTAATAATGATCAAGAAGTGATCCTGAACACCTACTTACGAGTCAAACATAACCCCACCGTGTTCTCTTCTTGGTTAAAACCTCACAAGAAGAGACGATCACGGTTACGCACACAGTTGGTGTATTTTAATTGAATTTAGTTTCAAGTTCTCTATAACCGGAGGTTATAAATATCCAAGTCGCCACATAACCGCGGGCACGGCTTCGCGTAAGATTTTAACCCTGCAGGGGTGTTCCAACCTGGCCCATCATAAGCCTACACAAGCTGTGGTGGAAATACCTCAACCTCGAGATAGCCCAAAGTATCCTCGGAATCCCGGTGCACAAGACATTTCGACAATGGTAACACAATTCCAGCAAGACCTCCCGGCGTGCTGACACCCTGATAGTAGCCGCGCGTATCTCGTCTCAGGCTACGACCGGATAGGTCAGCCTACAAGTAAAACCAGATCCTCGAGTTTCCTCATGGTGGCCCCGCAGTCTGCCCGATTCGGACCAACACCATCGGCACTGGCCCACCTGTATTATGTTGAATTAAAAGAATCCTCGGGTTCATGATGCCCTATGCCAATTAATTATTTAGTTTAGTATGATTATGTTGGCAAATGTTAAAACCAATGTTGGGCCTTGCTGGAAGCTGTTATTCAAAGCGAACTGTGAAGTGGGTCCCATTCCCCTGAGCATGTTAGGAACGCTAAACATGGATCATAAAACCAGCATTACGGAAACTAGGGTGGCTTGAGTGGAACAAAACACTAGGCAAAAGGCCGAGCCTTCCATCCAATACCAAGTATATAGATGCATTAATTAAATAAGAGATATTGTGATATCCCAACACATCCATGTCCCAACATGGAACAACCTGCAAGAGCACCTGCAACTAGCAACGCTATAAGAAAGGGGCTGAGTAAAGTGGTAACATAGCCAAACAACGGTTTGCTGGGTAAGGGTGGTTAGAGGCTGTATCATGGCATATGGGAGGCTGACATATATGTGGTAGGAAACGCGACATAGCGATAGCAACGAGACAACTAGCAAGCAAAGATAGTAAAGATATCCAAGGTCATGATCATCTTGCCTGAAATCCTGCTCGGAAGTAGAACAAGTCCATGAAGAAGACGAACCAACATAGTCGAACGAATCCTCACAATCGCAACGAAACCGGAACTATCGAGAAGAAGCACAACCGGAAAGAAGCAAACAACATGGTAAACACACAAGCATAAACATGGCTTGATGCACAATCAAATATGATGCATGACAAGATTAAATGTTGTTAAACATGGCAAGGGATTAAGCATAAGCAATCCATACAACTAGGCAAGTTTAAATGAGGCCGGAAACACAAACAACAATTCCGGTATCTCCCCATATGCAAATTTCGAAATCGGTACTGATCTGAATTAAACACAATGATAAAGTTGTTAAACAGCAAGTTAACATGCATCATGATGATCTACAAGTTTTTCTAATCAAGTTACATATGTAGAACATTTAATTCGGAGCTACGGCCTAGAAGATATGAGCTAAACAAGTTTAACATGGCAATAATGCAAAATGCATGCAAAAAACAACCACCAACACTCAAATCAAGGATGCAACATGACAACATGAATCTACACACAAATCTAAGCAAGTTTCATATAGGACATGATCAAAACGGAGCAACGGTTCAACAATTACAATCAACACAAGCTATAATAATAATCTGCCCCAAAACAGTAACATAGCATTTTGCAAGCATCAAAACTACATGCTACAGGCACATGATGGGCATAAACTTGATATGCACTTGAAATAGACATTATATACTCCAATTTATCTTAAAGGTTCAGGTTCATAGGCATCAAGGTTAAGTCAATATGATCCATGCAAAATGCAATGTTCTGCTAAACAGGGCATATACATGAGCAGAGTTAACATGATGGCAACTGGAGAGCAAGAAAGAGACATGCTACAGGAACTTTACATGGCAACCAAAGGCATGGCATCGAAGTACACATTGCATAGACCAAATCACATGAAGGAATCATATGCATATGAGCTATAGATTAGTGGCAACCATCAAGCAAAGTTGGCCAGTTTTATCACAGACAGCTTTTACTCAGAACATCAACATTAACTAGGCATGTTTACAAGCTCATGGCACTCACATCAAGGCATATCATGGCATGAAATAAATACTATCAGCAAGAAGACATGAAAATGCTCCAAAGTCATGTTGACAAGTTGCTTATATGGTGCATCTATTAAATCACAAAAAAATGACAAAGTGACAAGTATTAACAGTTCCAGCAGTAACATTAGGATGCACTTTTGCAACAAAGATTATGACATGTAGATGGATCCTAACATGAATGCAACAGCAACCATCATGTAGAGCACGAAGAGTAGAGCAATTTACATATATAAATCATCATCATAGGACCAACATGCACAAAGATACAACCACTCAAACTTGCATAAATGATGTTGAAAAAAATCAGGGAGTGGAAATTACCCTCTCGGGAAAATGGGACGGAGCGATTCGGGACGAGCCGGTGCGGGGGCTCCGTTTGGTTGGAGGGCTCGGGCGGATCTGGGACGACGGGGTCCCGGTCGAGGTGGAAACGAGGACGACGGCGGATCCGGCGAGGGCAGCTCGCCGGCGAGGTCGGGCGGCGCGGCCGGCGAGGAGGAGGTGGATCCGGCCGCGGCAAGGCCGGATCTGGACGGCAGCGGGGCGGAGCGGGTCGGCGATGCGGCGGCTAGACTTGGCGCGGCGCGAGGTGACGGCAGGTCGAGGTGGCGGGGCGGTGCGGCGAGGCGGATGGGATCCCGGGCAGCGCGGACGCTTGCGGGCGGCGACGGCACGGAGGCACGGCGAGGTACAGGCGGCGGCGCGCGGCTGCGGTGGCAAGGCGGCGGGAGACCTGGCTCGCGCATGCGGCGGCGGAGGAGCTCGCGGGCGGCGCTCGGGCAGGGGCTCGTGGGCGGCGGCGCAGGCTGGCCCGTGCCCCGGATGGGCTCAGGCGGGCTGACCGTGGGCCTGGCGGGCCGCGGCGGCTGGAGGGCGCCAGGGCTCGACCTGAGATCTTAGGAAGGAAACGGAAGGGGAAGAGGAAGAGGTAAAAGAAAGTTGCTTCTTGGATAAACGAGTGAAACCAACAAACCTCAAAGGTTGCAAAGAGTTGAAGAATGACTTGAGGAACAAGCAAGAATTCGAAACCACTCGGGTTGAAACGAGATAGGCAAGGAATGAGAATGAAAGAATTTGGGCAGCACTCCAGTAGAAAAGAGAAGGAAAACTTGATAAGATGAAAAGAACTTGAAAAGAGAACATAACACTTCGGTAAAATGGATAAGCAAGGAAAGAACATGATCTTGGCGAAACGAGATAATGGGTCGAAGAGAGAAACACCACAATGCCTTCGGAACAAAAGAATAGAAGCTAGATCATTGGAAAGAAAAGAACGGAGAAGAAAATGACAACTTTTCCCCCAAATGAATTTGAAAAGAATCCTCACAAGAAGGATTGAACGGAGTTGTTGGAAAATCAACAATGAATAGAATAAGCTTGTTGTGGGCTTATGGAAAACATCTCAACATTTGAGGTGAAAAACCTGCCACTAACAGAAAGAATTGATTGCTTGAGATCTCGAAGAGATGAAAACCTCTTTCATCGAGAAGAGAAGGAGAAACTTGGATCATTGATAAGCACCACAAATAGCAACAATCCTTAGGAAAATGCTTTAGGTGAAATCGATACCAAGATAACTCCAACGAATAGATTGATGGGTTGAAAAGGATCTCCTGAACGAAGGGAAAAATGGTGGGTTTAAATATCTCATTCCTGACAACTTGTGAATCATGAAACACGAAGGGAATGGTTAAGAAAGACATAACACCACCTCAAAGACAAAGTAGAAAGGATTTGCACTTTGAGATGCAAGACGAGGAATACTTGAGCTCCCACAAGAATCTTGAAGGACACTTCGAGAATGAAGAACCTCTTGGAAGAACTCCAAAAATGAAAGGATGCTAGAAAAGAAGTGAAGGTTGAAAAGATTAAGATTTGAAGCCTTGCAATGATTTAGATGGAGCTTCATGATGAGATAATGAGAAAAACTTTGAACTCCGGAAAAGAAAAGATGAACAACTTGGAACCGAGAATTTAACCATCACGAACAAACTCCGGAAGAAGGAATTAAATCACCTCCATGAGACAAGAATAATAATTATGATATGTCTCTCCCTCATCAAAATAAATTGATGAAAAGCAATGGATTTGCATACTACTTACTCTTCTTGAAAAGATTAAAGAGAGATATAGCTGAAACTTGGGAATGTCTTCCACGAACCACCGGTAGGATTGAAAACGAATGAAGAAAAGAGAATGAATCACCGTAAGAATTGAAAATGAACGAAGAAAAGAAAAGGAGTCACCAAGGAGAATTAGAAAATGCACGAAGATACTTGCAGAGATTTAGATACAAGAGAACGAAGAGATCACGAGCTAACTAGAGAATACTTGAATGAAGCTCCGGAAGAATTTGAGAATGAGAGATGAACGTTGAGAAAGAATAATTCTTCTGAAAGACGGCCTCCAGAGAATCGAAAATGGAAAGGATTCAAGAAATGCTCCGGGTGGGTATGAATTTTTTTCTTCTCACAATCAAAAACAATTGTGAGGATGGCATGAAGCTAGAACCACGAATCTTCAAGAGAACGAACCAAGATTTAAATGAAACTCTTCTTCGTTCTTCGAATGCTGAGAATGACGATGAGAACCAGCATGAAGAATTTGTGAAATACTCCGGGATTATGAAGAATAGAAAGGTTGAGCCAAAGATGAAAAGAATTTAAGAGAGATCTTGGAGAGGCATATGACTGATGAAATCCATTCTGACGTCACATTTAGAAAGAATTTGAGAATAACTCCGGGAAAATTAGAAGAGTCAGGTAAGATCGTGGGAAAAGACCTATGGGTTAGGGCCCACTGAAAAGAAAGACCGTTGGAACAATTGCTGGAAAGAGAGATCGCACCGGTTGATTTAAATGGCTTGAATGAAATAAAAACCTCGAAATATGTAGAACGGATCTTGAATAGAAGGATGAATCTTCTGATATATCTTCAGCACTCCGGAGAAGAAAACAAGAACGAAGAATGATGAACTTGTAGCTCCTGAGCATCTTCATAAGAATCACCGGAGAAGAACATGAAGGAAAAGAATGAAGAAACTTCACACGAATAAAATGGATACTTGATTTGAGAATTGTGACTCTGCAAAGAAAAGGGTGGGAGGGTGGGGAAAATAAAGACAACTTAGATGGATGAAATGAACTCCGTTGAGAAAACTGGGAATTGATCTTGCAAATGTTGAAAGGATCGGATCAACTTGAAGAGAAGCACACCAGGTGAAAAGAATTTACATGACATTCTCGATGAACAAGAAGGATTGGCATTCACATCAAAATATGGGAACGCCATTTAGGAAGGATATGGAGTCAACACTTGACTTCGAAGCAACTCGAATACCACAACAAAACAAAGGATTTGGCTTGGAGAATAAGCCAGAACAAACATATGATAGAACCCATATCGTATCATGTGTCTGTTGGAAAAGATATTCTAGGTAATACTTGAATTCCCACCTAAGAACTCCCGAAACTTCTTGGTTATAAGATCAGGTTGTGGATATGGGAACCTACTCAGCACACAACAACAATAATATCCTAATCGGCTGCAACCAATCCGCAACCTTCACACACGACCAAGAAACTTTGCAAATCCGTCTAGTCATAGTGGATCATCCGCGCTATCTCCACCAGTACTGGGGAAAAGTCATGGCACTATTTGCCACCGCAAAAAGTATAGAAGTGTTTCGATGTCGGCGTCCTCTTGTATTCAGGAACTGAAACGATAGCGAATGTGATAAGAACACCTTGGAGCTCAACTCCTCGGGTCCAATCCATATGGTCAGGAGGCACCAAGACAGTATTCCTGTCACAACGATATCACAACGATTCCGAAAATACCCGCGTGATCCTAATTTTTTTTGAGTGAGAAGAGTAGTAGAATCAAAACACCTACGTCACAATTCCTCACCAGAGCGACGAAGGGGATAAGGAGTAAAAAGAATTCCTACTCTCCGATATATAACTAGGACTCAAAATAGTTTTCCTTCTATACTCGCCAACGGTTCGATCAATCAAGGGGGCTCCTATGGTCGGTCGAGGCTTTGATACCAACTTGTAACGCCCAATATGCGATCCTATTCTCGAGGAACTCGGAGGCCCCACCAAGAGTAGAAACGCATATTGGAGACGCTTGCAAGGTGGATATCATTACATCGTACCACATCCATAATAGATGGGGATACAAACAAATACATACAATCATCACATGAATACATCAATACATAACAAACATCATACAGAAGGGCAGCATCCGACTACGGATGAAATCAAACGAAAAGAAGAATGACATCCACCCTGCTCACCCAGGATGCCGACCAGGAACCTATCTCAAGATCGACGAAGAAGAAGAAGCAGAAGAAGAACTCCAAAAGCAAACGCGCATCGCTCTCACGTTAGATCATCGCGATACCTATACCTGCATCTGTTGTTGTAGTAATCTGTGAGCCATGAGGACTCAGCAATCCCATAACCATGGGTAGCAAGACTATCAAAGCTTAAATGGGTATGGAAGGGTAAGGTGGTGAGGTTGCAGCAAGCCCTAAGCATTATATGGTGGCTAACTTACGAGTACAAGAATAAGAAGAGTAAATTATGCATAACGGTCGCAATCTAATAATGATCAAGAAGTGATCCTGAACACCTACTTACGAGTCAAACATAACCCCACCATGTTCTCTTCTTGGTTCAAACCTCACAAGAAGAGACGATCACGGTTACGCACACAGTTGGTGTATTTTAATTGAATTTAGTTTCAAGTTCTCTACAACCGGAGGTTATAAATATCCAAGTCGCCACATAACCGCGGGCACGGCTTCGCGTAAGATTTTAACCCTGCAGGGGTGTTCCAACCTGGCCCATCATAAGCCTACACAAGCTGCGGTGGAAATACCTCAACCTCGAGATAGCCCAAAGTATCCTCGGAATCCCGGTGCACAAGACATTTGGACAATGGTAACACAATTCCAGCAAGACCTCCCGGCGTGCCGACACCCTGATAGTAGCCGCACGTATCTCGTCTCAGGCCAGGACCGGATAGGCCAGCCTACGAGTAAAACCAGATCCTCGAGTTTCCTCGTGGTGGCCCCGCAGTCTGCCCGATTCGGAGCAACACCATCGGCACTGGCCCACCTGTATTATGTTGAATTAAAAGAATCCTCGGGTTCGTGACGCCCTATGCTAATTAATTATTTAGTTTAGTATGATTATGTTGGCAAATGTTAAAACCAATGTTGGGCCTTGCTGGAAGCGGTTATTCAAAGCGAACTGTCAAGAGGGTCCCATTCCCCTGAGCATGTTAGGAATGCTAAACATGGATCATAACACCAGCATTACGGAAACTAGGGCGGCTTGAGTGGAAAAAACAATAGGCAAAAGGCCGAGCCTTCCACCTAATACCATGTATATAGATGCATTAATTAAATAAGAGATATTGTGATATCCCAACATATCCATGTCCCAACATGGAACAACCTGCAAGAGCACCTGCAACTAGCAACGCTATAAGAAAGGGGCTGAGCAAAGCGGTAACATAGCCAAACAACGGTTTGCTGGGTAAGGGTGGTTAGAGGCTGTATCATGGCATATGGGAGGCTGACATATATGTGGTAGGAAACGTGACATAGCGATAGCAACGAGACAACTAGCAAGCAAAGATAGTAAAGATATCCAAGGTCATGATCATCATGCTTGAAATCCCGCTCGGAAGTAGAACAATTCCATGAATAAGACGAACCAACGTAGTCGAACGAATCCTCACAATCACAACGAAACAGGAACTATCGAGAAGAAGCACAACCGGAAAGAAGCAAACAATATGGTAAACACACAAGCATAAACATGGCATGATGCACAATCAAATATGATGCATGACAAGATTAAATGTTGTTAAACATGGCAAGGGATGAAGCATAAGCAATCCATACAACTAGGCAAGTTTAAATGAGGCCGGAAACACAAACAACAATTCCGGTATCTCCCCATATGCAAATTTCGAAATTGGTACTGATCTGAATTAAACACAATGTTAAAGTTGTTAAACAGCAAGTTAACATGCATCATGATGATCTACAAGTTTTTCTAATCAAGTTACATATGTAGAACATTTAATTCGGAGCTACGACCTAGAAGATATGAGCTAAACAAGTTTAACATGGCAATAATGCAAAATGCATGCAACAAACAACCACCAACACTCAAATCAAGGATGCAACATGACAACATGAATCTACACACAAATCTATGCAAGTTTCATATAGGACATGATCAAAACGGAGCAACGGTTCAGCAATTACAATCAACACAAGCTATAATAATAATCTGCCCCAAAACAGTAACATAGCATTTTGCAAGCATCAAAACTACATGCTACAGGCACATGATGGGCACAAACTTGATATGCACTTGAAATAGACATTATATACTCCAATTTATCTTAAAGGTTCAGGTTCATAGGCATCAAGGTTAAGTCAATATGATCCATGCAAAATGCAATGTTCTGCTTAACATGGCATATACATGAGCAGAGTTAACATGATGGCAACTTGAGAGCAAGAAATAGACATGCTACAGGAACTTTACATGGCAACCAAAGGCATGGCATCTAAGTACACATTGCATAGACCAAATCACATGAAGGAATCATATGCATATGAGCTATAGATTAGTGGCAACCATCAAGCAAAGTTGGCCAGTTTTATGACAGACAGCTTTTACTCAGAACAACAACATTAACTAGGCATGTTTACAAGCTCATGGCACTCACATCAAGGCATATCATGGCATGAAATAAATACTATCAGCAAGAAGACATAAAAATGCTCCAAAGTCATGTTGACAAGTTGCTTATATGGTGCATGTATTAAATCACACAAAAATGACAAAGTGACAAGTAATAATAGTTCCAGCAGTAACATTAGGATGCACTTTTGCAACAAAGATTATGACATGTAGATGGATCCTAACATGAATGCGACAGAAACCATCATGTAGAGCACGAAGAGTAGAGCAATTTACATATATAAATCATCATCATAGGACCAACATGCACAAAGATACAGCCACTCAAACATGCATAAATGATGTTGAAAAAAATCAGGGAGTGGAAATTACCCTCTCGGGAAAATGGGACGGAGCGGTTCGGAACGAGCCGGTGCAGGGGCTCCATTTGGTTGGAGGACTCGGGCGGATCTGGGACGACGGGGTCCCGGTCGAGGTGGAGACGTGGACGACGGCGGATCCGGTGAGGGCAGCTCGCCGGCGAGGTCGGGCGGCGCGGCCGGCGAGGAGGAGGTGGATCTGGCTGCGGCAAGGCCGGATTTGGACGGCGGTGGGGCGGAGCGGGTCGGCGAGGCGACGAGGCGGCGGTTGGACTTGGCGCGGCGTGAGGTGACGGCAGGTCGAGGTGGCGGGGCGGTGCGGCGAGGCGGAGGGGATCCCGGCAGCGCGGACGCTTGCGGGCGGCGACGGCACGGTGGCGCGGCGAGGTACAGGCGGCGGCGCGCGGCTGCGGTGGCAAGGCGGCGGGAGACCGGGCTCGCGCGTGCGGCGGCGGAGGAGCTCGCGGGCGGCGCTCGGGCAGGGGCTCGCGGGCGGCGGCGCAGGCTGGCCCGTGCCCCGGATGGGCTCAGGCGGGCTGACCATGGGCCTGGCGGGCCGCGGTGGCTGGAGGGCGCCAGGGGGGTGAGGTGGCTGGATGGCTGTGGGCAGCGGCGCGGTCGCTGGGGCGCCGCCAAGTGGCGAGATGGAGGTGGCTCGTCGCTGAAAACGAGGAGAAGGGGGTAGGGTTCTAGATTAGGAAGGTTTAGCCTTCCTTATATAGGCAGGGAAGCTAGGGTTTGGGGGTTGGGGGTGATTTCGGACCGTACGATCGCGATCGGACGGCGCAGAACGGAGGAGGGGTTAGCTGGGCTAGGTGGGCTGTGAAGATAGTCTTGGGCTGGGATGAGAGGGAAGAAGAGAGGCCCGGCACAAGTTTCGGAACACTGAAACATCCGACGTTTTATCCGGCTATAGGCCGCTATAGTTTTACGTTGGGGCATCAAACGACCTCCGAATGGAACAAAATTTGGCAGGTAGTCTACCTACAACATAACAAGACCGCACGCCAACTTTCATCACATTCTGAGAACTTTTTTTTATCCCACTTATAAAATAATATTTCGGAGGTGCCGCGGGCATGTGCGAGTGTGTCGGGACTCGAAACGGACAACGGAAGGGACGCGGAGAAGCCGGCAACTACGAACAGATGCAAGTTTTTTAAAACATGCGGATGAAACGCACATGATGACATGGCCAAGTGCAACACGCAAGCGAATGACATGGCAACGACGACGAATAAATGGAAGACATCTGGAGCATCGGTCTCGGGGCGTCACACTGACGCAGGGCGTTCACCGCCGCGGTCAGGTCGCCCGGGTGCACCCCGCTGGTGGCTTCACCGGTGCTCGCCGTCCAATCTTGCTGTAGCTGGGCTGAGGACCCGGCACTGGTCCCGCTAATTGTAGGCCTCGGCTCGAGGCTGCGCCCCGTAGCCCGCGACTCCACAACCACCATGGCGCCGGAGCCCCCTGGCATGGCGTCCACGCTTGGAGGTGGCGCACCTCCTCCACCTGGCGCGGTCTCCGGCCCGCGGCCTCCTTCATCTCCATGTCTGGCCTCATCGGCTGGGTCGGCGGCCAACGGCGTCTCCGGAGCGGCCGTCTGGTTCGCGGCCGACTCGTGGTCGTCCGTCTCACCGCGGCTGGCTGCTTCCTCGGCGGCACGGGCGTCGGCCTGCACCCGACGGACCAGATCATGCACCAGCTTGAAGCGATGCTCCGCAACCGACGACGGCGGCGGTGAGGTTGTCTCCCAGGCTGGCCATGCGGGTTCCTCGGTGGCGCTCCCCCACGCCCCCACGGTGTCGGCCCACGCCTTGGCCGAGGCCTCCCGCACCTCCTTCTCGGACTCCACCCGTGCCCTCCACGCGTCCTTCTTGGCCTCCTCCAGCATAGCGCCAGATTGCCGGGCCGCGAGCACCTCCTCGGTGGTCTCGGCCGGCTCGCGCCCGCCCTCACCGCTCCAATCCCCTCGCTAGCCGGCCGCGCCTTCAGCTGCGGCCGCCATGGCTGTTTCTGCCAGCTCGAGCACGGTCCTATTCGGTGCGTGCAGAAGATAAGGGGGGAGGAAGACGACATGACGACATCAAGAACAGAAGCAATATGAAATAGAAAAAGAAAACTCACCCGATGGCGTGGGAAACGCCCGCTTTGCGGCCCGCTGACGGGGCCAGCCGTCACGACTTCTTCACTGACCTCGTGACGCCCCCCGGCTCTGCCGCAGCCGGACGCTTCCCAGCCGGCCGTGGCTCGACCGGCTGCATCCCATGCATCCGCCCCACGGCCGCCAGCTCCCCGGACGCCTTCCGCTGCCGCCCCCTGGGGGCGGCATCGTCATCCGCCTCCGCGGTCGGTTGTGCTGCACCGTGCGCACTGCTCTCATCACCTTCATCGTCGTCCGTCCACTCGCACCAAGGGTCCGGGGTAAGGGACTTACCGGCTTGGCCGGACCCGCCGGCCTCGGCGTCCTCGAGGCGCCCCTCGCCTCCTCCCTCCTCCGCCTCGCCATTCCCATCCTCCTCCATGTCCGAGTCGGCCTGGTCTGGCTACAAGACCTAGGGGTTTGGCCCGTCATGGGTCTGCTAGCTCGGGAAGTGCTGCAACCGTCCCAATGCGTCAGGGCGCAAGAGAAGAGTGGAGGTTGCGAAGAATAGAGACCAGGGACTCACCGCCGATGCGGGAGCTTGCCGGCTGTAGGGCTCCTTGACAAAGCATCACACCATCTCATCAAGCCCGACGGTGGTGATGTCGTTGACGCACCGGGCGATCCTAGCCGGCGTCAACTCCTTCGTCGACATTCGGCAAGGGTCATGCCGCCGCTCATGTAACTGATCTGGTGTGGCCGACGCTGCAGCAGTAGCACCCGGCGTTTGACGAAGGCCGCGATGAGATCCGTGGCGATGAGCCCCTCATGGTCCGTCAGCTCCTTGATCCGGTGGCAGATGCCCACGATCTCCGCCGATGGGTTCTTCGGGTTGTGCCCCTAGTTCAGCCTCTCAGCCGGCGGCGCGTCATTGAAGGAGGGGAGGTTGATGCAGTCGACGGGCAGGTTGACGTTCCTCACATAGAAGAATGATTTCTGCCATTTCTTGGCCGACTCCTCGAGGGGCAGCTTGGGGAAGGGTCCCGCCGGCCGGCTGACCACCACGGCCACCCCGCAGGCGGACATGTTGCCGACCGCCACCCCCTACTGCTTGAGGTAGAAGAGGCGACACCACAACTCCGTATACGGTAGGATGCCGGCGTAGCCCTCGCAGAGTGCCACGAAGCCTGAGAGCTTCAAGATCGCGTTCACACCTTGGTGGTGCGGCTGAAGGCTAAAGAAGGTGAGAAACCGGCGGAAGAAGAGGCTTGCGGGGAGGCCGAGCCCGCGGAGGAAGTGCGTGTAGAAGACCACCACCTCGTCATCCCGCGGCACTGGCACGAGCTCTGCGCCGGGCGCGCGCGCCTCCACCTCCTCCGCCGGTGGCAGCCGACGCGTGCGGCGGAGATAGGCGATGTCTTCGTTGGTCACCACGGAACCCTCCCAAGAGCCCTTTGGTGGCGCCATTGCTTAGCGCGGTGCAGATGCAAGCGTTGTGACGGCGCGGCGAAGAATCGAAGAGAGTCCACACCCTGTGAGTCGCCGGCGTGGTGCAGCGGTGGCTCGGGCAGTCGCCGCCGCGGCAGAGCTCCGCTTGCGTGCGCGAGAGAAAGAAGAAGTAGAGGGGAAGATGAAGTGAGGGGCGGGGGCAAGTGTGCGAATGCATTGGCCTTTCCCCCTCCCTTTCCATTTAAACCCACGAGAGAACGTGGGGGAGTGGGATCGTTTGCGCCCATGATCCCCACTCCCCCGCAATACGCGGGCGCGTCACACGCACACATTAACTACCTCGAGAAATCCAACCATCGGGTGCGGCCGCAGCAGATCCTGTGCGTGGGCCGAGGCCGCGACCTGGTGGGTCCCGGCCCACTGCGGTATCCCATCACGCACATGGCCTGGCAGGGCTGAGCCCGCTGCGGAGCCGCATGTGGCAAGACCATGGCATGCGGCAGGCGTGACTCCCCGCACCGGCTGGGTCCTGGCCAGCCGGACCGTTCGGTTTCCGCTCCGGCTGAACGTGGCGGTCCGGCTTTCGGCAGCCGGCGCCCCAATCGGCAAGACGTCGCTTCAACATTGTCAACATCCTTCAGGGGGGATAAGCTACAAAGGCCTCCCTGCTTGGAGCCGGCGAGCCATTATAGCTTTGGGGACTACTGTCGGGGGGATGACCCCTGGGTAGGCAACGGAGCCCAAGGCCTTTTTCAAAACATCAGGGCGGCCCGCGCCCCTCAATCCGGCTGGCCGTCTGGCCGGCTCCCCGACGCGGGCCGGTTGGGCGCAGTGCCATGTCAGGCCCGGCTGGCTGCAAGCTGGTTGGCGACGGGTCCGCGGCCGTCCCATCCATCCGTACGACAAGACGGCTCTCCACGACGTGAGAGCGTGGCTACAGTGCGGCCGTATCCGCTGACCCGGGCGATCGATGTCAGCGCGGCCCGCCACTGTAGCCCCACGACGCCAACCACTCCGTGACGCAGGAGGCGACGGGCAACAGTGCTGTGCAGCCGGTGGGGCCCGCAGCCGGTGGGCCACAGCAGCCGGCGGGCCCCATAGCCGGCTCTAGACGATGACAGCCAGGACCCGCCCGCACGTAGTTTTACCATTGTAACTCTGGGGGGTCGAGCTATAAGACCCCCCAGGAGCCCTCCATGCAGAGGGTCTTCAGTCCCCCATCGATCCACCACACACCCATTCACATGAGAGGCCGAATGGAGAGCTAGCTCCTTCTTCCTCCTCCGCTCAAACAGTTCCAGGAGCACCATTGTAGCCCTTGTGCTTCCCATACTACATCCAACAGGACTAGGGGTGTTACCTCCCTCGGAGGGCCCCGAACCTGGGTACGTCTTGTGTCCCATGCTCACGCGTACTGACCTCGCCTCCGGAACCCACCGACGTCCTCATGCAGCCCCCCACTTTTAGCTATCTCATGGCATCTGCCGTGATTTCACCATGACAGCGCGGGGGCTGGCTCTTTACTGTCCTACGTGGCTACGCTTTTCAGGCGCACTACCTCCAGCGGCCATTTCATTCCACCTTCCCCACGCCTGCATTTAATGCACGTCGTGGGGGGCGTGGTAAAAGAGAATATTACAACAGTTATCCTCTGCCATGAGTCCATGTGCACTATTTGGGCCTAGCCCAACAATGCCTCGCATGCGTGTATGGCCCAGGCCCGGGGGCTCCTGTCGGTGTACCAAGACATGGGTGCCTTACACTACAAAAAAAGACACATCCGTGACATTATGGCCCGAACGAAAACTTTTTCTGTCATGGTTGTGACACTTCCATGACAATAATTGCGACAAAAACACCTATCATCATAGATGTGGTGGGATCCTACTTCTATGACAACAAATTATGACAGAAAATGGGCTTTTCGTCCTGGGCGGGCCGGAGATGCACCCGCATAACATTCTTTGGGCCGTCCATGACGTAAAATATCGTGGTAGAAGTGAGGGCAAGGAAATATTCCGGGATTTCTGATACGTCTTCGTTGTATCTACTTTTCCAAACACTTTTGCTCTTGTTTTGGACTCTAATTTGCATGATTTGAATGAAACTAACCCGGGCTGACGCTGTTTTCTGCAGAACTACCATGGTGTTGTTTTTGTGCAGAAATCAAAGTTCTCGGATTTGGATGAAACTTTTTGGAGAATTTTTATGGAATATATAAAAATTATTGTTGAAGAATCAACAGAAGAGGGGCCACCTGCTGCCCACAAGGCAACAGGGCGCGACCCCCCCTAGGGCATGCCGTGCTACCTTGTGGGGCCCACAGGCGGCCGTCTGACCTAATTCCAACGCTATAAATTCTCTTTCCCCGAGAAAAAAATAGGAGAAGAAGTTTCATCACATTTTACGATACGGAGCCGCCGCCACCTCCTGTTCTTCATCGGGAGCGCTGATCTGGAGTCCGTTCGGGGCTCCGGAGAGGGGGATTCGACACCGTTGTCATCATCAACCATCCTCCATCACCAATTTCATGATGCTCACCACTGGGTGTGAGTAATTCCTTCGTAGGCTTTCTGGACGGTGATGTGTTGGATGAGATTTATCATGTAATCGAGTCAATTTGTTAGGGCTTTGATCCCTAGTATCCACTATGTTCTGAGATTGATGTTGCTATGACTTTGCTATGCTTAATGCTTGTCACTAGGGCCCAAGTGCCATGATTTCAGATCTGAACCCTCTATGTTTTCATGAATATATTTGAGTTCTTGATCCTATCTGCTTGTCATATGCACTTGTTATTGTTCTGATCCGTAGACCCCAAAGTGACAATAGTTGGGATACTCTCCGGGGATGACTGTAATTCGAGGAGTTCATGTATTCACGATGTGTTAATGCTTTGATCCGGTTCTCTATTAAAAGGAGCCTTAATTTCCCTTAGTTTCCTTAAGGACCCCGCTGCCACGGGAGGGTAGGACAAAAGATGTCATGCAAGTTCTTATTATAAGCACGTATGACTATATACGGAATACATGCCTACATTACATTGATGAATTGGAGCTATTGTGTGTCGCCCTAGGTTGTGACTGTTATATGATGAATATCATCCAACATAATTATCATCACTGATCCAATGCCTACGATTTTCTCATATTGGTTTCTGCTAAGTTACTTTGTTGCTGCTGCTGTTACAATCACTACAAAACTGCTACTGTTACTGTTACCGTTACTAGTGTTACTATTGCTACTGCTATCAAAACTATCATATTACTGTGCTACTAAATACTTTGCTGTAGATATTTTATCTCCAGGTGTGGTTGAATTGATAACTCAACTGCTAATACTTGCAAATATTCTTTGGCTCCCCTTGTGTCGAATCAATAAATCTGGGTGAAATACTACCCGTGAAAACTGTTGCGATCCCCTATACTTGTGGTTTATCAAGACCTTTTTCTGGTGCCGTTGCCGGGGAGCATAGCTCTATTTGTTGAGTCACTTGGGATTTATATCTGTTGATCACTATGAAGAATCTGAAAGACTCTAAGACCAAGATCGTTCCCTCTAAGACGAGGGGAGGTAAGGAACTGCCATCTAGCTCTGCACTTGATTCACCTTCTGTTTTGAGTAAGCTTGCGACACCACCACCTGCTATTCATTCTGATATGTCGCAAGTTATTGATGATACTACTTCAGCTATGAATGATACTATTGATGATGCTAGTACTATGCTTGATAATACTGTGCCACTTGGTGAATTTCTTGATAAACAACTTGGTAAGGCTAAAGAAATTGAGAATGCTGAAAATGTTGAAACTCTTGAAAACTATGAATCACCTATTATGCCTAGTTCTCCTACTAGAGTTGGATGACCTGATGAACATGTCTTTGATAGGGAGACGGCTAGGGCCATTCTTGCTTGTAAAGATAGAGATGAAGTTAAAAAATTGCTTGTTGAGATGAAAGAAAAATCTATGAGGAAGAGAATGAAATATGATCCTAAGTTTGCTACCTCTCCCATATTTGTTACCGATAAGGATTATGAATTCTCTGTCGATCCTGAGTTAATTACTTTGGTTGAATCTGATCCTTTTCATGGTTATGAAACTGAAACTGTTGTGGCACATCTTACTAAGTTGAATGATATTGCTACCCTATTTGCTCATGAGGAAAAAAATTCACTATTACTATATCCTTAAGTTGTTTCCTTTCTCATTAAAGGGTGATGCTAAGAAATGGTTTAATACTCTTGCTCCTGGTTGTGTGCGTAGTCCCCAGGATATGATATATTACTTCTCTGAAAAATATTTTCCTGCTCATAAGAAACAAGCTGCCTTGCAGGAAATATTTAACTTTGTGCAAATTGAAGAAGAGAATCTCCCTCAATCTTGGGGGAGGCTTCTCCAATTACTTAATGCTTTGCCTGATCATCCTCTTAAGAAGAATGAAATACTTGATATCTTTTATAATGGACTAACCGATGCTTCTAGGGACTACCTAGATAGTTGTGCTGGCTGTGTTTTCAGGGAACGAACTGTTGGACAGGCTGAAGAACTATTGAAGAATATATTGAAGAATGATAATGAGTGGACAGTTCCTGAACCATCACCTAAGCCAACCCCGAAGAAGAGAGGTATTCTATTCCTCAGTCCAGAAGATATGCAAGAAGCTTAGAAATCCATGAAGGAAAAAGTAATTAAAGCTGAAGATGTTAAGAATTTACCTTCCTATTGAAGAAATACATGGGCTCGACATCCCGACACAGGTAGTGGAGGTAAATTCTCTCACTAGATTTGATGAAGGTGATATTCCGTATAATAAATCTGCTAGCCAATGCCTGTATGAATTTGATAACTACATCATTAAACAGTAACACTTTAATTTGTATGTTAGCAATCATCTAAAACGGAATGCCATCATGATTGAACGCTTGAGTGATTTGATGTTTAGAACTGCTAATGATGTTAAATGCTTGAGTAAACATGCTTCAATGGTTCAGACTCAGTTAGAACAAATTGCTAAGTCACAAAATGATTTGCTTGATGAGATGAATAAGAAAAAGAATGATCATGCTGTTAGAGTTGTTACTAGAGGAGGGAGAATGACTCAGGAACCCTTGTATCCTGAAGGTCATCCTAAAAGAATTGAACAAGATTCTCAAAGAAATAATATTGATGCACCTTGTCCATCTAAGAAGAAAAAGAAAAAGAAGAATGATAAAACTTTGCATGCTCCTAGTGAACCTGAGATAGAAAACCTCCTGAGAATAAAAATGATGTTTCTATTTCTGATGCTGAGACACAATCTGTAATGAGCATACACCTAGTGATAATGATAATGATAATGACAATGATAATGATAATGATGATGTTCATGTTGATGTTCAACCAGATAATGATGTAGAAATAGAACCTGCTGTTGATCTTGATAACCCACCTCCTAAGAATAAAAAATATGATAAAAGAGACTTTGTTGCTAGAAAACATGGAAAGGAGAGAGAACCATGAGTTCAAAAACCTATGCCTTTTCCTACTAAACCATCTAAAAATAAGGACGATGAAGATTTTGAGCGCTTTGTTGAAATGCTTAGACCTGTCTTTTTGCGCACTCGCTTGATTGATATGTTGAAAATGTCTCGTTATGCTAAATATATGAAAGATATTGTCACTAATAAAAGAAAGATACCTGAAGCTGAAATTTGCACCATGCTTGCAAATTATTCTTTTAAGGGTGGAGTACCTAAAAAGTTAGGAGATCCGGGAATACCTACTATACCATGCTCCATTAAAAGAAGTTATGTCAAAACTGCTTTATGTGATTTGGGAGCCGGTGTTAGTGTTATGCCTTTCTCTTTATATAGAAGACTTGATTTGAATAAGCTCACACCTACTGAAATATCCTCGCAAATGGCTGATAAATCCACTGCTATACCTATTGGAATTTGCGAGGATGTTCCCGTTGTTGTTGCAAATGTTACTATCTTGACAGACTTTGTTATACTTGATATGCCCGAGGACGACAACATGTCGATTATCCTTGGAAGACCCTTTTTGAATACTGCAGGGGCTATTATCGATTGCAACAAAAGCAAGGTCACTTTTCATGTCAATGGTAATGAGCATACGGTTTATTTCCCGAAGAAGCAAACTTCAGTGAATGGTATCAATTGTATTGAAAAGGTTTCAACTATCACTATTGGGGGATTCAAATTTCCTCTTCCTACTGTCAAAAAGAAATATGAAATTCTTATTGTTGGGGAGATGCATATCCCCATTGAGGTAATGTAGTGTTATACGAAAATTCATCGGTTTCATGTCACTCGGAAATAGTTTGTTAATAAGACTTGATCAACCTTATTAATGGATTCTTTTTGAAGGGCATGTGGTCGATGAATTTAGTAAGCACAACTTTCTATAATCATAGTTTGCTCTCTGTTATTTTTATTTTAAATAAAATAAAATGCTATGATTATCCTGTTTTCTGAATTATCCGTGCAACAAAAAATGGCCCAAAAATAAAAGTGCTCAGAATGCAATAAAATTTTAACATGATTTTTTCTGGAATATATAATAATTTTTGGCACTGAGAACAACCCAGGGGTGTACCTGCTGCCCACAAGGCAGCAGGGCGCGGCCACCCCCCAGGGCACGCCATGGTACCTTGTGGGTCCCACAGGGACCCACTCACTTATCCATTCAGCCCACTTCATCTCCTACCTCCAGAAAAAAATTGTGGTAGCTCTCTCTCTCGTGTTCTTGCTCCCAAACCTGAGATTTTCGATCTCTTTGCTCGGAGCTCCTTTTCCAAAACTGTTTTGAGGGATTGCTCCGTGGTATGTGACTCTCCCAATGCTCCAATTAGTTTTTTCTTTAGTGGATGATATTTTGCATAAATTGCTGCTATTGGTGCTACTGAAAATGAGCTTGCATGTTGAATTCTTTGAGTTCTAAGTAGTTTGAATGCTTGATATAGCCTCTAGGCACTTGTATGAGTAGTTGCTATCAATCTTGTGAAGTTTTGTTAACATCTTTTTGTGGTCCAATTTTTTTCAGAAATTTGTTCTTAGGAAAATGAACTTTCTTCGGAGGAGTTCTTTGCACTGGAGCTCCAAGGGTGTCCTTGGGGATGACCATGACCACGTCCTCAACATTCCGTACAGGATGGAGATCCGACCGTGTGAATGGCTGCACAACACCTTCATGAACGAAGCCGGGTTCCGTCAAGAGTTCGCACAATTTGTTGCGAACGCCGGGCTGACCGACTTCCTCGCAGATGAGTGTGACCAGCACTAAACCCTTACAAACTCCTTTGTTCAAATTTTTTATTTCATGCCTAGGCTCGATATCCCCATGGTGCGTTTCGATCTATATGCTGAACATCATGAGTTAACGCTAGATGAATTTTGTGAGATATGCTTGATCCCTTCTGATGAGGATTTGAGGGAGCCTCGGCCTGAGGAGTTCGAGGACTTCCTTTGCACTTTGACTGTGGGGGAATTTAGGGGCGTTTCAAAAGCCCGTGTTACTAGCTTGCATTTTCCTGCTGTGCCCTACTTTGCTTTATTCATAGGGAAATGTTTGACTGCTAGGGAGGAAGGTGGTTCGCTCACTGCCCCTAACCTCGCCATCTTACGTCGTGCTATTTACGGCGATGACACTTTTAGCTTGGGAGCTATCATCGCCCGCCGCTTACACATCAACAGGACTAGGGGTAAAATCCATGGCGGTATTTATGCTTCGCGTCTTGCGAAATGTTTTAATGTTGCTATCCGCCCAAATGACTATTTGCTACCCAAGGCTTATTTAGACCAACAGAGCATGATTGATCACCACTTTATTGATGAGCCTGAACCTCCTCAATATATTCGTTATAACCTGGTTTTCAGCGAGACAACTCACGATATTATTCCGTTGCCTGCACCCTCTTTGTTTGACTCTCATGCCAGGAACGGATACACCGTCATGCCGGCGGACATCACAGCTTACAGGAATGAGCTGGCAACAGCGGAGAACGAGGTCCAGCAGTGGGATCCTCAGGTGCCTCCGCCCCAGTACTATCCGCCCGGTCCCGATGGCTACTACGGGTGGTGATTACCAAGCTAGGCCAAAAGCCTAAGCTTGGGGGAGTACGTATCTCTCACCGACATTACATTCATGTTCACACATTCATTCTACACTACTGGAATCAGGGACTTTGCCATCTGCCAGCTCTTTGCCGTCTGCTGGCAGATGGCAAAGAGGATATTTGCCGTCTGCTTTTATAAAGCAGACGGCAAAGAACATGCTGATGGCAAAGAGGCTCTTTGCCATCTGCAATTCTTTGCCGTCTGCTGGCAGACGGCAAAGAGTTCTTTGCCGTCTGCCAGCAGACGGCAACGACCAAAGTGGGGCCCATGAGGTACTGCGTTGGCTAGGTCACACGGGCCACTTCTTTGCCGTCTGCCAGCAGACGGCAAAGAACTCTTTGCCGTCTGCCAGCAGACGGCAAAGAGGTGAGGGGGGCCCCACAGTGTAACGGCGGGGACGGGCTAACGGTCACCGTCTTTGCGCTCCGAGGCTCCTTCCTCGGCGCGATGTGGGAGGGGTACTTCCATCCCACCCCACCACCTCCGGAGAGCGCTGGATCTCAGTATGCAGACACCGGCGGGCGCTTCTTCTTCGACCGGGAGAGGTTGGGGGGGGGGCAAAGAAGGTTGGTAGAGGTGGACGTGGCGGCGGTAGAGGTAGGAAGGCTGCTACTACGCCTTCCTCGCCGCCACCCCCAGCTGATTCACCCGACCACATGAGTGCTCCGTCTGAGATGGAGCAGCTTGAGGTGCAGCCGTCTCGGACTCCGGTCCACGAACCTCAGGCCGACGAGCCTACGACAGACGAGGCTACGACAGACGCGCCTACGGCCGACGAGCGTTGGGCCGCCGAGCCTTCGTGCCACGAGACTGGGGATCACGCTGAGTCGCAGCAGAACCCAGGTGCGGGCTCGTCGAGTGGCCGTGCTGAGGGTGGCTATAGTTCTGATAGCTATAGCGAGAGTGAGTGGGTTGAGGGGCGCAAAGTCTACCAGCGTGGTGGTACAAAGCTCCCGCCCACCCCGGCGACCCCCGACCAGAGGTGGTTGATTGCGCCGCAGGGGGAGAAGTAAGTGCATTTACTCTTTTTTAACCTTTTGTCTTCACGTTTCTTCGAATATCTAATGCGTTGGCCTTGTCATACTGCAGGTCTTGGACACACGGGCCTGGTTGTCGCAAGCCCAACAGTGTCCTTGGCGTGATTTGTCGCCAGAGCTTCCCGGGGTGGGTCACGTTGCCCGGTGAGGGCCGGGTTCCAGAGCTAGGAATGACCTGGGAGCACTACTTGGCTGCCCCGGCCCCGCCGGGGCATAGGATCGGCGATGTCGAGTGCCAAACGGTCGCCGACATTGTGATCCAGACATTTTGGGTAATTTCTCCTTTGCCGTCTACGTTGTGTTTTCTTCTTTGATTGGCAACCCTAGTGATTGTACTAATCCGTGTTTTCTTGTTTGATTGCAGACCTTCTACAGGTGTGCTGAGGGATAGGAGGAGGCCGCGGCTCGGGTTATCGACAACGAGTGCAGGCGCCTACTTCAAAACTTTCGGCACGAGGCTCGGACGCAGGCTATTCGAGACTACTACGCCTCGACTGGTATTCGGAGGAAAAAAGAGAAGTGCCGCCTCAACTATCTGAGTAAGGAGAAGTACATGAAGGTAATTACCTATTCTTAAGGCCTTGTACTTAGTTCCTTGATTTGATTCGTATGCGTAGCGCTCAAATTTCTCTTGCTTAACTTAGGTGCCCCCGAGATGGTGTGCGGATAGGATGGACTGTTGGGAGGCGTTGGTGGATGAGTGGTGCACTCCCCAATGGCGCAACGTCGACGACGGTGCAAAGGAGAAGCGTGCCCAAATGAAAGGTGTCCCACACCATCTAGGCAGCGTCAACCTACGTGGGTTCGGGGAAAACTGGGTATGTGGTTTGCTTCATGATTCATGCAAATTCATTCTTCATGCTAGCTTGAGCCCTTAACTAATACTCTGTTCCTCTCTTTTAGGCGCGGCACAACAAGGCTCCAGTGCCAGAGCTGTTCGACCTCTATGCCATTTCCAATACTGCCTCGTACAAGAAGGCCAAGGCATTCTCTGAGTCTGACCTCGATGATCCAGAGAAATTCAGCAACCGCGCCTCCCACAACAAGCTTGTGAGGTACAGAGACGAGGGGAAGGCGAGGAAAGGGCCGGAGTTTAACCCGAGCCAGCAACCTCTTGATCCAGAGCTGGTGATGATATCTGGTGGCGGGAGGCACCATGGCTTGTTAGCCATTGGGGATGGAATGATACGTTGTACTAGCACTCTCCCGCAGATCAAGAAGCGCCAGACCAGCTCCGATCCTGAGATAAGGCCTCGTGCACGGCCAATGGAGCTCGAATTCGAGGTTAGTTATACGGACTCAGATACCTTTCCTCCATTACATTGTGTGTGCGGCCGTCGATGATTACAATGCTAACGAGTGGTGTTGCAGGCTGCTATTG